>CAHIKZ030002655.1:4150000-4207500 GCA_903632075.3 Acanthosepion pharaonis
AGAACCCCCCCAAATCGTTTGAAGCAACGAAAAGAGCGCTGAATTGCTATATCATATCAAAGCTGTAAAATCTCCCCACAGATGGCGAAGAGACTGGAGGCAATAGAAATGTGATTCTACAGAACGATAGTGATAATTCCATGGACGAGCAACGATGAAATCGTAAAGACAATAATAACGAAACGTACACTTCTACTGAAAATCAGAAAGAGTCGACTGAAATTACTTTTAAACATAAAAGAAAAGAGGGCTTGGATAACTTATAATTCCCAGTATGTATCGAAGTCAAATAAGATGAAATAATGTTTATATATGTACATTTTATATGTTTCAAGGTTTGTCATATCTGGATTGCTAATGAGGCCATGATTCTACGATCTATAAATTATTCCAATGGCGTGAGTCTAAAATAGCCTATGGCATCTAAGTTCAGCTCCAAGTACGAGAAGGACGAAGGCGTGCCGCTGGCGCCTCATATCCAGCAGAATAATCTAAATGGAGCTCGTCAGCTCGGAGAAGTTAAACCTAGATTTTAATCCTCAGCTACCTTGCTGTTATATCCAAACACGGAAAAAGGTCATGTGGAAATAAATCCAGACAGAATCTTTCAACAAATCCAGCAACTCCTGCAACCAATGTAAATGTTTTGAATTCCCTTGGATTTTGTCGGTGCGGCCGAGAAGTTGGAGTTATGCAGTGTGTGCACGGACTCATTGTACCATTGTTTAGGCATGCACGCTGGAGATGTCTCACCGATCTCATCACCAAAGAACTACACATTATATCCGTCATAGCATCCTATCCTGTCCTGTACTGGTTAATATTCTGCCACAGTTCAGATGATGCTACAATCCTAGGCTATTTGGATATTGTTTTTCCTTCTCCTAGGTGAAGACTAGGCGTTGGCCCCTGTAGGATAACTGTGCAATCTTTATCCAGACCGGTTTCGATACAGTTTACCTTTTCCTAGATTGCTTGCCTCTCAAGGCTATAAGACCATATCTGGGTGGGGAGATATGGATCCATATCCATTACACCATCGGAATATCCAAATTTAAAGCGTCTTGTATTCTCAAGAACTAGTCTTTAAATTATATATATATATATATATATATATATATATATATATATATTTAGAAGGAGTATTACGTATAACCTGAACAAATGAAAAACGAATCATTGATAGTATACGAGCTAAAATGCACAGCGACAGGTTGAAGAACGTCAGAACGAAGACTAGGAACTGTTGAGACGAGCCTGGTTTGGAAAAAATGGGTCGAAGGGGTAAACCATCCTTATGAATCTTCAGGAGACCATACAGGCGAATAGACACAACAGGTCTAATATGATCAATGACATCACGTGATATGAAACCACGTTTGGCCCAATATATTTCCCTTCTCCTTCACAATCATTATTCTCCTTTCTTTTCCTTCATTTCTCATTCCCCTTCTCCTTCACAATCTTTATTCTTCTTTCTTCTTCATTTCTCATTCCCCTTCTCCTTCACAATATTTATTCTTCTTTCTTTTCCTTCATTCCTCATTTCCCTTCTCTTTCACAATCTTTATTCTTCCTTCCTTTCCTTCATTCTTCATTCACCTCTCCTTCGCAATCTTTATTCTTCTTTCTTTTCCTTCATGTCACTTTTCCATTCTCCTTTACAACCTTTATTTTTCTTTCTTTCCTTTCATTCCTCATTTCCCTTCTCCTACACAATATTTATTCTTCCTTTTCTTTCATTTCTCATTCCTCTTCTCCTTCACAATCTTTATTCTTCTTTCTTCTCCTTCATTTCTCATTTCCCTTCTCCTTCACAATCTTTATTCTTCTTTCTATTTCTTCATTCCTGCTTTCCCTTCTCTTTCACAATCTTTCATCTTCTTTCTTCTTCATTCCTCCTTTCCCTTCTCCTTCACAATCTTTATTCTTCTTTCTTTTCCTTCCTTTCTCATTTCCCTTCTCCTTCACAATATATATTCTTCCTTCTTTTCTTTCATTTCTCATTTCTCTTCTCCTTCACAATTTTCATTCTTCTTTCTTCTCTTTCATTCCTCTTTTCCCTTCTCTTTAACAATCTTTATTTTCTTTCTTTTCTTTCATTTCTTATTCCTCTTCTCCTTCACAATCTTTATTCTTCTTTCTTTACTTAATTCCTCATTTCCCTCCTCCTTGGCAATCTTTATTCTTCTTTCTTTTCTTTCATTTCTCATTCCTCTTCTCCTTCACAATCTTTTTTTCTTCTTTCTTCTACATCATTCCTTATTTAACTTCTCTTTCACAAACTTTATTTTTCTTTCTTTTCCTTCATTCCTCATTTCCCTTCTCCTTCACAATATGTATTCTTCCTTCTTTTCTTTCATTTCTCATTCCCCTTCTCCTTCACAATCTTTATTCTTCTTTCTTCTCCTTCATTCCTCTTTTCCCTTCTCTTTCACAATCTTTATTCTTATTTCTTTTTTTTCATTTCTCATTTCCCTTCTCTTTCACAATCTTTATTCTCCTTTTTTTCCCTTCATTCCAAATTTCCCTTCTCCTTCACAATATTTATTCTTCCTTCTTTTCTTTCATTTCTCATTTCCATTCTCCTTTACAACCTTTATTTTTCTTTCTTTCCTTTCATTCATCATTCCCCTTCTCCTTCACAATATTTATTCTTCCTTCTTTTCCTTCACTCCTCATGTCCCTTCTCCTTCACCATCTTTATTCTTCTTTCTTCTACTTAATTCCTCATTTCCCTTCTCTTTCACAATCTTTATTCTTCTTTCTTTTCCTCCATTCCACCTTTCCCTTCTCCTTCACCCTCTTTATTCTTCTTTCTTTTCCTTCATTCCACCTTTCCCTTCTCCTTCACCATCTTTATTCTTCTTTCTTCTACTTTATTCCTCATTTCCCTTCACTTTCACAATCTTTATTCTTCTTTCTTTTCCTTCATTCCTCATTTCCCTTCTCCTTCACTATATTTATTCTCCTTTTCTTTCATTCCTCATTTCCCTTCTCCTTCACAATCTTTATTCTTTCTTTTCCTTCATTCCTCATTTCCCTTCTCTTTCACAATCTTTATTCTTCTTTCTTTATTTCTTTTCTTATTTCTTTTCTTTCTTTTCCATCGTTGTTAACTGCTTAATTTCTATCTGTTTTTTCCTAACATTCACCATTTTATTCCATGTCTTCTTCCGCACTTTTCATGCAAGATTCCCGCTCTCTTCCCCAACCAACCAATGAAATATTGTTAATTTACGACATATCCTCATGGCCCTGGCACTAATCATGAACTGTGACGGCATTTCGCACGTCTCCTTCATGCCCGGCCCAAGTCACAGGCAAAGAAACGCGAGACAGAGGCAGTAGGAACGAGAGTGAGAGTCGTTATGGAGGCGGGAAAAAAATATGACACAAACCAATCAACAGAACGGAAGTGAAAATGTCTGAAACCATTCGAACGACAACTGCCCGTCCCGTTGGCCCACCATCGAACGGAACTCAATGAACTGGCAGATTGTCTATGAAATGACTAGATCTTTTTCTGTATGATTGTACGTGTGGTGCGTTTGTATGCATATAACACTTTGTATCCTCCCAGCAACGCCGCCCCTTATATATATATATAAATATATATATATATATATATATATATATATATATATATATATATATATATATGTGTGTATGCATGTATGTATGTATGTATAAATTATTTTCAGATGGAGTATCTTTGAAGGAACGAAATGAATGAGAGGGACAAGAGGAAAATTTATTCTTAGCCAACGCGTTTGTCCTCTGAGAGACATTATCAAGGCAAAATTTACTTTTGATAAAGTCCCTCAGAGAATGAAATTTGCGTCAACTAAGAATAGTTTTTTTTCTGTTTTCTTCATTCATATTTATATATATATATATATATATATATATATATATATATATATATATATGAGAGAGAGAGAGAGAGAGAGAGAGAGAGAGAAAATAAATTAAAAGATTTTCCGCTCTTTTATATAAAGATATGTTATGGCGAATGTGCAGATAATATTTAACTTACCCTCGTATGCACGTATTTGTATATATATATATATATATATAAATATATATATATATATATATATATAAATATATATGTGTGTGTGTGTGTGTGTGTGTGTGTATTGTGTATATTTAGGCAGCAATTCTTCAATAATGCATGTTTCATTAAATAACTCTACATTGACTCTACATTTAAATGATAACTCTAACATTTCTAGGCATTTAAAACAACATGCCTGGTCGCGTACCCAATTCCGGAAAATCCTTGTTGACAACACAACTATACTTAAACATGAAAACAATAAACATAAATTTTAAATTCTTGAAGCTATATACATGAAATAGTTGAAATCTAATCTGAACAAAATAAACTATGAAATCTCCTCAAATATTCTTAAATTCCTATAATTTATAACAGAAACCATTGGTTTATAGCAACGGCTTCCTATACTTAATATTTATCGTTTACATTCTCGAGTGGGCATGTTTGACGTCACGTGCTGCGACGCTATTTTCGCTTCCGCGTCTCGTATACACAAGTTCGTGGTTTCTTAGAAATTTTTCATGCAGCAAGGGCGGACTATCATTGTTGTTTCGTCCGTCTGTTGTTTGCTATATTGAAATTGTCATCTTTGATAATGACTTATGTAAGCCGAAAGCTTAGATTGGATTTAAACATGCATCAATATGGTGTTTTCCTTTCGTCTTTCAACGATAATGTGACTAAGCTTATCAAACAATATGAAAGGAACTTACTTAAAATAAATAGACACAGCTTTTCTGCATTATTTAATGAAACATGCATTAATATATATGTGTGTGTGTGTGTGTGTTGTGTATTTAGGCAGCAATCCTGCATTTATGCATGTTTCATTAAAGACGACAGACAAGGCACTACGATTAAGCTTTTTATTTAATTTTTCTTGTGTTCGAACAAGTGTTTTCTTTTCTGGACACAGAATTTGTAAAAACTGTACAAATGTTCAATAATTCCGAACGCTTTCGGCTATACTTTTTGTCATTATCAAGGATGATTTTATTTTTTTTTTCAATTTAATTGAGTCTGTGCGTTATGTGTATGTTTTTAGTTTTATAGATATGTTTTATTTTCCGAACACGGTTAGCACATTGTGGCCTTGTTCGTAGTTAATATTGTTAAGTGTTGGCTTTTTCTTTTTTATTATTAGGACTTATATTACTTTTAATTATTTATTACAGGTGGATGAGGTTATTATGTTTGCATTTTCTACTAGTATGTTTAGGAAGGAATCTAGTAAGTTTGTGTGTGGGTTTAAATGGATTCTAATAGAACTGTGGTCGGATAGGTGTAAGGTAAGGCGTCTGGATAGGCATGTAGTTGTGTGACCGATGTAACTATTTATGAATTCGGTTTGATCAGGAACTCAGTTGCTTAAGGGACATTTGAACTCATAGATAATGCTCGTCCGTTATAATTTTAACTTTGCTGGTGTGTTGTTATTTTTTAGGATAAAGTTAGCTGCTTAAAATTTTTTATAGTAGATAATTTGATTTTTTTTTTTTATTCGGGTCAATTGTGTAGTGAATTTCTTTATAATATTTCTAACTGAATATTCATCTTGTTTGTAGATGATGTGCATTTGTTTTTTGTAGAAAATATTTATGTAATTTTTGACTGTATGTTCACTATCGTTGTTATTTATTTGGGGAGAAATAGTCTAATTTGGTGGTCTATAAGGTGGTTAGAAAAGCCATTGTTAATTAGTTTCTGTTTTAGTTCTTTAAGAAGGAGTAGTCATGACGATGAATTATAGTTGCTCTTTTATGTAAAAAGCCCATAAACCCGGATTTTTACGATCAATGAAACATATATATATATATATATATATATATATATATATATATATATATATATATATATAATTTGAATGTATGAATATTGGTTATTTATATATATATATATATATATATATATATATATGAATAAATATAGTCTTAAGATGTGCTATATTTATGGGATAAAGTATCAATATTTGAAAATATTTGTGTGTAAATATAAAAGTGAACATAGACGTCATGATTAGAGGCGACAGTCTGTTTTATGCTGAACGCAATCATCAGGCCAACATTGCGTCTAGCATGAAACAGACTGTCGTAAAATGTTGTTTATGTTCACTTTTATATATACATATATATATATATATAGAGAGAGAATAATTTTCATATTATTAACTGTACACAGATGTATAATAACTAAATATGCTTAGAAAACGGATTAAAATTGATTTAATAGAAATAAATCCCATTCATCCATTTTAATGAATGAAAAAACTATACGTACAATTCAAAAAAGAATGCATAATTTTCATTACTACTTTGTAGAATAGCCATTATTCACTTCTAAAGGAACCAATCACTTCTTGTCGTTCTCAATTAATGATATAGAACTTTTAGTTGGTATTTTGTTCCATTTTCTTCGGGTGTGGTCTTCAGATCGGGGATGTTTTTTTTTTATCTCTCGAGTGGATTTGAATTATATTTAATGTTCCAGATTCTTGACAGGAAACTGACTTGGTCATTGCAGTATAATTACATTATTTTAAGCAAGCCATTTCTTCATAGATTTTACAGTGTGCTTAGAATCATTATCTTGTTGGAAGATCCAATCAAGGGGAGGTTCAAGATTTTCAACCGAAATCATTAAATTTGCTTCCAAAATATTTTGATATACTGCGACATTCATTCTATCATCCATTACTGATATTTTGCTAGTACCTTTCGTAGAAAAAAATATCCCCAAACCATGATGCTGCCACCACGAATTTTCTCTGTTAGAACTGTGTTCTTTTGTTTGAAGGCATCGCCATCTTTCCTCCACACATGATTTCTAGAATTACGTCCAAACAACTTAATTTTCGTCTGTCCACAATACTCTTTCCCAAAACGATTTTTCCTTACCGTTATCTTCCCGAACGAATTTCAACCTGGCATCTCTGTGTCTTTTCAATAGCAGTGGAGTTTTCCGAGGGGAACGTGACTTTAGATTGTTCCTATGAAATTCATTGCTCCTTTAGTGACACAGATTCCTGATGAAAGTAAATCATCCTGCAACTCTCGATGAGTAACCCATGGATTTTGTTTAATTTGATGTATTATTTCCCCCGAAGATATTGAAGAAAGCTTCCGTGGAGCACCTGTTCTTCTTAGATTTTCAACAGTTTTGACTTTTTTATATACCTGGCAGTGAATGAACTAACGGTAGTAAATAGAATATTCGGGTTGTCTGAGATTTCTCTGTAACTTTTCCCTTCTTTCCAGAGCTTAACAATCAGTTCTTTTAGCGAATTTGTCAATTCTTTACCTCTTGCTATGATGATAACCTTCTTGTACGAATATCAATTACAGAATGCCCAGTTTTATTTCTTAGGCTAAAAATAACTACTTGAAACATTAAACATTATAGAATATTATTGAAACATTATAGAATATTCTATTTGAATAATCTAGAGTATTAAACCAATTTCAATGTTTTGACGTCTGAAATTTGCATTGTATGAATAATTTTTTCACTGTTGAAAATGGATAAATGGGATTTATTTCTATTAAATCAATTTTTTTCTGTTTTCTATGCATATTTAGTTATTGTGCTTCTGTGTACAGTTTATTATATGAAAATTATGTTTATTCTTTAGTTGAAAATACAAGAAATAAAAAATTTGTATGTGTATGAATATATGTTTCCCCCCACAGTATATATAAAGGTGGACATTGGCGATCGTCTATTTCATGCTTGAACAAATCGTCAGTCTCGAATTACATAAGCTTTAATCTTGTTATTGATCACTTTAACCCATAAATATAGCATACCTTTAAACTATAATTTATTTATATATATATATATATATATATATATATATATATATATATATATATATATATATATATATATATATATATGTATAGAAAAGGAGAGAAAGAAAAGGTGGGTAAAATCCACTGTTAGTAGCATTTACTTTTTAAAATTGGTCAATGAAAAGAAGAGCAATACATTAATTGTTGTTGGATTCCGGGGAGGGAATCCGGCACAAATAAATAACAACGCCAGTAATAGAAATAGGAAAATAGGTGTATTAAAAGGAAGAATACAAAGTGAAATGGAGATTAGTAGTCCAGGAATGCGGGTTAGTAGAAAAGTATATTTACAAGTCTCTGTAATAGAGGCCGCAATTATCTGTCTTTCTGGACGCTCGTAACTATATAAAAACACCCTGTGTCGACCTAAATATACATAAATATACATGTGTCGACCTAAATATACATAAATATACATAAATATACATTGGACGAGTCCATTCTGTGTACAAGAGGCGAGCCCCACAATATTAATATTATATTTTTATTATAAGAGTTTATAATAAAAAACATTTTCAAATCGCTACACAAAAGGTTTCATGTTTCAATACTGTGATTGTATTTTATAATTGTATTTAATCACCAGTTACGTACCATCGCCTGAACAAGGACAATCATAGAATTGAAACATGAAAACTTTTGCGTAGCGATTTCAAAATTTTATCATAATTTTTATCTTATATATATTTATATATATATATATATATATATATATATATATATATATATATATATAAGTAATGAAAAGTTTATTAATCCGTATGTATAATCCCAATGAGGATATAATCCAGAGAGCTCAATGTCAAATCAGAGCAACTAATTAGTTAAACAGAAAACAGACAACCTTAAGAGTGCATTGGTTGTCTTGAAGTTGTCTATTTTATATATGGATTCATCTGTTCTTTTTCTTTTCTTAAGAATATATATATATATATATATATATATATATATATATATGTGTATATATATATATATATATATATATATATATATATATATGTGTGTGTGTGTGAAAAGTATATATAAATATAAATAAATATATATGTATAATTATTTATATATTATATGCATTGTACTTATTAGAAAGCGCTCAACATCAGAGATAGAAACTAATATATTTGGATTTGGATAGATGTGAGTTTGTGACCCTGGGTTTCAAAGCGATCGTCAGACAATCCAATAAATATATATATATATATATATATATATATATATATATATATATATATATATACCAACTATAGGATTGGTGTAAACGGATTAAATTCCAATAAACAGGAATACTATTCTTAAAACAGTGCTCAATACATAGTAGAGCAAATATAATTATTTATTCGAAAATTATAACATAAATATGTTATAAAATATTCATGCTATAATTTTCGAATAAATAAACATATATAGAGAGAGAGACATGAAGCTATTGTAGCGAAAGAGACAGCTACATTTCAACATTTCAACAGTCAAAGGGTGATGACTGAGATGCCAACGTGGTAACACCCTTTGACTCATGCAGTTTGGGAAATAGCAAAAACAGCTCGTCGGAGCAGTTACCGTGAAAATATTTGTAGAAAAGACAGAGTTAAGCGACTGCGTGTCTAATATGTATTAACATTTTTCGTTAATGTTTGCCTTAGAGAAGAATGTGTATCGTCAGGTGTACTTGCCCTAAACAAGAGTTACCAGTTGATGTAAGATTAGTTAAGAAAGAAAAGAAGAAAGTCGAAATATATTAAAATGTGAAACATTGATAGCACGATTATGGGGGATAGGTTAGAAACTATAAATTTTTCCCGCTGTTCTGAGAATCCTTGGAACATTGACAGATAATATCCAAAAATGACTTATTAAGATGTTCCAGAAAACATCAATGCTTGGTACAGTCAGAATCCCTAGAAAAAAATTGTCAAGGTGAAAAAAAATCATGGGATCCATGTTGATTTATTATGAACCATTCTTTCTTGAGAAAAGGTATTTTTTTAAGTGCTAGTTGATTATATTAAGGACTCACTAAGTCGCGTCCAAGTTTCATATTTATGATTTTTTTTTTGATCACGTGGGAGGCTCGAAATAATGTTTACCAATTTATGGCGCGTTGAACTCTGAACAAGTCAATTCGAGGTCAGCCGTTCGGACGTAGGCAGAAACATAACATTATTATTTATGGACCAATCAGAAAGCATTGTTTCGTACTGAACTCTGGAGTCGATTTTAATGGGTTCAGTATACTTAACTGTGATCTTTTTTAACGAGTTTAAAACTGAGAATGTTGAAATCCAATTCTACAATGATTGACGAAATGTATTTTAACTGCAAAAGTGTATTAAGTACAACCTTTTGTTTAGTTACTACTTTTTGTTTACATGATGATGTAGTGGATTAGCCAATCTGTATCGGTGACAAATACAAATTAAACTAATCCTCTACTATTTTTACTAAAAATCAAATGCAACAAGGACAACAACAACAAGAGAAATACTCAAATAGGCAGATATTTGTTTCAACAGAAAATATTTTTATATAACAACAAGTACACATGATATAATAAAGTTGATTAAAACACTTTAGAGTTATTCGTTGTGTGATCAAGGGTAATATAAAAGATATTATGCTACAGCTCTGGTAAGGAATTAAACAGTTTATGTTGATAGTGAAATTGAATGAAATAGATTGCTTGACTTACTGGAGAGTTGTCTCGCTTCGACTGATATAGTTACGATTTCCTTTAAGTTGTTAAGATATTGAATGAATTGGTTTCTGAATCTCGTTTTGGTTGAATTGGTCACTAGATGAGTGAAATTGAATTCCACAAGCCGGGTTGATGTTACTAAAAATTAACTTTTAGCGAAAAAAGTTGGGTTTCATGGATTCGTGTGACGAGTTGGTTATTTTAAAGACTCACTAAGTCGTGTCGAAGTTTCATATTTATGAATTTTCTTGATCACGTGGTAGACTCGAAAGAATGTCTACCATTTTTTTTTTTTTTTTTTTTTTGCGCGTTGAACTCTGAATGGGTCAATTCGAGGTCAACCGTTCGGGCGTAGGCAGAAACATGACATTATTATTTATGAACCAATCAGAAAGCATTGTTTCGTACTGAACACTGGAGCCAATTTTAATTGGTTCAGCACAAACTGAGAATACTTTGCTGTGATCCTCTTTTAATAGGTTTAAAACAGAGAATGTAGAAATCTAATTCTACAACTTATGATGGTGCTCTAGTAAATATCACTGCTTGGTACAGTTAGAATCTAGAGAAAGATTTTGTCTATGTGAAGAAAATGATAGAATCCATGTTGATTTGTTATGACCTACTCCTGACTGAGAAAAGATAATAATAATAATAATAATAATACACTGGCTGAAGCTGCAAAATATTTAAAAAAGACAGCAAAGACAAATGCAACCGACCAGATACAGAAACACTGGCAAGATAAATCACTTTATGGCCAATACTCTGCACGTATCAAACAATCTGATGTAGGCAAGACCCGTAGCCATCAGAGGCTACATAGTGCAGGGTCGAAAACTGAAACTGATGGTTTTATCCTTGCTGCACAGGACCAATGCTTGTTAACTAGGAATTATCAAGCACATATGTTAAAATACTGTGTTAGCCCCAAATGCAGGTTCTGTGATAAATATCCAGAAACAATTGATCATCTTGTATCAGGTTGCACGATATTGGCACCCACTGAATATAAAACCCAGCATGACAGAGTGGGCCAATATCTGCACTAGCAAATTTGCAACTTCTACGGGAAGAAAACTGAAAGGAACTGGGATGAAACCCACCCAGACCCGGTTACGGAGATAATACATGTTACAATTCTATGGGACTACACAATACACACTGACAGAACAATCAAAGCCAACCGCCCAGATATTGTTATTAAAGACCACAAACAAAAACGGTGCCTCCTTATTGATATGGCAGTCCCTGCTGACTGCAATGTATCTTTGAAGATATTCAAAAAGCTATCAAAATACAAGGACCTTGAAATCGAAATTTCAAAAATGTGGGACCTGGGAACATCAACAATCCCTGTGGTAGTTACAGCCCTCAGATTGGTTGGAAAAGATTCCAATAGACTCATTGAAGGGATTCCTGGCGGTCCATGCCTCAAATAAATCCAAAAATCGTTCTGACAAGTACAGCCCACATTTTACGAAGGACTTTATCTATGTAATATATATATATATATATATATATATATATATATATATATATATATATATATATATATATAGTGTCAGTGGAAACTGTCATGATGCCATTTCTAACCTTAGGTCTCTGGACGGGACCCGGAAAGAAATGTACACGCCAGAAATCAAAGGGAATAATAATAATAATAATAATAATAATAATAATAATAATAATAATAATAATAATAATAAATATTGAAAACAAGAGAAAAAAACGCATCGATAGCATGGATCAACTACAGGGTGGGGGTTCGACACTACCACAGTCATGGATAGAGAAGAGCCTAAAACTATACAGGGTATGACCCACAACGGTTAAATTCAGGAAAAACTGGAAGACTACACTAAATCTAAACCATACAAATAGATCAATAAGGATCATTATAGGAGAGTGCATTTGATATTATAAGGTGAACTGTTATCACTACTCTTCAGCCTTGTATTAGTGACAATCAGCTGCCTACTAAACAGTATTAGCTACGGATACAAGTCACAGAATGGCAAAATGAATAATCTATTCTATACTGATTGTCTTAAAACGTTTGCCAAGGATGTCAGCCAGCAGAAAAAAAAACTACTCACCATTGTCCAAACCTTCAGCGAAGACATTAGGATGGAGTTCGGAATCGACAAATGTGCGAAAGCCAGAAATTTGCTTACCCAAATGAGGATGCACCAACCGAAATTAGTTGATAAGCTATACATACCAAGAGCATTAGGTGGCCGAGATCTAATCCAACTTGAACTAACTCTAAATGCTACAACAATCAGATTAGAAGCTTACTTAAAACAAAACAATGACCCTCTTCTACAAATAGTAAAATACTAAATCCACTCAATCAACAAAGAATCTGCACTATTCAAGAAACGGCTTACCAGAAACTCTGCCAATAAAAATCAAAGCGAATACCATCGATGACAAACATGTAAAACAGGGAGCAAAATAATTTAGCAAAATGAAATTAAAAAAAAAAAAAAAAACTGGGACGACAAGGCGTTGCATGGAAAATACCTAAAAACAACAAAAGAAGCAAATATTCGCCGAGGAGCATCATGTTGAAAGCTGAGACTTAAAGCCTAATTATTACAGCTCAGGACCAAAGCTTCGCAAGCAGATCCTATCACTGTCACATAATCAAGGATGGAACTAAGCTTAATTGCAAGATCTGCGGAAAATATGAGGAAACTGTCGACCATATTATCTCAGGATATCCGGAACTAGCAAATAAATGAATATACCCACAGAACTAACAAGATAGTAACGTATATGCACTGGAAGATATGCAAGTAGTACAAAATCGAAACCACTGAGAGATGGTATGACCACCAACCAGACACAATTACCCAGAATAACGATGTAACTATCCTCTGGGACATGCCAATTGAAACTGACGGGAAATAAAATTCAACACACCTGATATTATCATAAAAGACAAGAAATTCAGGAAGTGTATGCTTATTGGCATCTAAGTACTATCTGAGAGAACACCCCCCCCAAAAAAAAAAATATTATCATTAAATTCTCCATAGTCAAGTACCTGGAGATCTAGATTAACAGGATGTGGAGAATGAAGACTGAGACTGTACCTATAGTAATGAGAGCTCTGGGCCTCATGGGGAGTTTTACTAATATAGCTTCGTCCACCCCAAGGAAAGTCGGCTTACTGTGCTGTGCTAGGAACTTTTTCTCGCCAGAGTCAATCCTTCAAATCTACAAATCAGCCACTCGACCTTGCATGGAGTATTGCTGCCATATATGGTCTGGAGCCCCTTCTGTTTGTCTCAAGGTTATTGATAAAATCCAAAGACGGATATGCAATATAATTGGCCCTGATCTGGCATCTCGTCTGCAGTCACTCTCTCACAGACGTGCCGTTGCCTCCCTCTGTCTTTTTTACAAATACTTTCACGGTAACTGCTCCGATAAGCTGCTTTCGCTGGTTCCCAGACTTCATGAATTTAAGCGTTCAACTAGACTGGCATCTCGGTCTCACCCTTTCACTCACGAAACTGTTAAATGTAGCTGTCTCCTCTACTGCAATAGCTTCATGTCTCGCACTTCTCACCTGTGGAAGTCTCTCTCTATTTCTTGTTTCCCTGATAGCTATAATCCAACTACTCAAGTGTAAAGCCAATCGACGTCTCCAGATGCCCTGATCTATATCCTATCCTTCTCTTCTTCCTTTCCTCTATCACTCCTCTTTGCTCTCGTAACCCTTTGCGTGCTAGTGGATTCCTCATCTTGCTTGGGGTGGAATGCTTAAAAAGAAAGGTAACATCAGAATACAAGTTGTCCAGATCATCGCCCTGCTAGGAACATTCTATATAGTAAGAAATTTAAATGACAATTTCCTTATTGGGCCTAAGAATCATAGCTTGAACCTGGCTCTACTGTATACAAATCAAGAAATATAACATACACATATAATAATAATAATAATAGTAATAATAACAACAACGCCTCTACATAGCCAATTCCTTCTACGAAACAAAAATGCTGATGTAGATCAATTTGCAACCTGTTATGGGATCCTCCCCTTTTTCATATAAGTGGACTCGACCAGTGTTACTTGGACTGCTGCCGTTAAATACCCAGAGTCAGTCAGAATATACGAACGGAGACAGAAATTGTGATTGAGTTGGAGGTAGAGTAATAGTGTGAGGTAACCGCTTGTAGAAGTCAGTTACAAGCACATAGACTTTAAGGAAGTTCTACTTCGAGACTGCATATATCTATCTGTATTTGCTACTAACCGCGTTCCTGGATTTACTAACAGAATTACCCTTTGTATTATTGTGTAAATACATTTAATTTCTTATCTTTATTTCTTGCGTTTGTCATTCATTGGAGGTCGAATTTCATCTCGGAATCCTCAACACAACCGGCCAGTGTTCAGGAGTTCAGGAGTTTAGAATAAGACTGAAGGGTTTGTTTTGCTGCACATGACCAGAGACTGCTTGCACCCATCTACCAATCTAAACGCTTGCTTAATTGTAGAGACCGAAAATGTAGGTTCTGTGATCAATTCTTTGAAATTATTGATCACTTTACCTCAGAATGCTCACTCCTGTATGTAAGCCTCCATCGGTCAGGTTGGACTATGGGTAGCATCCTAGTTGTCTGCTTGGCTGGAGAATCGACGTCTGCGACTGTAGAGGCCGATGCTGGAATGACAATCTCTTTTGCGGACATCGCATGTGTGTTCAGTCTCTGGTCTGTTGGAGCTGTCACTTTGCTTTCTGCAGGCCCGCCTTTAAGTAGCGATTTGTCAGCTTCTCCTCCCCTGACCTGAGGTGTTTGGTCAGGGTTCCTCTCCATTTGGATCGTATGACTGCCACGCTCTCCTAAGACTCTGTGTTGATTTCCACAGCTTTCATGTCGCGCCTCCCGACTTCGAGGGACCGCAGCTGTTGTCGCCCGGCGGGTTTTCTTAATACGAGGAAACATTTGGCATTCATAGGCCGAGTAAGCTGTATTGCTTTCACTTGAAATTTATAAAACCTTTCTCTTAAAAGATTTTTTTTCAGAGAAAAATGTTTCTTAAATCCAGTATCCGCTTTCTCGTATTGACTGGGGTCTCCTTGCTAAATATAGAGTGGAATATCAACATCTTGATTATATCCTTATTTTCTCGTCGAATTTATTGTGCTATCCATTTTAATTGTTGCTGCTGTTGGTAGTCCTCAATTGATGTTTCTCTTTCATTCCTTACACTTATTCCCTTAGGCCTCCGTCCGTCAGGGTTGACTATGGGTAGCATCTTGGCTGGAGCATCGACGTCTGAGACTGTAGAGGCCGATGCTGGAGTGACAATCTCTGTTGCAGAGGTTGAATGGGTGTTCTGTCTCTGGTCTGTTGGAGCTGTCATTTTTCTATCTGCGGGCTCGCTTTTCCGTGGCGACTTGTGTTAGCTTCTCCTCCCCTGACTTGAGGTGTTTGGTCAGGGTTCCTCTCCATTCGGACCGTATGGCTGCCCGGCTCTCCCAGGACTCTTTGTTGATGTCCACGGCTTTCATGTGACGTCTCACGACATCGCAATACCGCAGCTGTGTCCGCCCTGCGGGTCTCTTTCCAGCGGCCAGCTCTCCATACAGGAGGTCTTTGGGGATGCGGCCGTCTGGCATGCGATGGATGGGGCCTAATCAACGGGTCTACGCTGTCTGAGTAGTGTGAACATGCTGAGCAAACCTACTCGAGACAGGGCCTCAGTGTTGGGCATTCTTTCCACGCTATTTTTATACTCACAAACAGCGAGTACAAAAACCGATATGACCAAAAATGTCTAACATCGACGAAAGGTATTACGCGAAACTCTGGAGTCGGTCAATGAGATGAGTCAATTGAACATTTGTATCTCTCTAGTTATTAACTGAGATTTGTCTGGCCTTAAAATGCATTAAATTTTAAATTTGACATAGAGTATTTGCTCTATGACTGCTAACACACGCACATATATATATATATATATATATATATATAGATAGATAGATTTTGATAGATATCATATATATATATTTCTGAGATGAGGTATTATGTACGGTATTTACATTAGTCGGACTATTGTCCTCATCTTTGTATATATATATATATATCCGGCCTTCTTCAGGTATATTTACTGAACCCTTTATTTCGACTGGGGTGAACTGTTCTAATTATTTGTGACAAATATGGCGACATATATATATATATATATATATATATATATATATATATATATATATATATATATATGTATATAAAATTTTATACTTATATGGTTTTGATATTAATGATTATTGCCACTAAATGAGATTACGCGACTGAATCCAGAGGCCCAAATGAAAACTGTAAACAATGAAAGGTGATCTAAAGTAAATACACTACGAAATATGAAATTAATGTCCGGAAATGAACGTCACTGTAAATATTGTTGGGGAAAAAAAAACAAGGTTCAGTTTTATTATTCTTTAATTAGGCAAAATAATGAACTTAAAATATGAAGAGAGCGATGAAGTCGATTATGGTGATGATACTGCTCATTCTTGATAGTCGTGTAGATTATGAAAAGAAGAAAAGAATTAGAATAAAAAAGGAGATGGAAATTGAAGAAAAATGGAAGAGGCGTTGTAGAAGAAGAAGAAGAAGAAGAAGAAGAAGAAGAAATATTCTAAAGAAGAAGAAATTAAAAATAAATAAAACAAGACAAAATGAAGGCGAGAATAGAGAAAGAAGGAGAAAAATTAGAAGATAGAAAGAAGAAAAAGGAATAAAGAGGAAGGAGAAGAAAAAGAAGAAAACCGGGAATGAAGAAGGAAGAATGAGGCGTTGAAGAAGAATAAGAAGAAGAAGAAGAAATTAGAATATAGAAAGAAGAAAAAAGAACAAAGATGAATAAGAGTAAAAATGAAAAAAAAAATGTAAATGAAGAAGTATAAGAATCAGAAATAAAAGAAAAAATGAAAAGAAAGAAAAATGAGGGGGCACAGAAGAAGAAGAAGAAGAAGAAGAAGAAGAAGAACAACAACAACAAACAACAACAACAACAAGAATAAGAAGAACAAGAACAAGAAGAGGAGGAGAAAGAGCAGGAGGAGCGTAGTGGGAAAAAGGAAAAGAGGAAAAAGGATTAAGAAGTAAAGAAATATAAGTAATAATTGATAAATGTCGGAAGAAGAAGAAGAAGAAGAAGAAGAAGAAGAAGAAGAAAACGAGGAAGAGAGGAAGGAGGAGGAGGAAGAAGAAGAAGAAGAAGAAGAAGAAGAAGAAGAAGAAGAAGAAGAAGAAGAAATACCATGATACATTTTTGGTCACACATGAAAGAGTAAATGATTTTAACAGCAAAGAAAAAGAAATACTACTACTACTACCACTACTACTACTACTACTACTAATAATAATAATAATACATGTCTTGTTGCCACAGGTATAGCTTCTGATTGTAATTGACTGGAAGTATATACATGTACATGTTTTTGTTTCGGTGAATTAAGACGGGCTACAATAAATATCCCGTTCTGTACCACAGATTTACTTCTCATTTGCCTGACCATAACCAGAGAGGTTTAATTTTATTTTAATGTGAAGGATGAGGCCGACAAGGCGACTTGGGAGATACATCTAGATATTTCGTAACAGCCCAATCGTATCGCAGCTGCAAGTTTATGGGTTGTTTGACCAAAAACTTCTCATCATATCGCGCACGTTTGGCTGTGATGCATCTGCCTTGTATACTCTTTTCAGACTGGTTGTCATGATAGATATATTGGGTTTCATATATTTACCGTTAACTTTCGCAGTATTTACTCTTAGGTCCATAAACACGTCTTTTCTCCCCCACCAGCTATGGGTTAAATAACAGAATAGACGGGGCATTGTTACCTTGAGTGGCAACCAGTCCAAGCGAGGACTACTCTACATTTCAAATATTAGAGAAAGCAACTGTTAATCCTTTCTCTACCTTTCCCAAGTCATGGTAATTCACAGATAATAAGGAAAATGTATCTGTGGAGATCCGTGATCGCCTACGCCGGAAGGTATATGGCATAAAAAATATTTAAATTAAGAATTATTTTTGTTAATTTAAAAAAAAGAAAAAAAAACTTAGTTTGCCACAAGGTCATGAATGTTGAGCACCCAGAAGAGCACTTATTAGCTTTGCTAATAAACTGAATTATAAGATCATTTTTAGTGACATCACACGAAAATCTTTTTTGCAGTCATAACATTTGAACTCCTTTCGTTTTCTATGTCTAGGGATAATTTGTCTATAAACAGAACAATCTCATCCGTAAATTGAATAAAGGGTTAATTGCAAAATTCCCTGAAGGTTACATGGATCAACAAGCACCTGATGAATGCCGGAGGGTACAGCGGTCGAAACGTTGTGATATCATCAAAGGTGATGACATTAGACTGTGAAATTAACAGAAATAATGGTAACTCTTCATCCCAGAAATAATAATTACAAGTAATGTTTCTTTATTCTTTTGTTCTCGATTTTCGTGTTAAAAATGAAAAAGTATTTACGTTATTTATATGACGGAAAAGATACGGCATTAAAAAGTTTTTTTCTTTTTTTTTTTTATTAAAAAGTACTTTTTTAAAACTAAGAATTATTTTTCTTAATAAAAAAAAATCCCCAGCATAATCGAGAGGTTTGATTTTATTTTATTCATTCACCATATCGCGCAGATTTGCCTGTGATGCATGTGCGTGATATACGCTTATCAGACTGAGCACCATGAGGTCGGGAAGGGTATATTGGGTGACATATATTTGTACCCTAGCGTCACTTTGTTGGTATGATGCGCTCTCGGTATAATAATAAAATAATATCGTTAGTTACATTGTTTAGTGCAACGGTGGAATCGACTTTTCCGACCAGCTATGGGTTTAATAGCAGGGTAGACGGGCATTCTTACCTTGATTGGCAACCAGTTCGGTATTTCACAGATAATAAAGAAAAAGCATTTAAGGAGAGTCGTGATCGCTTACACCGGAAGAGATATGGCATTAAAAAAAAAGAATATTTAAATTATGAATTATTAAATTAAGAGTTAATTTTGTTAATTTAAAAAACAAACAAACTTGACCTTAACCACTCAGGCATGCTCCGAGATGCTGATGTAATGTTCATATCTGTTTATGAGCGGGAGTAATTGAACAGCATTATGAAAAGAGGTCGGGATGGCTGTCTTTATTCTAAGTTTGAAGGATGAAGCAGAAACGGCGACTGGGGGCAGTCTCTATCAGATACTTGGGGTCACTCGCAATCGAAAACCGGCTTTCTTTATCAAACTGACTGTCAAGACCGTTATATTAAGCTTCGTACACTTTAGCCCATAAAAATGCTGACCCATCCATTATGATCATCTCAAGAACTCTTACGAAGGGCTTTATCTATGTAAAATATGTACGATTTTTTTTTCAAAATTGCTCAGTGGAAAATTTGATGATGCCATTTTGAACTTAGGTCTCTGGTTGGGACCCGGAAAGAAATGATTACACTACTAATACTACCACTACTACTGCTACCACTACCACTACCACTACTACTACTAGTACTACTACTACTACTAATAATAATAATAATCTTCAAAAAACTGTCCTTGGACAAGGACCTTGAAATTGAAATCTCAAAAATGTGGTACATGAGAACATTAACAATTTCACTTGTAGTTGAAGCCCTCGGATTACTTGGAAAAGATTCCAATAGACTCATTCAAGGGATTCCTGGAAGCCAATGCCTTAAAGAAATACAAAAAAAATGTACCCAAAGGACAGCCCACACCTTACGAAAGGCTTTATCTATATAAAATATGTGATTTTTTTAAAAATTGCTCAGTGAAAAAATGTGATGATGCCATTTCTGACCTTAAGTCTCTGGTCGGGACCCGGAAAGAAATGAGTATACACCAGAAATAAAAGGAAATAAAACAATAATAATAATAATAATGGTTCAAAATTCATTAGTTCGGCTAGCGTTTAACTGGATACTATGGACTGTAAGCAATTGTGCCTGAAATCTTATAATCATTTCATTCCAAGTAAGGCGATAAAGCCACTAAGATGCAAGGGGTTACCGAGTTTGAAAGAAACGGAGAAAACTTTAGAGGAGGAGAAAAGACAATAAAAGCAGACAGAAAATGCCAAATGCTTTTGTCTTTTTAACTGAATAATTGCTGTCACATCCGGTCCGAAGGTTTCTAATATGTATTTAGAGATTCTTAATAAAATACAAAAGAAGAATATGTAACGCACCAGATCCTGCCCTAGCTTATCGGCCTCAGTCCCTTTTCCAGCGCCGTAATATAGCTTCCCTCCGCCTTTTCTATAAATACTTTCATGTTAATTGTTTTGATGAATATTCCTCGATGGTGCCTAAACTCTTGTCATCCCTACTTTATATAATTTTCTATTTCCGTTGGCTGACACGAGCTCATCCTGTTTGGCAGAGAATGGTAAGGGGTGTAGGTTATATTGAATCAGTTGCTAAGTCTGCTGAGAAAAAAGATGGTTTGCGTATCGTGCAAGACAATTTTTTTCACCATCATCTATCTTACATGTTTATAAGTCTACCATTCATCCATGCTTTGAATATTACAGCCACATCTAGTTTTGTAAAATCCAAAGAGGAATCTGCAATTTTATTGGTCCTAACATCTCGGCTTCAGTCATTTTTTATTTCCTTACTTCATACTCAGACAAAAAAATAGTTAAGTTTTCCGTTAACATGAAATGGAAATATTATATTGAATCAATTGCTATAGTTCTGCTGCTAGGAAAATTATTTCACTGCGCTAGACAGTGTTTTTCGCCAGAATCCATGTTGCATATTTATAAGTCATCCTTGCATCGAATATTGCTGCCACATCTGGTCTGGTGCTTCTGCTATATATTTAAAAATACAAAGAAGAATCTGCAATGTTATTGGTCCTGCCCTAGCATCTCAGTTTCAGTCCCTCTCCCACCACCGTAATGTAGCTTCCCTCTGCCTTTTCTATAAATACTTTCATGGTAATTGTTCGGATGAATTTTCCTCTATGATACTTAAACTTTATGAATTTAATTAGTATGGTGGATGAAGTAAGAATCGTAAGTAATAATGCGTTGTTTTGGTATAAAGAATATTGTGAAATGTTTGGGTCAGTGATTGTGGCTAGCTAAGTTTAATGTTTAGACAGAAGACCGTCCTTTTTCCTCATTCTCCATTTTGGTCTTGTGCCACATTTTGTAATTTATACAAATAAATAATACTTTCCACTATGGTAACTAGACTTTATGAATTTAAGCGCAGTCCTAGATTGGTGGAAAGGTCTCATCATTTTACAGTTAAAATGGCTAGATGTAACCGTAAGTTCTATACTAACAGTTTCGTCTAACGCACTTCACGCTTGTGGGGCCATCTTCCGGCTTGGCACTCTTAAGTCAACTTTGATCTTTGTTGCTTGATGAGAAAAACATTATTAAGAAGGGAAAACAATTAAACAAGAAGAATTAAGAAAGAATCAGCTTTGATCTTCAAAGATTTAAATACAATGTCAAACGTAATTCGGTAAATGTCGTTAATACTGTTTATTATACACAGAGCATTTAGTTAAATATGTGTGTATATATAAATAACGTATAACAATATATATATATATTAAAATGATTCTCGGACATTGTTCATTTCGTAGTGTGTGACGTCAATTGTTTATATTAAGATACGCTTCGAGCAGATATAAGCGTTCGAGAGAAATCATGGAAAAATTATAGTTTAAAAGCGGTAAAATCAACGTTGATAACCAGACGCTCCTCTGTATCTAAACTAGTATAGTATGTCAGGCTATATGGCGGTTTCGTCTAGGATACAGGTTCGATTCTGTCGGAGGACACATATATATATATATATATATATATATATATATATATATATATGAAGAAATATAGATTTAAGGTGTGCTATATTTATGGGATAAAGTGCTCAATATCAGAGATAGAGTGTATGTAAATATAAATATAAAAGTGAACATTGAAGTCAACACTCAGAGGCGACAGGCTGTTTCATACTGGACGCTATCGCCAAGCGGCCTGACGATTGCGTCCAGAATAAAACAGCCCGTCACCTCTGAGTGTTGACTTCAATGTTCACTTTATATATATATAAACTTTCCTACAGGCATAATGTAGATTCTCTGTACCTTTTTTCTAAATAGTTTCATTGTAATTGTTCTAATGTTCTTTTCTCTATGAATGTTGTTAATTACCTAGTCCCGCATTAAATTCGTTCAGTTAACGGATTTTTCTGTCATTTATTAAGGATTGTGCTTTTTTTTTTTTGTTTTTTTTTTTTTTTTTTCGTTTATTTTTTTAATTACTAATAATTTTTGTTAGTTTCTTGTATATAAAGTTGATTTATTGTAAATATTCTTTGGGGTTTCATTTTTAAATGTTGTTATTTTTATACCCCCAGACCAACTGCAGATATGGGAACTAGTTAGGACTACATAGAGACTCGGAGGTATTATGGTAACTGTAGTAAGAATGGTAAGTAAGAATGTGTTGTTTTCGTGTAAGGAATAATGTGGTATGTTTGGATCAGTAATCCTGGTTAGATAAGTTTAAGATAAGACAGGGAGAAGACCAGCCTTCCACTATCTCTCCTTTTGGCCTTGTGCCACATTTTTGTATTAAAATAAATATTACTTTCCTCCATGTACTTAGAGGTTATGATTTTTAGCGCCATACTAGACAAGCGGCTAGGTCCCATCATTTTACTCTTGGCATGGCTAGATGTAACCATAAGTTCTGGTGGTTGCTTCTGTAGCACTCCTTGCTTGTGGAGCTTTATTCCGGCTTATTGCTTCTCAGTTAACTTTGAACTTCGAAAATTCCATCCCAAAGCAATGTCTAAGCTGAAATAACATTTTGCCAACGTTAGGCAACAGTTTCAAAGGATGAAGAGAGTTACTAAGAAGCCGAAAGTGCCACGAAATATTATTTTACCAGATCTTTCCGAGTAAATCAGGAAAAAATATATAACAGCCAAATA
Source organism: Acanthosepion pharaonis (assembly GCA_903632075.3). Classification (NCBI taxonomy): domain Eukaryota; kingdom Metazoa; phylum Mollusca; class Cephalopoda; order Sepiida; family Sepiidae; genus Acanthosepion; species Acanthosepion pharaonis. Next base: position 4,173,631 of record CAHIKZ030002655.1, read on the forward strand.
TTTTTGACATTCTGTTATTTGTCTTAAAATTTTACAATAGCTTTTTAATCTGCAGAAAGTACTTTGCAAAATATTTTAGATGCAACCTTAAGTTCTATGCTAAAAGATTCTTTTCTCATACTTCTCACTTGTGGAACTCTCTTCCGGCTTCTGACTTTCCAGACAAGTTTTTCAAACTTTTAAATGCATCTTTTTTTTTCTTAATTCCTGTTCTTTTATTGTTCTCTCTTTTTAATAGTGTTTTTTTTTATATCTCATATTCTCTCCCACTGAGTAACCCTTTGCGTCTTAGTGGCTTTATTGATTTACTTGGGGTGAAATGATTATAAAAAAATTGACGTTGCATTTCAATTTTTGAAGATTGTATTTGACAGGAAATTACAAAGTCCGAAGAGAGTTACACAAGCGAGAGATGAAACAATAACTTACGGTTGCTTCTACAGATTTCAACAGTAATATGACGAGACCTAACTGCCAATCTAGTACTACGCTGAAATTCGTGAAATCGAAATACCAAAGAGGAAATCTCATCGAGGCAATGACCTAACTCATCAGGAATAGGACCCAAGTCATCGGAAATATGGGCTAACTTATTGGTATAATGACCTAACCCATCGGAAATATGACCGAACTCATTGGAAATATGACAAAACTCATCCGAACAATGACTTAACTCATCGGAAATATGACCTAACTTATCGGAAATATGGCCTAACTCATCGGAACAGTGACCTAACTCATCTGAAATATGACCTTGCTCATTGGAAATATGACGTAACTCATTGCAAATATGACCTAACTCATCGGACTTATGACCTAGCTCATCGGAACAATGACGTAACTCTTTGGAACAATGACTTAATTCATTTGAAGTATGACCTAACTCAACGAAACAATGACCTAACTCATCGGAAGTATGACCTGACTCATTGGAAATATGACCTAACTCTTCAGAACAATGACCTAACTCATCGCAAATATGATCTAACTCATCGGAACAATGACTTAACTCCTGGCTCCATCCTGTCGTATTAAATCTAAATAGTAAAGCAATGCAGTTGTTTGCCATAAAATATGGCAATAATCATGGAAGACTTGGTGGCTTTAATGGTAGATTTCTTTTACAATCATATTTTATTTATCTTGCTGACATGAAGCATTGGGAGATGCGATGACAATATTAACAACAATGTTGTTGTTTTTTCAATTTTATTTTAACGGCACCTAACCGAATTTCTTTGACGTTCGTCTGTTTTTCTCTTTCGCTTGTTCCTGGCTACCTCTCCAGTTTCTTGTTCAATTGTGCCTCTTCCATTCTTTCTTGTTGATTTAACAAATAATCACTTTACGCATTGTATTTTAAATATGCAGTCAAACGTAAGAACAAAAAACCTCATTATGTTTAATTGGAAATGAGAAAGACAAAAGGATATGATATTTTAAACGTAATTAATCCAATGATTAATTTTTGAATCCTAAAGTGAATATCCTTATCTTCTTCCTTGCCCTCCTTTCTTCTTTTCTTTTTTCTTTTACTTTTTATTTCTTTCTTGTTTTTATTCTTCTTTACTTCAATCTTTCTTTCTTCCTTTCTTCTATTTCTTTCTACTTTTCTTTCTCTCTTTATTTCTATTTCTCTGTTTCATTCATTAGGTTTTCTTTAGTTTTCTTTCTTCTCTATTTCATTCATTCTTTTTCCTTTTCTCTTTAATTTTAGTTTTTTTCTTATATTCATTCATTCATTGCATATTTCATTCACGTTTCATAATGTCTTTGTATTATTTTTCTTTCTCGCTTTTTTCTTTCTCTTTTTTTTCAATCGTTATTATTCATTCTCGTTTTTTTTTCTCTTTCTTTTTTTTTTCAACTTTTTCTTTACTTTTCTAACCGTTATTTTTTTCTCTTTTTCAATCGTTATTATTCATTTCTCTTTTTTTCTATTTTTTCAACCGTTTTTTTCATTTCTCTTTTTTTCAACGTTATTATTCATTCTTTCTTTTCTTTCTCACTTTTCTCAACCGTTATTTTTCATTCTCTTTTTTTTCTTTGTTATTATTCATTTCTGTTATTTTTCTCAACCGTTATTTTCATCTCTCTTTTTTCAATCGTTATTCATTCTTTTTCTTTCTCACTTTTCGTTATTTTCATTCTTCTTTTTTTCAACCGTTATTTTTTCTTCTTTTCTTTCTCTTTTTCAACCGTTATTATTCATTCTCTTTTTTTCAATCGTTATTCATTTCTTTTTCTTTTTTTCTCAACCGTTATTTTTCATTCTCTCTTTTTTTCAATCGTTATTATTGTTCTCTGTTTTTCTTTCTTTTTCTTTATTTTTCATTCTTTTTTCAATCGTTATTTTCATTCTTTTTCTTTTTTTTCATTTTTCATTCTATTTTTTTTTCAATCGTTTTCATTTCTTTTCTCCCTTTTTCTCAACTGTTATTTTTTCATTCTCTCTTTTTTTTCAATCGTTCTTTTTATTCACTTTTTCTTCCGTTATTTTTTCTTTCTTTTTTCAATCGTTATTCATTCATTCTTTTTATTTTTCATTATTTTCATTCTCTTTTTTTCAATCGTTATTATTCATTCTCTTTTTTCTTTTCTTTCTTTCTCAACCGTTATTTTTCATTCTCTCTTTTTTTTCAATCGTTATTATTCATTCTCTCTTTTTCTTTCTCACTTTTCTCAACCGTTATTTTTCATTCTCTCTTTTTTTTCAATCGTTATTATTCATTCTCTCTTTTTCTTTCTCACTTTTCTCAACCGTTATTTTTCTTTCTCTTTTTTCAATCGTTATTATTCATTCTCTTTTTTATTTCTCATTTTTCTCAAATCGTTATTTTTTTTTCTTTTCTTTTTCAATCGTTTTTTATTCATTCTCTTTTTCTTTCTCACTTTTCTCAACCGTTATTTTTCATTCTCTCTTTTTTTTCAATCGTTATTATTCATTCCCTCTTTTTCTTTCTCACTTTTCTCAACCGTTATTTTTCATTCTCTCTTTTTTTTCAATCGTTATTATTCATTCCCTCTTTTTCTTTTCTCACTTTTCTCAACCGTTATTTTTCATTCTCTCTTTTTTTTCAATCGTTATTTTATTCTCTTTTTCAATTTTTAATTTTTCTCTTTTTCTTTTTTTTCAACCGTTATTTTCATTCTCTTTTTTTTCAATCGTTATTATTCTCTCTTTTTCTTTTCTTTCTCAACCGTTATTTTTTTTTTTTTCGTTATTATTTTTCACTTTTCTCAACTGTTTTTTTTTTTCAATCGTTATTATTCATTCTCTCTTTTTCTTTCTCACTTTTCTCAACCGTTATTTTTCTTTCTCTCTTTTTTTTCAATCGTTATTATTCATTCTCTCTTTTTCTTTCTCACTTTTCTCAACCGTTATTTTTCATTCTCTCTTTTTTTTCAATCGTTATTATTCTTTTCTCTCGTTATTTTTCACTTTTTTCAACGTTGTTATTTTCATTCTCTCTTTTTTTCAATCGTTAATTATTCATTCTCTTTTTTTTCTTTTTTTCTCAACCGTTTTCATTCTCTCTTTATTTTATTCATTCTCTTTTTTTTCACTTTTTTCAATCGTTATTATTCATTCTCTTTTTTCAATTTTTTCCTCTTTTTCTTTCTCAACTGTTATTTTCATTCTCTTTTTTCAATCGTTATTATTCATTCTCTTTTTTCTTTTCTTTTCAACCGTTATTTTCATTTCTCTTTTTTTTCAATTTTTATTATTCTCTCTTTTCTTTTCTTTTTTCAATTTTCATTTCTCTCTTTTTCAATCATTATTATTTCTTTCTTTCTCACTTTTCTCAACCGTTATTTTTCATTCTCTCTTTTTTTTCAATCGTTATTATTCATTCCTCTTTTTCTTTCTCGCTTTTCTCAACCGTTATTTTTTTCTCTTTTTCAATCGTTATTTTTTTCTTTCTCACTTTTCTCGTTATTTTTTTCTCTTTTTTCTCGTTATTTTACATGTGTTATTTTTCATTTTCTCTTTTTTTCGTTATTATTGGCTCTTTCTTTCTCACTTTTCTCAAATCATTCTCTCTTTTTTTTTCTTAATCGTTATTTTTTTTTTTCTCACTTTTCTTTTTTTTTTTTCTTTTTTTTTTCATTTGTTATCTTTTCTTTCTTTTCTCAACCGTTATTTTTTCATTCTCTCTTTTTTTCAATCGTTATTTTTTCTTTTTCTTTTTTTTTTTAACCGTTTTTTTTATTTTTTTTTTTTTTCGTTATTATTTTCCTTCTCTCTTTTTTCAACCGTTTTTTTATTTTTTTTTCAATCGTTTTTTTTTCCTTTTTCTTTTTCAACGTTATTTTTCTTTCTCGTTCAATTTTTCATTTCTCTTTTTTCAACCGTTATTTTTTCATTTTCTCAATCGTTTTTCATTTGTTTTTTTCTTTTTCTCAACTGTTTTTTTTCTTTTTTTTCAATCGTTATTATTTTTCTTTTCTTTTTTCTTTCTCAACGTTATTTCTTTTTTCATTTCGTTATTTTTTTCTCTCAACCGTTTTTTTCATTTCTTTTTTTAGTCGTTTTTTTCTTTTCTTTTTTTCTTTCTCTCTTTTCATTTCCTATTATTTTTTCTCTTTTTTTCAATTTTTTTTTTTCAATCGTTTTTTCCTCTTTTTTTTTTTTTTTTCATTTTTTTATTTTCATTTTTTCATTTGTTATTTTTCTTTCGTTATTTTTCTCTCTTTTTCCATTTTATTTTTCTTTTTTTTTTCTTATTTTTCAATTTTTCTTTTTTCAATTTTTTTTTTTTTCTCTTTTTTTCTTTTTTTTCTTTTTCTTTTTCAATCGTTATTTTTCTCTCTTTTCCATTTTTTCTTTTTTTTTCTTTTTTCTTTCTATTTTTTTCAATTTTTTTTTTTCTTTCTCTTTTTTCTTTTTCTTTTTTTCTTTTTCAATCGTTTTTTCTCTTTTTTTCGTTATTTCTCTATTTTTCATTTTTTTTTTTTTTCTATTTTTTCAATCGTTATTTTTCAATCGTTATTTTTCTTTTTTTTTTTTTTTCTTTTCTATTTTTTTCAATCGTTATTTTTTTCTTTCTTTCTTTTTCTTTTTCTTTTTTTTCAATCGTTATTTTTTTTTTTTTTTGTCTATTTTTTTCATTCATTTTTTTCTTTTTATTTTTCTTTCTTTCTTTACCAATCATTGGTTCTTTTCCTTTTTTTTTTTTTTATTTATATTATTTTCTTTCATTCTTTATTTACTTGTTTCCATCTTTTTTCAATTTTTAATTTTTTTTTTCCTTTCCTTCTTTTCATTTTTCTTCTTTTTTTGTTACTTTTTTCCATTTTTTTCTAGTACTTTTTATCATTTTTTTTATTTCATTCTTTTTTCTTCTTCATTCATGTTTTTCTTTATAATTCTTTCTTATTTTATCTTTATTATTTTCATTCATGTTTTCTTTAATTCTTTCCATTCTTTCTTTGTTTTTTTTCTTCTTTTATCCTATTTATCTATTTTAAATATATATATATATATATATATATATATTATATATATTTATTTATCTTTAATATATATATATATATATTTATATATATATATATATACATGTTGACGTAATATATATATATATATATATATATATATATATACATTGTAACCGGATATAAGAGGAAACCGGATATAAGAGAGATTTTGTCTGGTCCCAAATTAGAGCCTGTGTTAATGTATATATAATAGACCAAACCGGATATAAGAGAAACCCAGATATAAGAGACTTCTTCTCCGATCCCGACAACTCTCTTATATCCGGGTTACACTCTCTATATATATTATCTTACGTCACTTACATATACTTGACAGTTAATTTTTGAATTGACTGCAACGGAATGCGTTTCATGCGAATTTACAAAAAATTCACAACTATCGATTACATTACTTTTTTTGTATTAGAATTTTACCACTGAAGATGATCTTGGATGAGTTTGAAAGTACTTGGTGAAAATAAAAGAAATGACCAAAATTACGGCGTCTTTCCTAATCAGTTTAATACTCAACACTAAGAAATTGACAGGATTAAAATAAAAATAAATAGACATTAATATGTCGAGATCATTCAACCAAACATGTTTGAATGAAGATATGTTTGTCTTTTTTTCAATTTCGCCAATATATATTGTTGAAGCTTGGATAAGCATGGAATAATAATAATAATACAACACAAAATGTACGTAAACAAAATGTATTGAAACAAGGAAAAGGTACACAATATTTACAGTTAGTTTTGGTATATTCTTGGGAAGACTGTTCCCTGTAGAATGGGTTGACTTAATCGCAGTCAAGAGTCTCTCGTTTGATCTCTTGTTACTCCCTTGGTCTTTCCGGTACCAACCCATATTTATATATGGTACTCACTATGTAAATTCACTATGTTACATATATATATATATATATATATATATATATATATATATATATATATATATATATATATATATATATATATACACTGTTACATAGAACATAAGTATAATTACTACCAAGTTAGTATTTTGTTTCGACGTTTAAATAAAGGTCATCTCTTCTGTAACTTAATAATGATTTTAATTACCTGAAGAGACGTTTTACGAAATATCGAAACAAAATCTTTAATTTGTAGTAGTTAATTACATTCTAATGTAAACATGCGTATAATAAATACTTATTGCTGTATTCTTGTGCTGCGCCCTGTTTTAAATTAAGAGGCATGAAACGTGGAACTAGAACAATCTACCCCAGTGGACGAAGTGAAGAGTTCGGTTCGAAATTCTAATTACCTGAAGAAGGACGGGGCGTTCAACTGCCGAAACGTTGTTAATATGGCAATGAAGATGAGGATAACAGTCCGAATAATGTAAATAAAGCAAGTTAGTTTTTATATTTTCGGGAGCTTAATATTTAGGGAACCTTAAGAGGTGCCTAAATATATATATTTTTTTAAATGAAATGAAGCTTTATTCTAACAAATAAAACATGTGCTCGTTTACTTTCCTTACGTAAATATTTAAAGAATAATTTTAAATATTTAAAATAAAATTTTAAAATGAATATTTTAAAGCATAGTAAAATTCCCAGAATATTTCTGTGATAAAGATGAATTGGCGTAAGAACAACAATAGGAATAAATCTTAGCTTTTGCCGACGTGTTTTGTCATTTTAAATTTTCAATTTAGTGTAACTATGAAAACGAAAATATTTTGCTACACTTTTGCCTTGATAAAGTCGGAAGACGAAATGTGTCGGCAAAAACTAAGATGTTTTTCCTATTGTCATTTTTCTTCTAGCAATTTGTTTATCCACAGAATTTTTCTGGGAATTTGATTATATTGTCGACATGGAAAAAAAATCTCTTAGTATAAATGAAGTTAACATCAGCGAGAAAGAGGCTTAAGAAAACGCGTCTCTCTCTTTTTCAATTTTGGATTTTAATGTAACTATGAAAACAAAAACATTTCGCTTCAATTTTGTCTTAATAAAGTCAGAATACGAAACGCGTCGGCAAAAACTACATTTTTTCCTGTTACACATTATATATATATATATATATATATATAGATATATATACTGATAATATGAAAGAATGTTAGCTTTCCCCGGCGCGTTTCATCTTCCGCCACTATCATTCTTTCACCAATTTGTCAACTCCATAGAATTGTTTTAGTAAATTTACTATATTTTCGACATGGAAACAAAAAATCTTTGTATAAATAAAGTTAAATTAGCGAGAAAGAGGCTTAAGAAAAGACACCTCCCTCTTTTTAAATTTTGGATTTTAATGTAACTATGAAAACAAAAATATTTCGTTTCAATTTTGTTTTGATAAAGTCAGAACAAAAATGCTTCTGCCAAAGATTGTTTCCTTGTTCTCTTTTTTAAAAACATGCATATATATATATATATATATATATATATATATATATATATATATATATATATATATATATATATGTCTATTCGCATTTAATTTTTTCTGTCTGGATGCTACCTGAATTTTACCAAAGAACAAGGATCATAGCATTCATCAGTGATCCTTGTAGGTTAATGCACCTTTTAAAATTTTGTTTTGCGAAAGGATTTTCGCCATTTATATCATTAAATTTTACTAATCTGTTTTTGTATGAATGATTTATTGATATATATATATATATATATATATATATATATATATATATATATATATATATATATATATATATCGGAATGAATTAGAAAATACCAGGATATCTCATTTAAAAAATAAGCTGAACTATTTTTTTATTATTTTTATACACCTTTTAATTGTCAAAAAGCTTCCTGCAAAAAAACTTTTTTTTTTTTTTTGATTATCCAGAAAAATCACAGGGTAATATCAAATTGAACAATTAAAGAACAAATAATGAATCATAGAATAATTAAATATGTCGTCATTTCCGGAAGATGACATATATTTAAAAAATCAAAACAAAAAGAGTCGAAAAACTATGAACAAAAAAGACATTAAAAAAAGAATTAAAAAATGAAAAAAGAAGAAGAAATAAACACCCACCATAAAAATATGGATTATTAGCAAAACTTGGAAATTCAAATATCTTTCGGAAAAGCAACAAAATTTAAAACGACAGAAATATGCTTAATTTTCTTGTTTTTTTTTTCTTTTCGCTTGTAGATTTTTTTTTTCTTTTTTTTTTTCGCTTGTAGAATTTTATTTTATTTTTTTTTGCCCTCAATGAAATAATCCGCTGAATTAATACTAATCCGGGTATTTTAATTAGAGAACAAGAAATGACAGACGATATGATACCATGCGGCCCCGGGAAAAGCCGCCATCATTTGTCATCTCTGACACTCTCGCTCGACGAAGAAACATTGTCATTTTTAAAGCATGTTTTGGATTAAGTGATTAATATACAAAAAGATAATGTTTTGCCGCCATTACAGACAGAATCATTGTAATCCACCTCCTTTTCTTCCTCCTGATGATGATCATCATCATCATTATCGACAACAAAAACAGCATTATTATTTTGATCTTCATAGCGGCTTTGAAAAGATGTAATTGCTGAAGGAATCCAAACTACTGAAGACTTTTTTTTCCTCGTTCGGATTGAATATCAGTGAGTTAATGTTAATCGGTTGATTTTTATTGTCATTTTCTGTAATAATCATGAAAAATACCTTCGACTAGATCCTGATATTTTATCCAGAGCTGAAAGTTTTGATTGTGACCAAATGACGTCATCTGTATTATATATATATATATATATATATATATATATATATAATTATTTTAAAAAATATGATTCCTTCGCTACATAAGAGTTCTCATGTTTCAAGAACTAGAGCCGAAAAGCTCATATAATTATTGAAATTATATTGAACTAAAGTATCAAGACCTGTTTCATCCTCAAGCGAATATTTAGGAATAACCAATCTTGAAATTTACGCATCTTTATAAGCATGTTCATAAGCAAAATTAATTACTATGGAAACTACCATTTTGATAAAGGATATTAAAAAATAATTATAATTTAAGCTCGACTTCTGTATGGAGCACTGTTTTTTTTTTTAATAAAAGTTAAAATACTAAAGAACCCCAGATTATTTACATCCGTGTGTCCTTTCCATATTTTCCATACACACACACACACACACACACACACACACACATATATATATATATATATATATATATATATATATATATATATGCAAAACCCAGAAACGGATATGCAATGATAAATCCTGATCTGCCATCATCTTGTCTACAGTCACTCTCTCACAAACGTGTTGTGGCTTCCCTCTGTCTTTTCTACATATATTTTCATGGCAACTGCTCTTTCGAGCTACGTTCACTGGTACCCCAACTGCATGAATTTAAGCATGCTACTAATTAGGCAGCGCGAATGTTGGACGGTTTCCTCAAAGAAGAAGAAGAGTCTCGAGGCGTCAGTGATGTGGTTCCATAGAAGGATGCATAGGCCGAACATGTTAGCAACGATGAGGTCTTAGAGAGATTGCAAACAAGGAGGAGGATTAGACTTAATATCAAGAAGAGGCAACTGAAGTTTCTGGGACACATAATGAGGAAGGAAGGCTTGGAGAATCTGATACACACAGGTAGAATAGAATGAAAGACAGACAAGGAAAAACAACGCGGGACATACCTAGCGGACTTGAACAAGTGGATTTCAGAACGTGGTTTGGGGAGGAAGAAGAGGGAAGGAATTTGTTGAGAGTTGCAAGGGATAGAGGAAAGGTGGAGAGCCATGATTGCCTACGTCCTGAAAGGACATGGCACAGAAAAAGAAACAAAGACTAGATCGGCATCATGGTTCCACTCTTTCACTGTCGAAACCATTAAATGTAACCGCCTATTCTACAACAACAGCTTCTTGTCTAGCACTTCCCGACAGTGGAACTCCCTTTCTATTAGTTGTTTTCCTAATAACTATAATCTTCAAATATTCAAATGTAATGACAATCGACATCTTCTGATCGCTATCCTCCTCTATATCTTTAACTCAAACACCCCTTTTTAAAATTGTTAATTGTGCAACCCTTTTACGTGGTATTGTATCTTCACCTTGCTTGAAGTGAATGTTATATATATATATATATATATATATATATACATAAGAAAATGGACAAAGTTAATAAACTTAATAAATTGTCAGATCTTAATATATATATATATATATATATATATATATATATATATATATATATATATTTAATGAAAAACAGACCACATTAAGGTACTATTACAATAATTTATTTCACCAAAATCCTTTTTTAAAGGACTCCGGATCATCAGGTTAATTATATATATATATGTATATATATATTACTTCAAACATTATTATTGTGGATACTCATATTTTTAAAAGACGTCCCATTTTTATTTTTACATTAAACAGTGAAAATGTGCTCTGCGTGCCACTTTCCAGGGGATATCGATGGGCTTGGCTACCAGAAGCGTCTCAGTTCAGGCAGCAAAATAAATCCTTGCCGAAACATGACGCTCTTCGGGTCAAGCGTATCGTATCAAACGCTGTTTTCCCCTTACAAAGGAGGACGCTGGTTTTGTTCAGGCCAGAGAGCACATTCACTTTGTACAGATGTCTCGAATATGCAGGCTGATAGGCCAAATAGACACTGTTTGAAATAAGAATGAGGTATCTATTCCAAGTACGAGTAAGTAGACATTATGTTGTAACCAAGTAAATGGTCAAGAAATAACAAAACAAGAGGTTGCAAATAAATCCTGTATCGAACAGGAAATACAACAGAAGAGTATTGCACGATTTGGGAATGTGTGTCAGTTGACCAGCGTTCAATCTATACTACTGTTGATATTTAGTAGCAACGATGGTAGATGTGGCACAAGGCCGAGTTTAACGTGGGTAATCCGAGTCGGTAGTCTCGGTCAAAAAATCCCCGTAGAACCCGCATAAATGGGTTCCGGTTTGTTTACCTGCCCGAACGAGACTCTGCCCTCAACCGTGTTCCTCTCTTCCTTTGGGTAGAGATTTCGACAGCAGCTGCGAACTATCACAGCCTCCGTACTATACTATTGTTACCCCGAGGTTTACTTTCCTACTAATTTTATAGTAATTGGAAGAGTCCACAATAGATTCGTTAGACGGAGGACACCACAACACATTATAATAACGTTTGAAATAATTAAAAAAATTGGGGGAGGGATTTAGAGTAATCATATATACTAATTCATCGAGCCCAGCAGAATATAGAAAGCACTGTATGGTCCTATTTGTGTCTCATCAGCAGTGCGCATCCATTACTGAGAATCGAAACCGGACCATTTCGATACCACGCAAACGTCATAGCAGCTGTATTTAGTGACGAAGAAGACACAAACTAGACTCAATATAGCGCCGCTACTCACTCAGTTCCGCAGTGATTCTCATCCAGTTTTATAGATAACCTCGGAACATTGCCCCAAGAGCCACATCCGCTTATTGACCCTTAGCCGCTCCTCACGAGCATTAGCTGGGTCAAAAAAGGATATAGAGTAAAGAAATTTTGAGAGCATTTCGAGTGATAGCTTTTATATATATATAAAACTGTCAAATTGACCAGAGAATTCAGAATAATATGTATCTATCCAGCTCTTATCTCAAATAACAACTTAAAAGAGACTGTTTGACCAAAACAAGGAATGTTAAAAGGTTCATGTTAAAAAGATAAAAAAAAATACAAAAACAAATGAAAACTACAGACAAAAGTTCATTTTCTCCATCAAGACATTCATTTCTGTAGTTTACTGCTACCAGCAAGCAGAAATATTTCTTCTCCTGATGATGGCCGTTTTGGCCGAAACTAGTCGAGGAATCTAAATGAAATAATAATAAAAAAAAACGAAAGAATATTAATCTATAACCCAGCGTGTCTGAAGATTTTCATTTTTTAATATTTTTTTTATTGTTCATGCCGCCTGACGATTGTGTCCAGCATGAAACAGCCTGTCGCCTCTGAATGTTCAATCTTCATTGATATATATATATATATATATATATATATATATATATATATATCGGTTTTATGCTACGCAAGGCAGTAAAAAACAAGTAAGAGACAAGTGTTACTAGGTGTCGAAGAATTACGAACAGACATTAATATGGGGGAAGAGAAAAGAGTAAAGGAGGATTATAGATTGATTGACATTGCATTTAAATTTTACAGATTAAAATTGTTTGGAAAGAATATATATATATATATATATATATATATATATACATATATATATATATATATATATATGGTTCGGCTCCTGTCGAATTCCTATGTGGTGACAGTCTGACAACAGCACATGAGATTTGATTATAGTGGTGAAGGTTTTGTATTATCCATTACTTTTGAAGGTTGAATTCAGAGACCTGGTGCACTACGTGCCAAGGTCCCCAAACGACCCTCCAGGTTTTGATTCAGAGTTGTCTTTTCCTCCTAGACCAGCTGTCTCCAAGGCTATAGCAGTCTCTTATCCATAGCTGATTCATATTGTTTCCAATATTATATATATATATATATATATATATATATATATATATATATATATATATATATATATATATATTATTTACATAATATAACACCTTTCTTCAACAGTTTAGTACTGACATCATATACTATTTGCACTTTCGTTGTTCAAGTGTTATGTGTTTTTGTGTGTGCCTGAAATTTTAATTCTACGCCATTTTGTGTTATCTCTACAATGTGGGCACGCGGAGATTTCACCTGATACAAAAAACAACAACAACAAAGACCACAAAAACAAAACTATCATTTGTCATTGGCAGAAATCGTTTAACCTGGCCAGACAAAAAAAAAACAAAAAGAAAAAATCAAAATTCATTTATTTTGATAAAAAAAAAAAAAATCCTAACATCTGGGTAATTGCTATTATCTTTTCCTGTTTGATATTTTCTATCATTTTTTTTCCTCTTGAAGGGGAAAATTATACAGACAAAAAGGCTACTCTTAGTTTTGAGTGAGGGCTCTAAGTCTAACCCACCACCCCGTTCGTTACCCCCACATCCCCACCCGACAACCGACAGGATAACAACTATAAAAATGGTTGAAGAACAACGTCAGACAATTTAATTGAAATGTTTAAAACATTGACCTGATTAGTTATTTAGGTGTAATTAATTGGCGGGAACTTGAAAAATAAGTGGAAAGCATGATGGGAAGAAAGGAAGGAAGGAAAGATGGAATTAAGAGAAGGAGAAATTGAGTTTGACTAATGGAATAAAAAGAAAAGCAGTCGAAGTTAGTGAAATGTGGAACCAAAATGGATATCTGAAGAATAAAACAAAGAAGAAGTAATGAAAAATAAATGAATGGTATGGGAAATTGTTTTAGATTTTCTTTTACAGTTTCCGAAAAATAAATAAAAGAGAAATAAAATTAAAAGTAGAAAGAAAGAAAGAAAGAAAGAAAGAAAGAAAGAAGGAAAGAAAGAAAGAAAGCTAATAGTAGTAGTACAAAAAAGGACCGAACGAATGAAACAAAGAAAGAAAGGAAGAACATAAGAAAGAGGGACAAGTAAAGATGAAAAAGAACATTTGGAAGCAAACAAAAACAGTAAAAGGAGAAGACTATGAAGAAAGAAAGAAAGAAAGAAAGAAAGAAAGAAAGAAAGAAAGAAAGAAAGAAAGAGGAACGGACATGGACTAAAATGAAAAAAATGGAGCAAACGAAAACAAAATGTTGCTAGGAAAAAGAAAAAAAGAAAGAAAGAAAGAAAGGAAGAGGAACAGATAAGGATGAAAAAGAAAATTTGGAAGCAAGCAAAAACAGAATGTGACTAGGAAAAAGGAAGGAAGGAAGGAAGGAAGGAAGGAAGGAAGGAAGGAAGGAAGGAAAGATATTTTGAGTACGCAATGACAAAAATGAAAGTTACTAAGAGTATGGAACGAACGAAAGAAAGAAAGAAAGAAAGAAAGAAAAGAAAAGAAAGAAAAGAAAGAAGCATGCTTGGGAGTACGAAAGAAAGAAAGAAAGAAGCATACTTGGAGAAGGAAAGAAAGAAAAGAAAGAAAAGAAAGATGGAAAAAGAAAGAAAGAAAGAAAGAAAAAAGAAAGAAAGAAGCATGCTTGGAGTACGAAAGAAAAAAGAAAGAAAGAAGTATACTTGGAGTAAGAAAGAAAGAAAGAAAGAAAGAAAAGAAAGAAAGAAAAGAAAGAAAAGAAAAGAAAGAAGTATGCTTGGAGTATGAAAGAAAGAAAGAAAGATACTTGGAGTACGAAAGAAAGAAAGAAAGAAAGAAAGAAAGAAAGAAAGAAAGAAAGAAAGAAAGAAAGAAAGAAAGAAGCATACTTGGAGTAAGAAAGAAAGAAAGAAAGAAAGAAAGAAAGAAAGAAAGAAAGAAAGAAAGAAAGAAAGAAAGAAAGAAAGAAAGAAAGAAGCATGCTTGGAGTACGAAAGAAAGAAAGAAAGAAGCATACTTGGAGTATGAAAGAAAGAAAGAAAGAAAGAAAGAAAGAAAGAAAGAAAGAAAGAAAGAAAGAAAGAAAGAAGCATGCTTGGAGTACGAAAGAAAGAAAGAAAGAAACATACTTGGAGTATGAAAGAAAGAAAGAAAAGAAAAGAACGAAAGAAAGAAAGAAAGAAATGCTTGGAGTACGAAAGAAAGAAAGAAAGAAGCATACTTGGAGTACGAAAGAAAGAAAAAAGAAAGAAAGAAAGAAAAGAAAAGAAAGAAAGAAGCATGAAAGAAAGAAAGAAAGAAAGAAAGAAGCATACTTGGAGTAAGAAAAGAAAAAAGAAAGAAAGAAAGAAAGAAAGAAAGAAAGAAAGAAAGAAAGAAGCATACTTGGAGTAAGAAAGAAAGAAAGAAAGAAAGAAAGAAAGAAAGAAAGAAAGAAAGAAGCATACTTGGAGTAAGAAAGAAAGAAAGAAAGAAAGAAAGAAAGAAAGAAAGAAAGAAGCATACTTGGAGTATGAAAGAAAGAAAGAAAGAAAGAAAGAAAGAAAGAAAGAAAGAAAGAAAGAAAGAAAGAAGCATACTTGGAGTACGAAAGAAAGAAAGAAAGAAGCATACTTGGAGTATGAAAGAAAGAAAGAAAGAAAGAAAGAAAGAAAGAAAGAAAGAAAGAAAGAAGCATGCTTGGAGTACGAAAGAAAGAAAGAAAGAAGCATACTTGGAGTAAGAAAGAAAGAAAGAAAGAAAGAAAGAAAGAAAGAAAGAAAGAAAGAAAGAAAGCTTGGAAAGAAAGAAAGAAAGAAAGAAAGAAAGAAAGAAAGAAAGAAAGAAGTATACTTGGAGTATGAAAAAAAGAAAGAAAAGAAAGAAAGAAAGAAAGAAAGAAAGAAAGAAAGAAGCATACTTGGAGTACGAAAGAAAGAAAGAAAGAAGCATACTTGGAGTAAGAAAGAAAGAAAGAAAGAAAGAAAGAAAGAAAGAAAGAAAGAAAGAAAGAAAGAAGAAAGTTTGGAGAAAGAAAGAAAAGAAAAAAGAAAGAAGTATACTTGGAGTATGAAAGAAAAAAGAAAGAAAGAAAGAAAGAAAGAAAGAAAGAAAGCTAAAAGAAAGAAAGAAAAGAAGCATACTTGGAGCACGAAAGAAAGAAAGAAAGAAAAGAAAGAAAGAAAGAAAGAAAGAAAGAAAGAAAGAAAGAAAGAAAGAAGCATACTTGGAGTACGAAAGAAAGAAAGAAAGAAGCATACAATTTGAGTAAGAAAGAAAGAAAGAAAGAAAACTTGGAGAAAGAAAGAAAGCAAAAAGAAAGAAAAGAAAGAAAGAAAGAAAGAAAGAAAGAAAGAAAGAAGTATACTTGGAGTAGGAAAGAAAGAAAGAAAGAAAGAAAGAAAGAAAGAAAGAAAGAAAGAAAGAAAAGAAAAGAAAGAAAGAAAGAAAGAAAGAAAGAAAGAAAGAAAGAAAAGAAAGAAAGAAAGAAAGAAAGAAAGAAGCATACTTGGAGTAAGAAAGAAAGAAAGAAAGAAAGAAAAGAAAAAAGAAAGAAAGAAAGAAAGAAAGAAAGAAGCATACTTGGAGTACGAAAGAAAGAAAGAAAGAAGCATACTTGGAGTAAGAAAGAAAGAAAGAAAGAAAGAAAGAAAGAAAGAAAGAAAGAAAGAAAGAAGCATGCTTGGAGTACGAAAGAAAGAAAGAAAGAAGCATACTTGGAGTATGAAAGAAAGAAAGAAAGAAAGAAAGAAAGAAAGAAAGAAAGAAAGAAAGAAAGAAAGAAGCATGCTTGGAGTACGAAAGAAAGAAAGAAAGAAGCATACTTGGAGTAAGAAAGAAAGAAAGAAAGAAGCATACTTGGAGTACGAAAGAAAGAAAGAAAGAAAGAAAGAAAGAAAGAAAGAAAGAAAGAAAGAAAGAAAGAAGCATGCTTGGAGCACTAAAAGAAAGAAAGAAAGAAGCATACTTGGAGATGGAAAGAAAGAAAGAAGAAAAACTTGGAGAAAGAAAAAAGAAAAAGAAAGAAAGAAAGAAAGAAAGAAAAGAAAGAAAGAAAGAAGCATACTTGGAGTAAGAAAGAAAGAAAGAAAGAAGAAAGAAAGAAATAAAGAGAAAGAAAGAAAGAAAGAAGCATACTTGGAGACAAAGAAAGAAAGAAGCAAAGGAGAAATTAAAGAAAGAAAAAGGAGGGGAAAAGAAAGAAAGAAAAGAAAGAAAGAAAGAAAGAAAAAAGAAAGAAAGAAAGAAGCAAAAGTACGAAAGAAAAGAAAGAAAGAAGCATAAGGGGAGATGAAAGAAAGAAAGAAAGAAAGAAAGAAAGAAAGAAAGAAAGAAAAGAAAAAAGAAAGAAAAAAGAAGCAAAAGGAAACTAAAAGAAAGAAAGAAGCAAAAGGGAGATAAAGAAAGAAAAAGAAAAGAAAGAAAAAAAAGAAAGAAAAAGGAAAGAAAGAAAAAAAGAAGCATAAGGAGTAGAAAAAAGAAAGAAAGAAGCATAAGGAGAGAAAGAAAGAAAAAAAGAAACAAAGAAAGAAAAAAAACAAAAGGAAAAAAAAAAAAAAAGAAGCATAAAGGAGAGAAAGAAAGAAAGAAGCATAAGGGGAGAACAAAGAAAGAAAGAAAGAATAAAAGAAAGAAAGAAAGAAAGAAAGAAGCAAAAGGGGAGATAGAAAAAAGAAAGAAAGAAGCAAAGGGGAGACGAAAGAAAGAAAAAAGAAGCATAAAGGGAGCAAAGAAAGAAAGAAAAAAGGGAGAAAAAAAAAAAAAAGAAAGAAAGAAAGAAAGAAAGAAAGAAGCAAAAGGAGAGACTAAAAAAAGAAAAAAAAGGAAAGACTAAAAAAGAAAAAAGGAGAGAGAAAAAGAAGCAAAAGAAAGAAAAAAAAAAGAAGCAAAAGGAGAGACTAAAAAAAAGAAAAAAGGAAGACTAAAAAAAGAAAAAGGAAAGAAAAAAACAAAAGAAAAAAAAAAAAAAAGCAAAGGAGAGACTAAAAAAAAAAACAAAAGGAGAGACTAAAAAAAAAAAAAAAGAAAAAAAAAAAAGCAAAAGAAAGAAAAAAAAAGCAAAAGAAACTAAAAAAAAAAGCAAAAGGAGAGACTAAAAAAAAAAGCAAAGAGAGACTAAAAAAAAAAAAAAGGAGAGACTAAAAAAAAAAAGCAAAAGGAGAGACGAAAAAAAAAACAAAAGGAGAGACTAAAAAAAAAAAGAAAAAAGGAAAGAGAAAAAAAAAAAAAATAAAAGGAGAAAAAAAAAAGCAAAAGGAGAGAAAAAAAAAAAAAGCAAAAAGGAAACTAAAAAAAAAAAGCAAAAAGAGAGACTAAAAAAAAAATGAAAAAAAAAGAGAAAAAAAAAAAAAAAAAGGAGACTAAAAAAAAAAAAGCAAAAGGAGAGACTAAAAAAAAAACAAAAGGAGAACTAAAAAAAAAAAAAGAAAAAAAAAGACTAAAAAAAAAAAAAAAAAAAGGAGACTAAAAAAAAAAAGCAAAAGAAGAGACTAAAAAAAAAAGAAAGACTAAAAAAAAAAGGAGAAACTAAAAAAAGAACAAAGGAGAGACTAAAAAAAAAAGAAAAAGGAGACTAAAAAAAAAAAAAATAAAAGGAGACTAAAAAAAAAAAAAAAAAGGAGACTAAAAAAAAAAAAAAAAAGGAGAGACTAAAAAAAAAAAAAAGGAGAGAAAAAAAAAAAAAAAAAAAAAGGACTAAAAAAAAAAAAAAAGAAAGAAAAAAAAAAAAAAAAAGCAAAAGAAAGAAAGAAAAAAAAAGGAAAGGAAAGAAAGAAAGAAAGAAGCATAAGGGGAGACAAAGAAAGAAAGAAAAAGAAGCATGGGGGAGACAAAGAAAGAAAAGAAGCATAAGGGGAGAAAAAAGAAAGAAAAAAAGAAGGGAGATAAAGAAAGAAAGAAAGAAGCATAAGGGGAGACAAAGAAAGAAAGAAGCATAAGGGGAGACAAAGAAAGAAAGAAGCATAAGGGGAGACAAAGAAAGAAAGAAGCATAAGGGGAGACAAAGAAAGAAAAGAAAGAGGGAGACAAAGAAAGAAAGAAAAAAGGAGACAAAGAAAGAAAAGAAGCATAAGGGAGACAAAAGAAAGAAAAACATAAGGGGAGACAAAGAAAGAAAGAAAGAAAGGGAGACAAAGAAAGAAAGAAGAAAGGAAACAAAAGAAAGAAAAAGCAAAAAGAGAAAGAAAAAAAAGAAGCAAAAGGAGAGACAAAGAAAGAAAAAGCAAAAGGAGAGAGAAAAATAAAAAAAGCAAAAGGAGACTAAAAAAAAAGAAAAAAAAAAGAAGAGACTAAAAAAGAAAAAAGGAGAGAAAAAAAAAAAAAAAAGGAGAGACTAAAAAAAAAGCAAAAAGGAGACTAAAAAAAAAAAGAGGAGACTAAAAAAAAAAAAAGCAAGGAGAGACTAAAAAAAAAAAAAAAGGAGAGACTAAAAAAAAGCAAAAGGAAGACTAAAAAAAAAAAAAAAGCAAAAGGAGACTAAAAAAAAAAAGAAAGAAAAAGGAGACTAAAAAAAAAAAGAAGCAAAAGGAGAAAAAAAAAAAAAAAAAAAAGGAGAAAAAAAAAAAAGAAAAAAGGAGAGACTAAAGAAAAAAAAAAAAAAGGAGAACTAAAAAAAAAAAAAGGAGAGACTAAAAAAAAAAAGAAGCTAAAAAAAGGAGAAACTAAAAAAAAAAAGAAGCAAAAGGAGAGACTAAAAAAAAGAAAAAGGAAAGACAAAAAAGAAAGAAAGAAAGGGAGACAAAAGAAAGAAAGAAGCATAAGGAAAGAAAAAAAGAAAGAAAAAAAGGAGAGAAAAAAAAAAAAAAAGAAAAAGGAAAGACTAAAAAAAAAAAAAGGAGAGACTAAAAAAAGAAGCAAAAGGAGACGAAAAAAAGAAAGCAAAAGGAGAGACTAAAAAAAAAAAAAAGGAGAGAAAAAAAAAAAAAAGAAAAAGGAGAGACAGAGAAAGAAATGCAAAGGAGAGACAGAGAAAGAAAGAAGCAAAAGGAGAGAGAAAGAAAGAAAGAAAGAAAGAAGCAAAAGGAGAGACAGAGAAAGAAAGAAAGAAGCAAAAAAAGAGACAGAGAAAGAAAGAAAGAAAGAAGCAAAAGGAGAGACAGAGAAAGAAAGAAAGAAAAGAAAGAAGCAAAAAGGAGAGACAGATAAAAGAAAGAAAGAAGCAAAAGGAGAGACAGATAAAGAAAGAAGAAAAGCAAAAGCAGAGACAGAGAAAGAAAGAAAGAAAAAAAGCAAAAGTAAAGAAAAGAAAGAAAGAAAGAAGCAAAAAGGAGAGACAGAGAAAGAAAGAAAGAAGCAAAAGAGAGAAAGAAAGAAAGAAAGAAAAAAAGCAAAAGAAATAGAAAGAAAGAAAGAAAGAAAGAAAAAAGGAGATATAAAGAAAGAAAGAAGAAAAAAGGAGATATAGAGAAAGAAAGAAAGAAGCAAAGAAGCAAAGAGAAAGAAAGAAAGAAAGAAAAATAAAAGAAAGAAAAAAAGAGAGACAAAGAGAAAGAAAAAGAAAGGGAGACAAAGAAAGAAAGAAGCATAAAGGGAGACAAAGAAAGAAAGAAGCATAAAGGGAGACAAAGAAAGAAGCATAAAGGGAGACAAAGAAAGAAAGAAGCATAAGGGGAGATAAAGAAAGAAAGAAGCATAAGGGGAGATAAAGAAAGAAAGAAGCAAAAGGAGAGACTAAAAAAGAAAGAAAAAAAGGAAGCAAAAAAAGAAAAAAAAAAAGAGACAAAGAAAGAAAAAAAGCAAAAGGGGAGATAAAGAAAGAAAGAAAGAAAGAAAGAAAGAAAGAAAGAAGGGGGGAGAAAAGAAAGAAAGAAATAAGGAGAGAAAAAAAGAAAGAAGCAAAAGGAGAGAAAAAAAAGAAAAAGCAAAGGAGAGACAAAGAAAAAAAAAAGAAAGAAAGAAAGATAAAGAAAGAAAAGACATAAGGGGAGATAAAAAAGAAAGAAAGAAGCATAAGGGAGCAAAAGAAAGAAAGAAACAAAGCAAAGAAAGAAGCAAAGGAAAGAAAAAAAGAAGCAAAAGGAGAGACAAAGAAATAAAGAAGCATAAGGGGAGATAAAGAAAGAAAGAAGCATAAGGGGAGATAAAGAAAGAAAGAAAGAAGCATAAGGGGAGATAAAGAAAGAAAGAAAGAAGCATAAGGGGAGATAAAGAAAGAAAGAAAGAAGCATAAGGGGAGATAAAGAAAGAAAGAAAGAAGCATAAGGGGAGATAAAGAAAGAAAGAAAGAAATAAAGGAGACTAAAAAAAGAAAAAAAATAAAAGAAAGAAAGAAGCAAAGGGAGATAAAGAAAGAAAAAAGAAAAAAGGAAGAAAAAAAAAGAAGCAAAAAAGAGACTAAAAAAAAAAAGAAGCAAAAGGGAGACTAAAAAAAAGAAAAAAAGAAGAATAAAAAAAAAAAGAAAAAAGGAGAGACTAAAAAAATGAAAGCAAAAGGAGAGACTAAAAAAAAGAAGCAAAAGGAGAGACTAAAAAAAAGAAGCAAAAGGAGAGACTAAAAAAAAGAAGCAAAAGGAGAGACTAAAAAAAAGAAGCAAAAGGAGAGACTAAAAAAAAAAGAAGCAAAAGGAGATAAAAAAAAAAAGAAAAGGAAAGAAAAAAAAAAAGCAAAAGGGGAGACTAAAAAAAGAAAAGAAGACTAAAAAAAAAAAAAGGAGAGACTAAAAAAAAAAAGACAAAAAAGAAAGAAAAAAAAAAAGCAAAAGGAGACTAAAAAAAAAAAAAGAAAAAGGAGAGACGAAAAAAAAAAAAAAGCATAAAGGAGACTAAAAAAAAAAAAGCAAAAGAAAGAAAAAAAAAAAAAAGCAAAAGAAGAGAAAAAAAAAAAAGAAAAAAGGAACTAAAAAAAAAAACAAAGGAGAGACTAAAAAAAAAAAAAAAAAAAGAGACTAAAAAAAAAAAAGAAACAAAAGGAGAGAAAAAAAAAAGAAGCAAAAGGAGACTAAAAAAAAAAGAAAAAAGGAGAGACTAAAAAAAAAAAGGAAAAAAAGAAAGAAAGAAAAAAAAAAAAAAAGGAAAAAACTAAAAAAAAAAAAAAAAAGGAGAGACTAAAAAAGAAGCAAAAAGAGAAAAAAAAAAAACAAAAGGAGACTAAAAAAAGAAAAAAAAAAAGAAAAAAAAAAGCAAAGGAGAGAAAAAAAAAACAAAAAGGAGAGACTAAAAAAAAACAAAAGGAGAGACTAAAAAAAAAAAGGAAAGAAAAAAAAAGAAAAAAAGGAGGAGAAAAAAAAAAAAAAAAAGGAGAGACTAAAAAAAAGTCAAAAGGAGAGAAAAAAAAAAAAGCAAAGGAGAGAAAAAAAAAGAAAAAAAGGCAAAAGGAAAGAAAAAAAAAAAGAAGCAAAAGGGACTAAAAAAAAAAAAGCAAAAGAGTAAGGGGAGACAAAAAAAAAAAAAATAAAGGGAGATAAAGAAAAAAAGAAAAGAAGAAGGGAGACAAAAAAAAAAAGAAGCATAAAGGAGACAAAAGAAAGAAAAAAAAGAAGCATAAGGGGAGACAAAGAAAGAAAGAAGCAAAAGGAGAGAAAAAGAAAGAAAAGAAGCATAAGGGGAGACAAAGAAAGAAAGAAGCATAAGGGGAGACAAAGAAAGAAAGAAGAAAAAAGGAGAGAAAGAAAAAAAAAGCATAAGGGAGACAAAGAAAAAAAATAAGGGAAACAAAGAAAGAAAGAACTAAAAAGGAGACAAAAAAAAAAAAGAAAGACAAAAAACAAAAAAAAAGCAAAAAAGGAGACAAAAAAAAAAAGAAGCAAAAGGAGAGACAAAGAAAGAAAGAAGCAAAAGGAGAGACTAAAAATAAAAGAAAGCAAAAGGAGAGACTAAAAATAAAAGAAAGCAAAAGGAGAGACTAAAAAAAAAGAAGCAAAAGGAGAGACTAAAAAAAAAAGCAAAAAAGAAAGACTAAAAAAAAGCAAAAAAAAGGAGAAAAAAAAAAAAAAAGAAGCAAAAGGAGAGACTAAAAAAAAAAAAAAAGAAAGAGAGACTAAAAAAAAAAAAGAAGCAAAAGGAGAGACTAAAAAAAAGAAGCAAAAGGAGAGACTAAAAAAAAAGAAGCAAAAGGAGAGACTAAAAAAAAAAGCAAAAGGAGAGACTAAAAAAAAAGAAGCAAAAGGAGAGACTAAAAAAAAAGAAGCAAAAGGAAGAAAAAAAAAAAAACAAAAGGAGAGACTAAAAAAAAAAAAGAAAAAAGGAGAAAAAAAAAAAAAAAAAAGAAAAAAAAAAAAAAAGGAGAGACAAAAAAAAAAGAAGGGGAACAAAAAAAAAAGAAGAAAGGGAAAGAAAAAAAAAGAAGCAAAAAGAGAGAAAAAAAAAAAAAGAAGCAAAAGGAGAGACTAAAAAAAAAAGAAAAAAAAGGAGAGACTAAAAAAAAGCAAAAGGAAGACTAAAAAAAAGAAAAAGAGACTAAAAAGAAAGAAAGAAAAAAGAGAGACAAGAAAGAAAAAAAAAAAAGCAAAAGGAAAGAAAAAAAAAGAAAGAGAAGCAAAAGAAAGAAACAAGAAAAAAAAAAGAAAAAGAAAAAAAAAAAGAAAAAAAGGAGAGAAGAAAAAAGAAAAAAAGAAGCAAAAGGAGAGACAGAGAAAGAAAAAGAAAGAAAAAAAGCAAAAGGAGAGACAGAAGAAAGAAAGAAAGAAAGAAGAAAAAGGAGAGACAGATAAAAGAAAGAAAAGAAAAAAAAGGAGAGACAGATAAAAAGAAAGAAAGAAGCAAAAGGAGAGACAGAGAAAGAAAGAAAGAAAGAAAGAGAGGCAAAAGGAGATATAGAGAAAGAAAGAAAGAAGCAAAAGGAGAGACAGAGAAAGAAAGAAAAAAGAAAAAAAAAGGAGAGACAGAGAAAGAAAAAGAAAGAAAGAAAAGAAGCAAAAGGAGATATAGAGAAAGAAAGAAAGAAAGAAAGAAGCAAAAGGAGATATAGAGAAAGAAAAAGAAAAAAAGGAGATATAGAGAAAGAAAGAAAAGAAAAGAAAAAGAAAGAAAAAGAGATAAAAAAAGAGAGACAGAGAAAGAAAGAAAAGAAGCAAAAGGAGAGACAGAGAAAGAAAGAAAGAAAGAAAGAAAGAAAAAAAAGAGAGAAGAGAAGGAAAGAAAGAAAGAAGCAAAAGGAGAGACAGAGAAAGAAAGAAAGAAAGAAGCAAAAGGAGAGACAGAGAAAGAAAGAAAGAAAGAAGCAAAAGGAGATATAGAGAAAGAAAGAAAGAAGCAAAAGGAGAGACAGAGAAAGAAAGAAGCAAAAGGAGAGACAGAGAAAGAAAGAAAGAAAGAAGCAAAAGGAGAGACAGAGAAGGAAAGAAAGAAAGAAGCAAAAGGAGAGACAGAGAAAGAAAGAAAGAAGCAAAAGGAGAGACAGAGAAAGAAAGAAAGAAAGAAAGAAAGAAGCAAAAGGAGAGACAGAGAAAGAAAGAAAGAAGCAAAAGGAGAGAGAAGAAAGAAAGAAAAGAAAGAAAAAAAAAAAAAGACAGAAAGAAAGAAAAGAAAGAAAAAAAAAAGACAGAGAGAAAAGAAAGAAAAAAAGAAGCAAAAGGAGAGACAGAGAAAGAAAGAAAGAAAGAAAGAAAGAAAGAAGCAAAAAGAAAGAAAGAAAGAAAGAAGCAAAATGGCGAGACAGAGAAAGAAAGAAAGAAAGAAGCAAAAGGAGAGACAGAGAAAGAAAGAAAGAAGCAAAAGGAGAGACAGAGAAAGAAAGAAAGAAAGAAAGAAGCAAAAGGAGATATAGAGAAAGAAAGAAAGAAAGAAAGAAGCAAAAGGAGATATAGAGAAAGAAAGAAAGAAGCAAAAGGAGAGACAGAGAAAGAAAGAAAAGAAAGAAAAGAAGCAAAAGAGAGACAAGAAAAGAAAGAAGCAAAAGAGAGAGACAGAGAAAAAAAGAAAGAAGCAAAAGGAGAGACAGAGAAAGAAAGAAAGAAAAAAAAAGGAGAGACTGAGAAAGAAAAAGAAAGAAAGGAGAGACAGAGAAAGAAAAAAAAAAAGAAGCATAAGGAGAGACAGAAAAAGAAAGAAAGAAAGAAGCAAAAGGAGATAGAAGAGAAAGAAAAGAAAGAAGCAAAAGGAGAGACAGAAAAGAAAGAAAGCAAAAGGAGAGAAAGAGAGAAAAAAAAAAAGAAAAAAAGGAGAGACAGAGAAAGAAAAAGAAGCAAAAGGAGAGACAGAGAAAAAAAAAGCAAAAAGGAGAGACAGAGAAAGAAAGAAGCAAAAGGAGAGACAGAGAAAGAAAGAAGCAAAAGGAGAGACAGAGAAAGAAAGAAGCAAAAGAAGAGACAGAGAAAGAAAGAAGCAAAAGAAGAGACAGAGAAAGAAAGAAGCAAAAGGAGAGACAGAGAAAGAAAGAAAAAGCAAAAAGGAGAGACACAAAGAAAAAAAAAGAAGCAAAAAGGAGAGACAGAGAAAGAAAGAAGCAAAAGGAGAGACAGAGAGAAAGAAAAGAAAGAAAAAGGAGAGACAGAGAAAGAAAGAAAGAAGCAAAAGGAGAGACAGAGAAAGAAAGAAAGAAGCAAAAGGAGAGACAGAGAAAGAAAGAAAGAAGCAAAAGGAGAGACAGAGAAAGAAAGAAGCAAAAGGAGAGACAGAGAAAGAAAGAAAGAAGCAAAAGGAGAGACAGAGAAAGAAAGAAAGAAGCAAAAGGAGAGACAGAGAAAGAAAGAAAAGAAGCAAAAAGGAGAGACAGAAAAGAAAAGAAAGAACAAAAGGAGAGACAGAGAAAGAAAAGAAAAGAAGCAAAAGGAGAGACTGAGAAAGAAAGAAGCAAAAGGGAGAATAAAGAAAAAAAAAGAAGCAAAAGGAGAGACAGAGAAAGAAAGAAGCAAAAGGAGAGACAGAGAAAGAAAAGAAAAGAAGAAAGAAGAAGAAAGAAAAAGAAGCAAAAGAAAGAAAGAAAGAAGGAAACAAAGGTAAAAGAAAGAAAATGAAAGGAGGATGCAGAAAAAAGCACAAGAAAGAGTAAAAGTATTAAAAGAAAATGATAAGTAAGAGGAATGAAGAAGAAATAGAAAAGGAAATATAAGAAAGAAAAAGAACAGGAGTGAAAGAAAGACAGATTAAACAGGAAAAGCAGGAACGAAAAAGAAAAACAAATGAAAAAAATGAAAAAAAAAAAAATTTAAAGAACAATAGTAAAGAAAAAGTTAAAAAAAAAATGAAAAGAAAGAGAAATAGAGGAAAAAGAACGAGAAATAGAGGAAAAAGAACGAGAAATAGAATAAAATAGAGTGAGAAAGAGAAAAGAATAAAACAGAACGAGAAAGAAAATAAAGAAAGGGAAACAAAGTTTCAATGAGAAAGATAGACAAAATAAGGAAGGAAAAACATTGGAGAAAAGCAACAAAAGCGAAAATGAAAATAAAATAAAAAAACTAAACAAAGAGAGAAATGGGGATTAAAAAAATTAAAAGCAAATGTTAAATGATTAAAGCAGAATAAAAAAAGAAATAGAAAAGAATTCGATAAGTATCCGGATTATATATTATATATATATATATTCGAAATTGAAATAAATAATAGTGATATAAATTTGAAATAATTAAAAAAAAGTATATTAAATTGACGATGAGGCTCGACTGAAACGACTAAGATTACTCATAGAATTTGACCAAATTAGGTTTATTTTTCCATAAAATGCGGGCATTTACTGTTATCGGACACACAAATTATAAATCTGAGTCCGTCCTTGAAATCTGTGGTAAATCACATCCGTATAGGATAATAATATATATATATATATGTAAGTCTTCAGGTCTCAACAAAATCCAGAGATATATATATAAATGATAGGTCCTGATATGGCATATATATATATGTATCATGTCGTGGATCTCTATATATGCCAGCAATGTTATATATGGTTACCATATGTATGAATTTAAGACGAGCTATAGGTTATATTTCGGTCCCATATTTCACTGTCAATATTGTTAAATGTAATATGTATGTGTATATATATATATATATATTGTATATCCTGACAGTATAATATATCTCTCTTACTTGCTTGTGGTGTATATATTAATATCAATTTAATGTCAATCGACATCTTATGATATATATTGATATATGATTGTATTCTTTTATATTTGTATAAAAATATAAAACTTATTTATATTGTAACCATGTACGTTGTAGTGATATATTCCTATCTTGCTTGGTGTTATATATATTTAAAAAAAAAAAATAGATTTTTTCACAAACTTAAAAATTTATATTTACTACTAGACTTCAAATCAAGGCAATCTATTCAAAAGAAAAAAACGGTTAAAGTAATAAGTAAGTTAAAGAAGGTTCTATCAGACAAACAAGACTTTCTGCTTTATTTGCAGACCAAGAAACATAATAGTAAGGGAACAGCTTAATTAAATGGTTCATTGTACTCAGAAATAAATATTGTATAAATTTAAATATTTTGGGTGTATAGATTATTAAAATGATAAGAAAGTACCATTCATAAATTTACTGTCTTAAGTTGATTTACCTCTTTTCCTTCTATAGATTGTGACAGGAAATATACAAATAAATAAATACACAATGGTAATTATTATATGGAAGGAAACAGTGAGTAACCTACATAATGAACTTGTGTAAATGGATGGTACAAAAAGAACTGAGACAGACAGGAAAGGGATAAACATTGCTTAGAGCTACAAAAGACATGAAGTTATGAAATTTTTACTAGATATAGGTTTGGTTTGGTTTGTTTTACAACATATCAACCTCAATGGGTTATTTAATACCGACAAAATTTTTATTGCTGGTAATATGTTTTTCTTCAAAAATCTATTTCTGGGAATATTTTTCCTTGAAAAAATCTATAACTGGTCATATATTTTTTAAAGAATGTATAGCTGTTTGTATTGCTAATACTTTTTTTTTTTTTTTAAGTATTGCTGATAATAAATTTTCCTACAAATATTATTGCTGGTAATATTTTTTTTTATTACAAAGTATTTCTGGTATTAAAACCTATTTTTACACAAGTTTGGGTGTTAACTAATTTGCCCATAGCTGGGACCATAACAGGTGCTACCACCCCAGGTCAGCTGGGAACACCAACAATTAAGAGGTGGTTCCACGCTCCTCAAAACCTCCTGATCAGAGGCCTTGCTGTTGGACGTAATTTATTGTCTTACCCAGGTCAGTTTTTCTAGATATATAGAAGTTTTAGGTGTATAGATTATTAAAATGACTACAGAAAAGAACCTTGATAAATTTACTACCTTAATTTGATTTATTTCTCTTCCTGATTATGACATGAAAGTTATAAATAAATAAAAACACAACAGTAATTATTATATAGTAGGAAAACTGAATAACGTAAGGACGTTTTGAAGATGGACAATAGAACAAGAACAGGAGATAAAGATTGCTTACAGCTACAAATGGTGGCGGCATTCTAAATTTCCTGAAACTGGTTCTATAAAGACAGGTAATCTTTAGGAATCTATTCTGTTTAGTTTCTTTTCAATCTGAGAAAGAAAACATTACTCCATATTGTATGAAAAATAATTCAACCATTTTGATAATTTAATAGGAAATATTTATTTATTATGATATTTCCAGATTGAAATTCTGTTCTCATCCTATTTCTGTTCAGAAGTATGATGCTTTTTTTACCCTAGTGTCATCAACCGTGTTATAGTTTCTTAACCACATTTGAACTGAATCGCTACAGATCCAATGGAGGACTATCAAATTTATGACCAGAAAATTTGCCACATTTTTAATATCAAAACTGTATGAGGCATGTGTCTATTAGAGTTTCATTCGGTGTGAATGTAGTGTAACTAATATTTTGCCTCAACTGTCAGCTACTAATATATAAGACTAGCAGCATGACGCGGCATTGCCCATGCTCGATTCAAAAATTGTACGACTCATACAGTAATCGCTATCACTTGACTTAAAATATTTTTGCCCTTCTTTACCATTAAAGGAGTGCCCTTTGCTGTGCTGATGTTGCTACATGCCTTACTTCTTGCCTATCTCACACTGCGAATTTTTACTAAGCTCTATACTAAACATTAAATCTGTTACAAAGAAAGAACTAAACAAAATGAACACAAAACGATCAGCTTTAAAAAAATGACTCGTGACTGGAAAAATCCGAATGAAAAAATAATGTTAACAACATATACTTTTCCACACCCAACCCAGTTCTGCAGAATCAGAATCAACGTTGAGTTTAAGGAAGTGAATGAGCCAATTGGAGTAAAGTGCCATGCAGATTTAAATTTTTCCCACTTGTGACGAATGCAGCTATCAATTTTTTTTTCCATACCAGCATGCTAGTTAACATTCATGTCAGTCAGCTGTTGGCTCTCACACTGACCAATAGAATCTTCCTGCTTATTAGTGGCAACCAGCTATAGGCTCTCACTCTGGCCAGTAGAAAATGGCCGTGGACTACATGAAAACTGCCGTAGAAGCATGAAAATATCAATTATTTCTACTATTGATGGGAGTTGGGAAATGCAAAGTCAGTCTTGGCCTTTCCTGCTAACTTGGA
Source organism: Acanthosepion pharaonis (assembly GCA_903632075.3). Lineage (NCBI taxonomy): Eukaryota > Metazoa > Mollusca > Cephalopoda > Sepiida > Sepiidae > Acanthosepion > Acanthosepion pharaonis. The sequence continues at coordinate 4,203,008 of CAHIKZ030002655.1, forward strand.
GCATCTGCATGTAAATTTTGGTGTAAATCCGTTGAAAATTGCGGCCGTGCATTTGTTACACACACACACACACACACATCCTGCCTTTTATAGATAGAGATTATTTTTGATTAATCCAACGACCGGTTCATTCAGCTTTTAAAATTTTTATTATTGGTTCCTGCAAACTGTTAGGATGTTGCCACTGAATACAAACGATAGGAAGTTGTCAAATTTTTACTAGATAAATATAAATTATTTTAGGTGTATAGATTATTAAATGACTGCAGGAAGGAATGATTCATAAATTCCCTCCCTTAAGTTGATTTACCTTTCTTCTTTCTATAGATTGTGACATGAAAGATATAAATAAATAAATACACAATGGCAATTATTATATAGTAGATAACGAAAATAAAAATAAAAAACTCGCATACATTGGAGTGTTTTATATCCTCGTATGTGTGATTTTGTGTATCATGCAACCCACAAATTTTCATTTATAAAAAATGATTTTACCATGTAGCTTGTGTATCATGTGAGTTCCTTTTTTGAGAGACCAAATTACGATATACTAACCTCTTTCCTTTATCTCTTTATCCCATCTTCTAGTTAAAATAGTAAAAGAGAATGATAAATGTATCTTTATAACACTATACTCATTGCGTAAATGTGTACAGCCATAAACAACCAAACAAGAAACAGCTAAATATCTTTATAAAAATAAACAATGGAAAACTGTACATTTCTTTTTCCTTTTATGTTTATATTTTATTCAGTAACCATCTATCTTGAGCGTCAGTTGAGTCTAGTAATTTTTTTAAGCGTTTCACCCCAAGCAAGGCGGGAAGCCACTAGGACGCAAGGGGTTACAGAAGATTTGTAGCAAGATCAGATAGAAGTGATAGAGGAAAGGATGAGGAGAAGGACAGGGGATAGATCAAGACAACTGGAGAATGTCGATTGACATTACATTTGAATAGTTGGAGATTATAGCTCTCAGGGAAACTGGAATAGGGAAGGGAGTTCCACAGGAGAGAGGTGCAAGATATGAAGCTATTGGATCAGAAGATATGGGTACATTTAATAGTTTCGACAGTGAAAGGGTGAGAGCGGGATGCCAGCCTCGTCGGGCGCTTGAACTCATGAAGTCTGGGAACCAGCGAATGCAGATCCTCGTAGCAATTGTCATGAAAGTATTTGTAAAAAAGACAGAGAGAGAGGCGACGGCGCGTCTGTGAGTGAGTGACTGTAGACGAGATGCCAGCACAGGGCCAATTATATTGCATATCCGCCTCTGGATCTTATCAAGAACCCCGAGGCAAACAGAAGGGTCTCCAGACCATATGTGGCAGCAATACTCTATGCAAGGGCGAATTGTTGATTTGTAGATCTGAAGGATCGATTCCGGGGAGAAAAAATTTGGATGAACCATAGTATGCAAACATCTTCGTTGTTGTGTAATTGCTGTGGAGCGACTGACCATTACTAATGTGCGTGTAAAGAATACGATCCTCAGCTCTTTTTACATAATTAGTTACATAAGCCGTAATTATGGGGTACTAATTATTGTACTAGCATTTGAATAATTTAACACTTTGAGCCTTGCGTCCCTAAAAATTATAACCCTTCTGTTTGAGCTCAAAATTCGCAAATAATGTAGTGTTTGACGGTAGATATAAAAATTATTACAAGTGTTTACCCAGCGTTCAACCGGTGGCTGGGCATTAAATCATTTTTCTCTACCGCTGTTCAACCGCTGACTGGGCATTACGTCATTTTTTCTACTCCCCGTAAAGCGGTGTTCAGGGCTCAAAGGGTTAATCTTAGTACATAACCAGCTTTCAAACTGAGCAGCGAGGCACACCAAGTGTTTCAAAAAATAGGACTCAAAATCAACCTTTCCAAAACAGAAGCTATAATCTGGCATTGGATGGAAAGAATTAATGGCATCACCTGCGCTGAATCCATCATAAAATATTCTGGGCGGGAAATAGAAAATATTAAACACATCAGATACTTCAGTGCTTGGATCAGTTAAAACAAATTTAGTATAGTAACATAGAAAAGATTTAGTTTCACACAATACCGCCAATTGCTACAAAACAAAAACATTAATAGGAAAACGCGAATCATTTCCTTAAATAGCCTCATCAGATTGAAACTTTCATATGGATGTCATTCATGGAGCTAAATCCATTCAGAAATATCTAAATTGGCAGTTGTATACATCTTTCTAAGATCAATAGTTAAAAATGGCTTTGAACGAGTTAAGCCTGTAGATTTTGCCAAAGACCACACTTGTTCGCACCGAGTGGACTGGCGCTACAGAATCACAAACAAGGAACGGTAGCAAATAGCAAAATAAACGCAACACTTGAGACCTATCAAATGGATTGACGTAATTACACTACTTCCAAATAAAGGTTAGGAAGGAAACATCCATCAATATGGAACAGTGATAAACAAAATTTAGTATATAACATAAAAAAGGCTTGAGACAGAGAAAATAATCAAAAGAAAATATATTGATAATAAAGACTTCAAATAAAAGGTTAGAAGGAAAATTCCATCACCGAACGAGGATAACATCTACTGGCTTGAGAAGAGAAAATAAAATAATAAAGATTTTGTCAAATAAAAGGAAGTAACTCCCCAACATTAATGGAAAGAGCGATATATTTTTACAAAAATGTATTGCTGGTATTAAAACCCATTTTTACACTTTCATAGTGTTTTGACACTAGTTTGCCGATAACTGAGACCCTAACAGGTTCTACCACTCCGGGTCAGAGTGGACCTAGGAGCACCAGCAAGAGGTGGTTCCACGTTCCTCAAAACCTCCTGAACAGAAGCCTTGCTGCCGGGTGTAGTCTATCCTGTTACCCAGAACGCGTTGTAGTTTATCGTTTTACCCAAGATGGTGGCGATCATGGTTCTCCACAGTTTCCTTTTCTGTTAAATTTTCTAAGACTTCTTTCCTGATTGTTGGCCTAAGAAATTTCAACTGTCTCTTCCTGGTGTTAAGTGTATATGTCCATTTTTATTCCTTTTTCTCTTAAACTTCGAAGTTTTTCACATGTTCAGTCCGTGGTATCCTCAGCATTCTTCTGTAGAACATTTGTGTTGCCTTAAGTCTTTTCTTCATCTGTGAAGCGACTGTCCAGCATTCACTGCCACAGTATCCTACCGCTTTTCGGCAAAGAGGATCTAATCAACGCTAAAGTGGTCAAGCAACTTACTTCTCACGACCTTCTCTCTGACAAACAATATGACTTCCATTTTGCCTGGTCTACCGATGACGTGCTTACAGCCATCACTGAATATTTACATAAATCTCTTGATAATAACAGCGAAGCTCGAGCTGTGGCTTTAGATATCTCAAAGGCGTTTGACAGGGTTTGGTATGCTGGTCTTCTACGTAAGCTTCAGATCTACGCTACTACAGGACGATTGCTTGATTTCATCCAATCATTCCTATCAAATCGTGAAATGAATTTCATTCTAAACGGGTTCGCTTCCAGATCCTTTCGCACGAACGCGGGTGTTCTCCAAGGCTCTATCCTGGATCTTCCGCTGATTCTGATCCTCATCAATGATCTTTCTGATGTCATCATTTCCCAATTAGGCATTTATGCAGATGACATTATTATTCACTACTGTCTCAATAGCAAATCCATCAGAGATGACTAAGTTAACCTGGCTGATGCTCTTGAAAAGAACCCCCAATCAGTGGTTAACTGGGGCAGGAAATGGCTTGTAAATTTGAATGCCTCCAAGACGAATCTGCTCTCATTTAAACACGACAGAGAAACTTACCTGCCCGCGATTACCTTGTCTGATGCACAACTCGTAGAGAGCGTCACACAGCGCCTTCTTGGCCTCACGTTTTGAACTGATTTGCAGTGCAACACCTACATTTAATCACTAGCTGCATCTTGGAACGTTGGTACATTTTGCCGTGCCATAAATTTTTTCGTGATAGAATCCATTTTGCACATTTACAAATCTACTATACGGTCGTGCATAGGACGGCAGCATCATCTCTCCAACGGATGCGGTTCCGGGCGATCCTCATCAGCTCGGCCCATGTCCTGTCGGCTGCCTTCCCCGGGCGGGGTGTGGGGGGATTTTCACCAGAATGCATCATACGCGCCACTTTTGGAGGACTCTTCCTCAGCCATGTCGTTGTTTGAAGATATCGTTGACGTTTCTGAAATAAGCTAGTTTTTAAATGAGTAGGTTGTTAGCCTACTGCAAAAAGGCCGTTTCCGTCTAGCAATTTCAACTGTAAAATGATGAGATCTTACCACCAACCTAGTACTGCGAATAAATTCACTGCCTAGGTACGATAGAGGAAAGTTCACCAGAATAATATCTATTTTTTAGAGCTGCACATTTCGACCAACCGTTGATAACATTAGATGAATCATTTTAGCGTTTTTATTTAAATGCCAAACAAAAACGCCGAAAGTCCGAGGTAAAATGCCTCAATTCACACACTTTATGTTTTA
>CAHIKZ030002655.1:4212500-4270000 GCA_903632075.3 Acanthosepion pharaonis
CTCAACCAACATATCGTCGCCATTAGGATGTGAGTGATTATCTAGGTTTTGAGAGTAAAGGTTCAGTAATTGACCTTCCACTATTGACCCCGTTTTATTAGAAACAAAGTCGTAGTTGAGCAAGTAAGGGAGGGTATCGACGATGATCTGAGCCTATCAATTCGAAAATGATGAAGAAAATACGAAAACGGCCACAATTAAACTACGCAAGCAAATTCTATACATGCTATCTCAAAAGTCATCAAAGGGTCTGAAAGTTTAATAACTTTTTTCTTTATTAACTTAACTTGCACCAAAACGTGAAGTTTAGTGGTGTTGATAGGAAATATAAGAACAGAGTATATAAGATGGAAAACGTGAAAAACAGGGGTTTAATTTTTTTTCTTATTGACATTCCACTTCCTTTATAAAAGCATTATCAGATTTGTTCAGCTGTTTTAATAATGCTCTCATAAAAGGAGCAGAACATCCACCTGGCTTTAACAAATTCCATCTTATATATATATATATATATATATATATATATATATATATGAGCTGATGAAAGAAATTTACATCATATAAAATAATCCATACACAAACACTTTTTATGTATACATTCAATTACGTTTACATGTGCATATGTGTGTGCGTATATATGCATATAATCTGATTATGTAATTAGCACACTTGCATGTAAATATATCACTTTTTGATATATAATCGTGAGAACAAACTTTTGTATTTTTTAAGGCATGGGCTTCCAGGAATCCCTTTCGATTTCAAGGCCCTTGTATTTTGATAGCTTTTATTATTATTATTATTATTATTATTATTTTATTTCCTTTGATTCCTGTTGTGTACACATTTCTTTTTGATTCCTTGTCAGTAATTGAACGTCAGTAATATCTTCAAAACATTTTTATTGAACATTTTTGTGAAAAAATTAAAAATAAAGCAATCTAACAGTACATATATTTTTCTATATTCATTATTATTATTATTATTATTATTATTATTTTACTTCCTTTGATGTCTGGTGTGTACTCATTTCTTTCCGGGTCCCGCCCAGAGACCTAAGGTTAGAAATGGCATCATGACATTTTCAACTGTTTTTTTTTTTACATCGACAAAGCCCTTCGTAAAGAGTGGGCTGTACTCGTAAGAACAGTTTTTTGTGTTTTTTTAAGACATGGGCTTCCAGGAATCCCTTCAGTTAGTCTACTGGAATTTTTTCAACCAATCCTAGGGCTCCAAATGCAACAAGGATTGTTGATGTTCCCATGTGCCACATTTTTGAGATTTCGATTACAAGGTCCTTGTATTTTGATAGCTTTTATTATTATTATTATTATTATTATTATTATTTTATTTCCTTTGATTTCTTTTGTGTACTTTTTTTTTCGCTTTCTTATCAGTCATAAATAGCTTCATAACATTTTAATTAAACATTTTCGTAGAAAAAAATTAAAAGTAAAGCAATCTAACAACACGCACATTATACATAGATAAATCACTTCGCAATGTGTTATGATGTTGATTTGGGGTTAGTAGAGACAAACGCCAAATAACACGTAACAATAAAAAGGCTTTTAATAGGTTGGTAAATAGGTACAGAAATCGCCTGAGTAGTCAATAACTAGCTCAGCTAAGGACTTCTCTGAGTATTTATCGATCCCCCCACGAGGATTGAATGTGGCACAAGGCCGAGTTTAATGTGGGTTGATCCGAGCCCATAGGCTCGGCCAAAAATATAGCCCATGAACCCGCCTAGACGGGTTCAGGTCCTGTCTATCTCCCCGGACGAAACCTTGCCCTTCGGCAAAGCCTAGTCCGGGTTCCTCTCTGCTAACGCAGAGAGTTCGACAGACGTCGGAAGTCAGCTAAGGACTTCTCTGTCTTTTGACATGCCATCATTTAAAGTCTTTGTTCGCAGACAAGTTCATCTTCAAGAGGGGTGGTAGGTTTCCGACACAACATAAGGTGTGAGCTATACTTGTGAGTCGATTAAGTTGTATTTCTTTAAGGCATGAACCACCAGAAATCCCTTCAATGAGTCTATCGGAACATTTTCCAATCAAACCGAAGCCACCAACAACAACTGGAAATTTTGATGGCTTCAGGATCCACATTTTTGAGATTTCCACTTCAAGATCCTTGTATTTTGACAGATTGTTTTTTTTTTTTTAAGATCTTCAGATATCAATCACAGTCTGCAGAAACGGGTATGGCCATGATAAAGAACATTCAGTTTTTTTGTGTGTGGATTTTGATCACGATGTCTGTGTGATTAGCTTTAATTGTTCTGTCTCTGTTTCTTGTAACGTCCCATAAAACTGTTAAAAAGCTTATGGTTGACTGATTGGTTTTTCGGTTTATGGTACATCAACCTAATGGTTATATACAAATCTTGTTTATACTTACATATTATGTGTATGGTTGGAAAAAAATAAAGGTTGTATTATGTATAGCTGTCCACTCGTATTCAATGATATCCGTCTACTAGGGCGGCTAGCCAATCGCTATTGCAGACGCTTGCTCAGGTGTATTTGTGTTCATTCAACACCCCCAGAGCTTAATTGTGGTTTATACTACAACACAGACACACACACAAATATATATATTTTAAGACATTTTTATGTTTATACATTGTTTTTATAGATACAAATATTTAAGTAAATGCTCTGTTTATAATAAACAGTATTAAACAACATTCCGAATGTCCGAGAATTTTTCATAGGAATCGAACCTGTATCCTATACGGAACCTTCATTTAGCTTGACGTGCCTTAACCGATTTGGCCACAGAGGAGCGTTCGGTTAGCAAGGTCGATTTGACTGCCTTTAAACTACAATCTTCCATGATTCTCTCACGTCCAATCATATCTGCTCATGGCGTATCCAAATGTAGACAAATGACGTCGAACATTATGAAATGGACAATTAGTTTAAGACATTTAAAAAAAATATATATATATATATATATATATATATATATATATATATATATATATATATATATATTCTATAAAAGAATGTATAAACATAAAAAATATTTCGAGACCACATCAAAGGCGAAAATTCTTTACAATGTTAACAGTAAGAAAATCTTTTTTGTGAAAGGGGAAAATAGAAAACCCCGAATCTACACCTGCGTCTCTTTTTCTTTAACTCTCTCTCTCTTCCCTCTATATATATATATATATATATATATATATATATATATATATATATATATATATATATATATATTTAAATGTATATTCCCGTTTTGTAGTTGAAGTAACAAATTCTGTTTACATAATTTTTTGACAACTTTTTAGAATTTTTTAATTGTTGCTTTTATATAATCGGTAAATTTACTAAAGTTCATTTGCATATTTTATTCCCTTATAATAAAATGATATTCCGCAGACAAATCTACTGTTTATGTTACCTCATCTCATTGATATAAACCTAAATTGAGCTTGGAGTATTGTGTAATCGGCTCTAATTTTTTGTAAAATACTTGGATATGATATAATGAATAATTTGCAGTGAAAAAAGCAATTTCCGATTTTTTGTTGAATATGCCTCTCCTCCGACAAACGCGTCATATCACATGTGAACTAGCATAGTACCCGTCAAAAAGAAGAAGTATTGTTGAATACGCCTCCTCCTCCACCGAACGCTTCATATACTCTCTCTCTCTCTCTCTCTCTCTATATATATATATATATATATATATATATATATATATATATATATATATATATACCCAAAACTAGCAATTTATGAAAATATATATATATATAAACGCGTTCAGGAAAATTTCATTACGGATAGAATTTACTTAAAGGAACGATCAATTAGCTTATCTTCATACCCTGCCTGGTGGCAAACGCTGCTGGTGGCGCCAGGGGTGGCGGTCCAGCCATAGCTGCCGAAACCGAATATATATATATATATATATATATATATATATATATATATATATATATATATAATTATTTATTTAAAATATTTATAACATAAATATGTTATAAAATCACTACAAAAATAGCCATTTTGTTTTATCACCCCGGTGTCTTATCAAGTGATGATGTTATTCATTCCGTATGCACCAATTATATACTTGGTATATATATATATATATATATATATATATATATATATATATATATATATATATATATATATTCCTGCTTTACTGTCAAATACGGTTGTCCAAAATTTAAATACAGTGTCAATTGTCGTTATCTGCCCTTGTGAATCCTGTTCTTTTATTGAAGACAATTTGTGTCTTAGTGGCTTTATCGTCTTGCTCGTGGTGAAATGATTAAAAACGTAGGATAAATAGAAAAATAAAGGAATACCTCGAGATAACAAAGGAACATTCATTCTACTGTGTATCTAAATAACTTCCCTGTACTGTCGTGACAGATACAACTGGGCCGCACTATCATTTGCATTGTGTTAGTCTTGTCACGGTATAATTAATTTGACAGTTAATAAGATCGGAGTGTGTAGCGACTGAGAAGAGATCAGGTCGAAAGGCGGGCTATAGAAATTTTCTTTTTCTTTTTACATTTCTTTTTCTTTTTAAGATCACCTCTCATAATAATTGGGTTAGATAGATAGCACTACAGATTGAGAACAGCAGCTGATAGAGAATACATTTATATCTTCACGATTAACGAAATTTCAGAAAGAAAAAAATCGAATTGTTGTCAGCAAGAGAAATATACCAAGATGCGAGTTACGTATTGGAGAGTTCGACGTCTAGCATGTACAGAAGTTTAAATGCCGGAGAGTATGACACCTAAGGCGCAATGGAATAGCAAAAGATGCCTTCCAAAATCTAAGCAAAGTATTAAGAAACAGGAAAATTTGCTTAGAAACTAAGCAAAGGGTACTGAATTGTTATCTAATATCACTCCTCTTATATGAAAGCGAATGCTGACCAATCTCCGCACAGATGAAGAAGAGAATTGAATTAACAGAAATGTTGTTCTACAGAAGGATACTGAGGACTGAACATGCTAGCAACGACGGCGTTTTTAGAGAAAATGAAAACAAAAGCGACACTTGTACTTAAAATCAAGAAGACAGTTGAAATTCCTAGGGTATATAAAGAGGAAAGAAGGCTTGAAAAATGTAAAACTCACAGGTTAAAGTTAAGAGGGATAGAGTAGAACAATGTATAATCTACCTAACGATCTTGAGTAAACAGAGGGCGGTGTAAGGTTTAGGATAGATAACAAATATATTTATTAATAGCTGCAAAGAACACAGTCCTCTCCGGTCTTTTGAACAGGAGTAGAGGGTTATACGTTGTTTCCTGTTGAGGTTTGCGTTCCCAGTACCTTCTAAAATTTTTTCATTCTCATTCACTCTTAGTAGCCCCTTGCGACTTAGAGGCATTATCGCCTTGCTTGGGGGGTGAATTGACAAGAAAAAGAAAATATTTTAGCCGATAACTGAAAATATGACACCGAAGTCCGTATCACATTTGAATAGCAAAATATGTCTTCCGAAAGCTAAGCAAAGTATTAAGAAACACGAAAATTCCGCTAGAAACAAAGAAAAAGACTACTACAGTATCAGTCAGGAACTGCGGTTTACTTTCACTTACTTGCTATTACTACTGGGAAAGGCATGAATCCATTACTTCCAACTCCCCTAGCTATGGGAAAATAGCAGGGCAGACTGGGTTCTACAGCCTGGGTTAGCAAGAGGAAAACTGAATTGAAACCAGCCTGGAGAGGGTTACGCTCCGTCAGCCAATATTGCCCAAGACACGCCACTTCAGCTGCAACTGCAGTACGTATGATACCCCTACGACTTTTATAGGTTACAGGACTTGGGATCGATCCTGATCAGTCCTCCTATATGGCAATTCCCCTCTAATACTACTAAAATATTTCATAAATCTAATTACAAAAATTACTAAAGTTTGTTAAAGTCAACCATACATCATATAATACTTGTGCTTTTGCCTGCTTTCGTGGGTTTCTTAGTTTGCACGACCGCTATGCCGTGCCAATACATAATAAATAATGAACTATTCCGTTTCGATCGCGTGAGAAGAAAAAAGACATATCAGAGGGGCTATATCGTTTGACACAATTTTGTATTTTAAAGCAACCAGTCTTGGTTTCGCTTGTACCTCCTTAATTTAATTTCATATCTTATTTTATTTTTATTCTTTAATGCCTTCTTTGTTTTAATTTTAAATATTGTCTTAAAAATTGCAACGGATTATATATATATCTTCACACACACACACACACATATATAATGAATATATATATATATATATATATATATATATATTGATATATTGATATATATATATATATATATTGATATATATTGATATATATATATATATATATATATATATATATGTTGATGAAAGCGTAGACTTTAAAAATTTCCGCTTTTATCATTATTATATTTGCTCTGTTCTTACATTGAGCTCATTTTGGATTTATATACGCTTTGGAATTATCACTTCTAAGTATCAAATATATATATATATATATATATATATATATATATATATATATGCCTGTGGACATGTAGACACACTTTCAAAAGCTAGCGCAGTTTTTTAGTGTTTATTCTCAATATTACATATTAGTGTGATTGCCAGCAATATTATTCAACTTATCGCCTATCGCGGCCGTATGTACGGTGTTGCGCGTTAAGCATTGCCCAGTGAGGGTGAAATTCCGGTTTTCTTCTATTGCACATAATAAGTTTTAGGGAAAATTACCTTCTGCCTAATAATGCACACACACACATATATATATATAACTTGTTAAAACGCATAAAAATAAAACATCTTCTTAAATACATTCATCCCGATTAATATTTAATGTAATCCCCCTTTATACTTAATATAAATTATAAAAAATTAATATTCACAACTCTAACATAGTTTTTTACATATACATATAAAATAACCAGTTTATTTTAAATGCCAAATATAATTTTTTAAATTTAAAAACTGATATCTTTTGATTTAAATCACATGACGGTTTGTATATACTTAACACCTAAAGATTGCTTTGTACATGAAACTTCGAGTTGTGCTATCGAGGGATAAATTGAGTTCTCTTAACCACTGACGTATTTCGTATAGAAAACACTAAAATTTCCCTCTCTGCCGTGCGCCTACGGCTTAGAGGTAAAATCTCTGACTGTTGCTAAATAGGCCGGGTTTCGATCCCGGCTTGAAGCAGTCGGACGTCTAACTACACTGAAGAGTGTGATATGGCAAAACAATCTGTTTGTGGATGTCTCTCTCTATATATATATATCCAGTAGCATTATCCTGGTGATGAGATGGTAGTTTTTTAACATTTTTAGCTGTTGATAGAGAGATCTTTATCCTTGATTGTGTTAGATGCTTTTTTGTCAGATTTAGTCGGCCGCTAAAATAATAAAAATCTGCCGACTTATCACCATTCAATTCTACTTCACATTTAATAGTGATTGTTTCAAATAAAAATTTGGATTGCCAATGGGATCGCCTCTCAGATGAGTAATAGCATGTATTTTCTTAGAATTTATCGAATCCGGTCCTTTCTAAAATATTTAACCAAATAATCAACCTACACACACACACACACATACATATATATATATATTAACTTTTGTTGTATCAGTTATTAGTGACGTTAATAAAAATGAACACGCTACCACCCCTTGTCTGAATGATTGGATTTCACTGTATCCCTGGAAAGACAGAATTATGAATTTTTGTGTGCGTGTAAAACTCAGTAAATTTAAAAAATAAGTTACTCCAAAATTCGCTTGAAGATGAAATGGAACTAATGTTTAATTTAATTACAAAATTAAATTTGAAGTTTTTAGCTTCCATTTTTGAAACATGGTTATTACTTTGTCGCAAAAAAACATATTTTAAACCAATTAATTTATAATATATATATATATATATATATAAAGAAAGAACAGCAAGGTATGTAATCCGGTGTTCTTATAGATATTTTTATATTTACAAAATAGTGCTCAATGTAAATTTACAGAGCATTAATATTATATTATAAATTAACTGATTTAAAATGTGTTTTTTTTCGCTACACAGTTCTAACCATGTTTCAAAAATGGAAGATAGAAAGTGACCGAGAGAGGCACGTGGTCGACTGCTTAGAACGTTCGCATTCTGACCATGACAATCCAGGTTCGAATCTCAACATGGTCTATTTTCAAGATGGAGACACACACACACACACACACACGCGTGCGCGAACACACACACACACACACACACACACACATATATATATATATATATATATATATAGATAGATAGATAAAGAAATACAGTTTTAAGGTATGCTCTATTTATGGGATAAAGTGCTCAATATCAGTGATAGAGCGTATGCAAAGATAAAATTGAACATTGAAGTAATATATATATATATATATATATATATATATATATATATATATATTCATTAAATCCAGATATTATATATATATATATATATATATATATATATATATATATATATATATATATATATGTGTGAAAATATATAGAAAATAGGAAGGAACTGGTTAGGTAAATAATCCAAAGTCCCTTAGTATTTTAGTTATTATTTTTTTAAAAATAGTGCTCGATACAAAAAGTAGAGCATAAATATAATTATTTATTTAAAAATATGATTCCAAATCGCTACATAAGAGGTCTCATGTTTCAAAAACAAGAGCCGAAAACTTCAATATAATCCTTTAAATTAAATTGAGTTGAAAGTAAAATGGGCTCCGTTCCATCTTCAAGCGAAATTTTTGTTGAATTCAACAAAATTTCGTTGAAGATGGAATGGACATTTATTATTTTTCAATTAATTTAAGATTATATTGAAGTTTTCGGCTCTCATGTTTCAAAACAAAAGCCGAAAAACTCCAATATAATCCTTTAAATTAAATTGAGTTGAAAGTAAAATGGGCTCCGTTCCATCTTCGTTGAAATTTTTGTTGGATTCCAACAAAAATTTTTCGGCTCTTGTTTTGAAACATGAGACTTCTTATGTAGCGATTTGGAATCATATTTTTAAATAAATAATTTTTTATATATATATATATATATATATATATATATATATATATATGTATGTATGTATGTAATGTCTGGATTAATGAATATATTGTCCAAACTTTTGGAACGGAGCTATTTGATCAGGCTCCTGGCCAATTTCAAGGTCAAAGGACCTTTATATATGCCATTCGTTTTTGTTTTTTTTTTTAATTTTGTTGAGCTGTTAACGACGTTAGCGGAGGAATTGTTCCACGAAAAAGACAATTTACTTTTGTCTGTGAATAAAACCATTTTCAACATAATGTCTTTCTTTGCAGAAATTCTTAATTCAATGTTGATTATTCATCACACATATTGAAGTCTACGCAGTAAAACATTGAAATGATAATATTAATTAGTAATTACTAATTTGTAACTAGGTGTCGGGGTACATACTTATAGACTCAGCTTCGTATAAATGTTTATACCTATACTAATACATTTGAATACTTCTATCATTCTTTCTTTCATTCTTTCTTTCACTGAAAGCAAGTAGCGTCTCTGATATGTCTTTTGTGTACACACGTGATCAAAACGGAATAGTCCATTATTTATGAGGTATTAAAAGGAGATGCTAAACACTTTTTTTCTATCTATCTATCTATCTAGTTCTTGTTTTTATCCATCACTCACTGCCGCCTTTTTCATCGTCAAAATCTTCCTTCCTTCCTTCCTTCCTTCCTTCCTTCCTTCCTTCCTTCCTCTTTCTTGTTCACTTCCTCTTCTTTTTTCCTTCTTTCTTTTTCCCGTTTGCTACCCCTCGATTTATTTCTTTTGCTCTTCTTTATTCTTTCTTTCTTTTTACCCACCCGTCCGTCCTTCCTTCCCCCCTTCCTTCCTTATTATTCTTTCTGTTTTATCCTTTCTGTTCGTTCGTTTTTTCTTTCTTTCCTGTTCTGTTCATATCTATCTATCTATCTATCTATCTATCTATCTATCTATCTATCTATGTCAGTCTGTTAATATATATATATCTATATCAGTCTGTTCATATCTATATGTATATCAGTCTATTGATATCTATCTATCTATCTATCTATCTATCTATCTATGTCAGTCTGTTAATATATATATCTATATCAGTCTGTTCATATCTATATGTATATCAGTCTATTGATATCTATCTACCTATCTATCTATCTATCTTTGTCAGTCTGTTAATATATATATCTATATCAGTCTGTTCATATCTATATGTATATCAGTCTATTGATATCTATCTATCTATCTATCTATCTATCTATCTATCTATCTATCTAAACCGATCTATTCATATCTATCTATCTATCTATCTATCTATCTATGTCAGTCTGCTAATATATATATCTATATCAGTCTGTTCATATCTATATGTATATCAGTCTATTGATATCTATCTATTTATCTATCTATCTATCTAAACCGATCTATTCATATCTATCTATCTATCTATCTATCTATCTATCTATCTATCTATCTATCTATCTATCTATGTCAGTCTGTTAATATATATATATCTATATAAGTCTGTTCATATCTATATGTATATCAGTCTATTGATATCTATCTATCTATCTATCTATCTATCGATCTATCTATCTTCTTGCTTGCTTTTTACATGATTTCATTTTCTCACTGAATCTAGAAACATTGAAAATAGAAAATCAAACTATTAATTAGTAACTGGGTACAAACTTATTGACCTACCCACCTATGAAAGTTCATGTTATTACCAATACATTTTTCTTTAATTTGCTCATTGCAAAGAATTAAAAAGTCATTCTTCCTTGCCTTAGAATTGCTAAAGACATTGACTGTCCCACCAAACATATACGCTTGATAAAAAACAAAAGAAAGCATAAAATTTTAGCCGAACTCAATTTTAGCCGAACATCTAACAGGAATCTAAGAAGACTTTTGTCAGTATACACGAGTTCCGCCTAGTTTTTTATAACGTTATTAGGCGTTCGTTATCTATGGACAGTGTGCTATTTTTTTTTTTTGTTATTAGGACTTGTTTTTGTGGTATGGAGTTTCCAGACCTCGTGCAGAAAAGGCCTAAGTCTCCGCCTTTCGAGGTGTAAGATTACACGCTACGGGGCGTGTAAGGATCGCTAAAAGAAACTCCTGCGGTGACCAACGTATTGATTCTATAGAAGGGATTTCGAAACAATAACGAAAGCTGTGGAAACAGTCTTTACACGGATTCAATTCCCATAACCCTACACACACACACGCCCACACATTAATCACCTAAAAAATAACATACTGAGACTCGGTGGGTGGCTTTTCAGCAGCTCAAAGAAACTAATAAAAACCTTGTTTCAACTTGTTTTCGTGAATGTATAAATAAAACAGCGGTGACAGAAAGGTTGTCCTCGTGGTAAATGATTTCAACCGAGATATAAAATGGGAAAATATTATTTGAAGCGCTTAAAAGGAATATTTTTCAATTATCACTGAGTTAATTAGATCTACAACCGTATGGCGTCGCCAATAATGCAAATCTAAAAAAAATCCGACAGGTTTCCCCTTCACGTCTAGGATCCGCCATGCCATTTATATAGTAGCAAAACACGCACAATTGCTCCGTATTCCATCGCTGAGAAGTTCCACTCAAACAGCTTCTTCGAACAAAACCACTGCCATGTGGAACAGACTCCCGAGATGATGCTTCCCCAATCACTACAATCTTAACCTGTCTAGAGTTAACCGTTATCTTCCCCTCTTATTCATATAAACTACCCCATAACGTGACCTCTCCTACTAGATCGACCCCAGGTTTTTTACAGGATGAACCTTACTGTACGAAAATCTCTTCGGGGACTCTGTGATCATTTTCAAATGTAATTTTCATAAGTTTCCTGTGTAATGTCGTTAACTGTTACTGTTTGGAAATGGTAAATTCAAAGGCTGCGTTTAATGTACAGGAAGGCGGAGGCTTTTTTTTCCCCACGCCTGTCGATCTCTTTGCTTCCGGGTGGAAAGGAACCCAGACGAGGCTATGCCGAAGAATAGAATCTCGTTTGACGAGCTAGACAAACCAGACCCCGTGTAGACAGGGTCTCCGGGGAATTTTTGCCCGAGCCTACGGAACGCCCCACGTTAAAACTAACCTTGCTTTGTGGGAATCTTAGTGTTGTGGAGTATTTTCACAGTGGAGGCTTGTATTTCTAATAAGTCGTCCTAAATTAGGTCCGACGTACAAAACGTTAGGAACTTGGAAAATAAGAGTCAATGGCGCAGCAATCTAGTTGTGGTGGTTGGTACTTCAAATGTCCGAATCTCGACTGACGCGCTCAACACCATTCAGTATTTATCGTTCCACCCACGAGGACCGAATATGGCACAAGGCCAGTTTTAATGTGGGTATCCCCCGAGACCGTAGGCCCGGCCAAAAATATAGCCTTTGAAACCGCCTAGACGGGTTCAGGCCCTCATCTACTACCCCCGGACGAAACCTTGCCCTTCGGCAAAGACTCGTCGGGTTCCTCTCTGCTAACGCAGAGAGTTCGACCGGAGGCGTGCGCAGTCAGAGACCGCGAGACGCCATTCGGTATTTATCATTTCACCCACGGGAAACGAATATGGTACAAGGCCGGTTTTATTTAGGGTTTCTCCGAGCCCGTAGGCTCGGCCAAAAAAAATAGCCTTTGAAGCCGATTAAACGGGTTCAGGCCCTGTCTACCTCCCCGGACGAAACCTTGCCCTTCGGCAAAGCCTCGTCCGGGTTCCTCTCTGCTAACGCAGAGAGTTCGACAGGAGGCGTACGCAGTCAGAGACCGCGAGACGCCATTCGGTATTTATCATTTCACCCACGGAAACGAATATGGCACAAGGCCGGTTTTATTGTGGGTTTCTCCGAGCCCGTAGTCTCGGCCAAAAAAATAGCCCTTTGAAGCCGATTAGACGGGTTCAGGCCCTGTCTACCTCCCCGGACGAAACCTTGCCCTTCGGCAAAGCCTCGTCCGGTTTCTCTGCTAACGCAGAGTGTTCGACAGAAGGCGTGCGCAGTCAAAGACCGCGAGACACCATTCGGTATTTATCATTTCACCCACGGAAACGAATATGGCACAAGGCCGGTTTTAATGTGGGTTTCTCCGAGCCCGTAGGCTCGGCCAAAAAATAGCCTTTTGAAGCCGATTAGACGGGTTAGGCCCTGTCTACCTCCCCGGACGAAACTCGCCCTTCGGCAAAGCCTCGTTGGTTCCTCTCTACTAACGCAGAGAGTTAGACAGGAGGTGTCCGCAGTCAAAGACGGCGAGACGCCATTCGGTATTTATCATTTCACGCACGGGAAACGAATATGGCACAAGGCCGGTTTTGTTTGGGTTTCTCCGAGCCCGTAGGCTCCAAAAAAAAAATAGCCTTTTGAAGCCGATTAGACGGGTTCAGACCCTGTCTACCTCCCTGGACGAAACCTTGCCCATCGGCAAAGCCTCGTCTGGTTCCTCTCTGCTAACGCAGAGAGTTAGACAGGAGGTGTCCGCAGTCAAAGACCGCGAGACGCCATTCGGTATTTATCATTTCACCCACGGAAACGAATATGGCACAAGGCCGGTTTTATTGTGGGTTTCTCCGAGCCCGTAGGCTCGGCCAAAAAAATAGCCTTTTGAAGCCGATTAGACGGGTTCAGACCCTGTCTACCTCCCCGGACGAAACCTTTGCCCTTCGGCAAAGCCTCGTCGGGTTCCTCTTCTGCTAACGCAGAGTGTTCGACAGAAGGCGTGCGCAGTCAAAGACCGCGAGACACCATTCGGTATTTATCATTTCACCCACGGAAACGAATATGGCACAAGGCCGGTTTTATTTGGGTTTCTCCGAGCCCGTAGGCTCGGCCAAAAAAATAGCCCTTTGAAGCCGATTAGACGGGTTCAGGCCCTGTCTACCTCCCCGGACGAAACCTTGCCCTTCGGCAAAGCCTAGTCCGGGTTCCTCTCGCTAACGCAGAGAGTTAGACAGGAGGTGTCCGCAGTCAAAGACCGCGAGACGCCATTCGGTATTTATCATTTCACCCACGGAAACGAATATGGCACAAGGCCGGTTTTATTAGGGTTTCTCCGAGCCCGTAGGCTCGGCCAAAAAAATAGCCTTTTGAAGCCGATTAGACGGGTTCAGGCCCTGTCTACCTCCCCGGACGAAACCTTGCCCTTCGGCAAAGCCTCGTCAGGTTTCCTCTGCTAACGCAGAGTGTTCGACAGAAGGCGTGCGCAGTCAAAGACCGCGAGACACCATTCGGTATTTATCATTTCACCCACGGAAACGAATATGGCACAAGGCCGGTTTTATTGTGGGTTTCTCCGAGCCGTAGGCTCGGCCAAAAAATAGCCCTTTGAAGCCGATTAGACGGGTTCAGGCCTGTTCTACCTCCCCGGACGAAACCTTGCCCTTCGGCAAAGCCAAGTCTGGGTTCCTCTCTGCTAACGCAGAGAGTTAGACAGGAGGTGTCCGCAGTCAAAGACCGCGAGACGCCATTCGGTATTTATCATTTCACCCACGGGAAACGAATATGGCACAAGGCCGGTTTTATTGTGGGTTTCTCCGAGCCCGTAGGCTCGGCCAAAAAAATAGCCTTTTGAAGCCGATTAGACGAGTTCAGGCCCTGTCTACCTCCCCGGACGAAACCTTGCCCTTCGGCAAAGCCTCGTCCGGGTTCCTCTCTGCTAACGCAGAGTGTTCGACAGAAGGCGTGCGCAGTCAAAGACCGCGAGACACCATTCGGTATTTATCATTTCACCCACGGGAAACGAATATGGCACAAGGCCGGTTTTATTGTGGGTTTCTCCGAGCCCGTAGGCTCGGCCAAAAAAATAGCCTTTTGAAGCCGATTAGACGGGTTCAGGACCTGTCTACCTCCCCGGACGAAACCTTGCCCTTCGGCAAAGCCTAGTCCGGGTTCCTCTCTGCTAACGCAGAGAGTTAGACAGGAGGTGTCCGCAGTCAAAGACCGCGAGACGCCATTCGGTATTTATCATTTCACCCACGGGAAACGAATATGGCACAAGGCCGGTTTTATTGTGGGTTTCTCCGAGCCCGTAGGCTCGGCCAAAAAAATAGCCTTTTGAAGCCGATTAGACGGGTTCAGGCCCCTGTCTACCTCCCCCGGACGAAACCTTGCCCTTCGGCAAAGCCTCGTCCGGTTCCTCTGCTAACGCAGAGTGTTCGACAGAAGGCGTGCGCAGTCAAAGACCGCGAGACGCCATTCGGTATTTATCATTTCACCCACGGAAACGAATATGGCACAAGGCCGGTTTTATTGTGGGTTTCTCCGAGCCCGTAGGCTCGGCCAAAAAAATAGCCTTTGAAGCCGATTAGACGGGTTCAGACCCTGTCTACCTCCCCGGACGAAACCTTGCCCTTCGGCAAAGCCTCGTCAGGTTCCTCTCTGCTAACGCAGAGTGTTCGACAGAAGGCGTGCGCAGTCAAAGACCGCGAGACACCATTCGGTATTTATCATTTCACCCACGGAAACGAATATGGCACAAGGCCGGTTTTATTGTGGGTTTCTCCGAGCCCGTAGGCTCGGCCAAAAAATAGCCTTTTGAAGCCGATTAGACGGGTTCAGACCCTGTCTACCTCCCCGGACGAAACCTTGCCCTTCGGCAAAGCCTCGTCGGGTTCCTCTTGCTAACGCAGAGTGTTCGACAGAAGGCGTGCGCAGTCAAAGACCGCGAGACACCATTCGGTATTTATCATTTCACCCACGGAAACGAATATGGCACAAGGCTGGTTTTATTGTGGGTTTCTCCGAGCCAGTAGGCTCGGCCAAAAAATAGCCCTTTTGAAGCCGATTAGACGGGTTCAGGCCCTGTCTACCTCCCCGGACGAAACCTTGCCCTTCGGCAAAGCCTAGTCCGGGTTCCTCTCTGCTAACGCAGAGAGTTAGACAGGAGGTGTCCGCAGTCAAAGACCGCGAGACGCCATTCGGTATTTATCATTTCACCCACGGGAAACGAATATGGCACAAGGCCGGTTTTATTGTGGGTTTCTCCGAGCCCGTAGGCTCGGCCAAAAAAATAGCCTTTTGAAGCCGATTAGACGGGTTCAGGCCCTGTCTACCTCCCCGGACGAAACCTTGCCCTTCGGCAAAGCCTCGTCCGGGTTCCTCTCTGCTAACGCAGAGTGTTCGACAGAAGGCGTGCGCAGTCAAAGACCGCGAGACGCCATTCGGTATTTATCATTTCACCCACGGAAACGAATATGGCACAAGGCCGGTTTTTATTGTGGGTTTCTCCGAGCCTGTAGGCTCGGCCAAAAAATAGCCTTTTGAAGCCGATTAGACGGGTTCAATCTACCTCCCCGGACGAAACCTTGCCCTTCGGCAAAGCCTAGTCCGGGTTCCTCTCGCTAACGCAGAGAGTTAGACAGGAGGTGTCCGCAGTCAAAGACCGCGAGACGCCATTCGGTATTTATCATTTCACCCACGGAAACGAATATGGCACAAAAGGCCGGTTTTATTGTGGGTTTCTCCGAGCCCGTAGGCTCGGCCAAAAAAATAGCCTTTTGAAGCCGATTAGACGGGTTCAGACCTGTCTACCTCCCGGACGAAACCTTGCCCTTCGGCAAAGCCTCGTCCGGGTTCCTCTGCTAACGCAGAGTTAGACAGGAGGTGTCCGCAGTCAAAGACCGCGAGACGCCATTCGGTATTTATCATTTCACCCACGGGAAACAAATATGGCACAAGGCCGGTTTTATTGTGGGTTTCTCCGAGCCCGTAGGCTCGGCTAAAAAAAAAATAGCCTTTTGAAGCCGATTAGACGGGTTCAGACCCTATCTACCTCCCGGACGAAACCTTGCCCTTCGGCAAAGCCTCGTCGGGTTCCTCTCTGCTAACGCAGAGAGTTAGACAGGAGGTGTCCGCAGTCAAAGACCGCGAGACGCCATTCGGTATTTATCATTTCACCCACGGGAAACGAATATGGCACAAAGGCCGGTTTTATTGTGGGTTTCTCCTGAGCCCGTAGGCTCGGCCAAAAAAAATAGCCTTTTTTGAAGCCGATTAGACGGGTTCAGGCCCTGTCTACCTCCCGGACGAAACCTTGCCCTTCGGCAAAGCCTCGTCAGGTTCCCTCTGCTAACGCAGAGTGTTAGACAGAAGGCGTGCGCAGTCAAAGACCGCGAGACACCATTCGGTATTTATCATTTCACCCACGGGAAACGAATATGGCACAAGGCCGGTTTTATTGTGGGTTTCTCCGAGCCCGTAGGCTCGGCCAAAAAATAGCCCTTTTGAAGCCGATTAGACGGGTTCAGGCCCTGTCTACCTCCCCGGACGAAACCTTGCCCTTCGGCAAAGCCTCGTCGGGTTCCTCTGCTAACGCAGAGTGTTAGACAGGAAGGTGTCCGCAGTCAAAGACCGCGAGACGCCATTCGGTATTTATCATTTCACCCACGGGAAACGAATATGGCACAAGGCCGGTTTTATTGTGGGTTTCTCCGAGCCCGTAGGCTCGGCCAAAAAAAATAGCCCTTTGAAGCCGATTAGACGGGTTTAGGCCCTGTCTACCTCCCCGGACGAGCCCTTTGCCCTTCCGATTAGACGGGTCAGGTTCCTCTCTCTAACGCAGAGAGTTAGAGAGGAAGAGGTGTCCGCAGTCAAAGACCGCGAGACGCCATTCGGTATTTATCATTTCACCCACGGAAACGAATATGGCACAAGGCCGGTTTTAATGTGGGGTTTCTCGAGCCCGTAGGCTCGGTTTGAAGCCGATTAGACGGGTTAGGCCCTGTCTACCTAACGGCAAAGTCCGGGTTCCCTCTAGACAGGAGGTGTCCGCAGTCAAAGACCGCGAGACGCCATTCGGTATTTATCATTTCACCCACGGGAAACGAATATGGCACAAGGCCGGTTTTATTGTGGGTTTCTCCCAGCCCGTAGGCTCGGCCAAAAAATAGCCTTTTGAGGCCGATTAGACGGGTTCAGGACCTGTCTACCTCCCCGGACGAAACCTTGCCCTTCGGCAAAGCCTCGTCTGGTTCCTCTCGCTAACGCAGAGAGTTAGACAGGAGGTGTCCGCAGTCAAAGACCGCGAGACGCCATTCGGTATTTATCATTTCACCCACGGAAACGAATATGGCACAAGGCCGGTTTTATTAGGGTTTCTCCGAGCCCGTAGGCTCGGCCAAAAAAATAGCCTTTTGAAGCCGATTAGACGGGTTCAGGCCCTGTCTACCTCCCCGGACGAAACCTTGCCCTTCGGCAAAGCCTCGTCCGGGTTCCTCTCTGCTAACGCAGAGAGTTCGACAGAAGGCGTGCGCAGTCAAAGACCGCGAGACGCCATTCGGTATTTATCATTTCACCCACGGGAAACGAATATGGCACAAGGCCGGTTTTATTGTGGGTTTCTCCGAGCCCGTAGGCTCGGCCAAAAAAATAGCCTTTTGAAGCCGATTAGACGGGTTCAGACCCTGTCTACCTCCCCGGACGAAACCTTGCCCTTCGGCAAAGCCTCGTCCGGGTTCCTCTCTGCTAACGCAGAGTGTTCGACAGAAGGCGTGCGCAGTCAAAGACCGCGAGACACCATTCGGTATTTATCATTTCACCCACGGGAAACGAATATGGCACAAGGCCGGTTTTATTGTGGGTTTCTCCGAGCCCGTAGGCTCGGCCAAAAAAATAGCCTTTTGAAGCCGATTAGACGGGTTCAGGCCCTGTCTACCTCCCCGGACGAAACCTTGCCCTTCGGCAAAGCCTCGTCCGGGTTCCTCTCTGCTAACGCAGAGAGTTCGACAGAAGGCGTGCGCAGTCAAAAGACCGCGAGACACCATTCGGTATTTATCATTTCACCCACGGGAAACGAATATGGCACAAGGCCGGTTTTATTGTGGGTTTCTCCGAGCCCGTAGGCTCGGCCAAAAAAAATAGCCTTTGAAGCCGATTAGACGGGTTCAGGCCCTGTCTACCTCCCGGACGAAACCTTGCCCTTCGGCAAAGCCTCGTCCGGGTTCCTCTCTGCTAACGCAGAGAGTTCGACAGAAGGTGTCCGCAGTCAAAGACCGCGAGACGCCATTCGGTATTTATCATTTCACCCACGGGAAACGAATATGGCACAAGGCCCGGTTTTATTGTGGGTTTCTCCGAGCCCCGTAGGCTCGGCCAAAAAAAAATCGGCAAACCTTTTGAAGCCGATTAGACGGGTTCAGGCCCATTCTACCTCCCCGGACGAAACCTTGCCCTTCGGCAAAGCCTCGTCGGTTCCTCTCTGCTAACGCAGAGAGTTCGACAGAAGGTGTGCGCAGTCAAAGACCGCGAGACGCCATTCGGTATTTATCATTTCACCCACGGGAAACGAATATGGCACAAGGCCGGTTTTTTTGTGGGTTTCTCCGAGCCCGTAGGCTCGGCCAAAAAAATAGCCTTTTGAAGCCGATTAGACGGGTTCAGGCCCTGTCTACCTCCCCGGACGAAACCTTGCCCTTCGGCAAAGCCTCGTCGGGTTCCTCTGCTAACGCAGAGAGTTAGACAGGAGGTGTCCGCAGTCAAAGACCGCGAGACGCCATTCGGTATTTATCATTTCACCCACGGGAAACGAATATGGCACAAGGCCGGTTTTATTGTGGGTTTCTCCGAGCCCGTAGGCTCGGCCAAAAAAATAGCCTTTTGAAGCCGATTAGACGGGTTTCAGGCCCTGTCTACCTCCCGGACGAAACCTTGCCCCTTCGGCAAAGCCTAGTCCGGGTTCCTCTCTAACTAACGCAGAGAGTTAGACAGGAGGTGTCCGCAGTCAAAGACCGCGAGACGCCATTCGGTATTTATCATTTCACCCACGGGAAACGAATATGGCACAAGGCCGGTTTTATTGTGGGTTTCTCCGAGCCCGTAGGCTCGGCCAAAAAAAATAGCCTTTTGAAGCCGATTAGACGGGTTCAGGCCCTGTCTACCTCCCCGGACGAAACCTTGCCCTTCGGCAAAGCCTCGTCGGGTTCCTCTCTGCTAACGCAGAGAGTTAGACAGGAGGTGTCCGCAGTCAAAGACCGCGAGACGCCATTCGGTATTTATCATTTCACCCACGGAAACGAATATGGCACAAGGCCGGTTTTATTGTGGGTTTCTCCGAGCCCGTAGGCTCGGCCAAAAAATAACCTTTTGAAGCCGATTAGACGGGTTCAGGCCCTGTCTACCTCCCCGGACGAAACCTTGCCCTTCGGCAAAGCCTCGTCAGGTTCCTCTCTGCTAACGCAGAGTGTTCGACAGAAAGGCGTGCGCAGTCAAAGACCGCGAGACACCATTCGGTATTTATCATTTCACCCACGGGAAACGAATATGGCACAAGGCCGGTTTTATTGTGGGTTTCTCCGAGCCCGTAGGCTCGGCCCAAAAAAATAGCCTTTTTGAAGCCGATTAGACGGGTTCAGGCCCTGTCTACCTCCCCGGACGAAACCTTGCCCTTCGGCAAAGCCTCGTCCAGGTTCCTCTGCTAACGCAGAGAGTTAGACAGGAAGGTGTCCGCAGTCAAAGACCGCGAGACGCCATTCGGTATTTATCATTTCACCCACGGGAAACGAATATGGCACAAGGCCGGTTTTATTGTGGGGTTTCTCCGAGCCCGTAGGCTCGGCCAAAAAATAGCCTTTTGAAGCCGATTAGACGGGTTCAGGCCCTGTCTACCTCCCCGGACGAAACCTTGCCCTTCGGCAAAGCCTCGTCAGGTTCCTCTCTGCTAACGCAGAGAGTTCGACAGGAGGTGTCCGCAGTCAAAGACCGCGAGACGCCATTCGGTATTATCATTTCACCCACGGGGAAACGAATATGGCACAAGGCCGGTTTTATTGTGGGTTTCTCCGAGCCCGTAGGCTCGGCCAAAAAAAATAGCCTTTTGAAGCCGATTAGACGGGTTCAGACCCTATCTACCCTCCCGGACGAAACCTTGCCCTTCGCAAAGCCTCGTCCGGGTTCCTCTCTGCTAACGCAGAGAGTTAGACAGGAGGCGTGCGCAGTCAAAGACCGCGAGACGCCATTCGGTATTTATCATTTCACCCACGGAAACGAATATGGCACAAGGCCGGTTTTATTGTGGGTTTCTCCGAGCCCGTAGGCTCGGCCAAAAAAATAGCCTTTTGAAGCCGATTAGACGGGGTTCAGGCCCTGTCTACCTCCCGGACGAAACCTTGCCCTTCGGCAAAGCCTCGTCAGGTTCCTCTCTGCTAACGCAGAGAGTTAGACAGGAGGTGTCCGCAGTCAAAGACCGCGAGACGCCATTCGGTATTTATCATTTCACCCACGGAAACGAATATGGCACAAGGCCGGTTTTATTGTGGGTTTCTCCGAGCCCGTAGGCTCGGCCAAAAAATAGCCTTTTGAAGCCGGTTAGACGGGTTCAGGCCCTGTCTACCTCCCCGGACGAAACCTTGCCCTTCGGCAAAGCCTCGTCGGGTTCCTCTCTGCTAACGCAGAGTGTTCGACAGAAAGGCGTGCGCAGTCAAAAGACCGCGAGACACCATTCGGTATTTATCATTTCACCCACGGGAAACGAATATGGCACAAGGCCGGTTTTATGTGGGTTTCTCCGAGCCCGTAGGCTCGGCAAAAAAATAGCCTTTTGAAGCCGATTAGACGGGTTTCAGGCCCTGTCTACCTCCCCGGACGAAACCTTGCCCTTCGGCAAAGCCTAGTCGGGTTCCTCTCTGCTAACGCAGAGAGTTAGACAGGAGGTGTCCGCAGTCAAAGACCGCGAGACGCCATTCGGTATTTATCATTTCACCCACGGGAAACGAATATGGCACAAGGCCGGTTTTATTGGGTTTCTCTCCGAGCCCGTAGGCTCGGCCAAAAAAAATAGCCCTTTGAAGCCGATTAGACGGGTTCAGGCCCTGTCTACCTCCCCGGACGAAACCTTGCCCTTCGGCAAAGCCTCGTCGGGTTCCTCTCGCTAACGCAGAGAGTTAGACAGAAGGCGTCCGCAGTCAAAGACCGCGAGACGCCATTCGGTATTTATCATTTCACCCACGGAAACGAATATGGCACAAGGCCGGTTTTTATTGTGGGTTTCTCCGAGCCCGTAGGCTCGGCCAAAAAAAATAGCCTTTTTGAAGCCGATTAGACGGGTTCAGAACCTGTCTACCTCCCGGACGAAACCTTGCCCTTCGGCAAAGCCTCGTCGGGTTCCTCTCTGCTAACGCAGAGAGTTAGACAGAAGGTGTCCGCAGTCAAAGACCGCGAGACGCCATTCGGTATTTATCATTTCACCCACGGGAAACGAATATGGCACAAGGCCGGTTTTATTGTGGGTTTCTCCGAGCCCGTAGGCTCGGCCAAAAAAAATAGCCTTTTGAAGCCGATTAGACGGGTTCAGGCCCTGTCTACCTCCCCGGACGAAACCTTGCCCTTCGGCAAAGCCTCGTCCGGGTTCCTCTCTGCTAACGCAGAGTGTTAGACAGGAAGGTGTCCGCAGTCAAAGACCGCGAGACGCCATTCGGTATTTATCATTTCACCCACGGGAAACGAATATGGCACAAGGCCGGTTTTATTTGGGTTTCTCCGAGCCCGTAGGCTCGGCCAAAAAAATAGCCTTTTGAAGCCGATTAGACGGGTTCAGGCCCTGTCTACCTCCCGGACGAAACCTTGCCCTTCGGCAAAGCCTAGTCCGGGTTCCTCTCTGCTAACGCAGAGAGTTCGACAGGAAGGTGTCCGCAGTCAAAGACCGCGAGACGCCATTCGGTATTTATCATTTCACCCACGGAAACGAATATGGCACAAGGCCGGTTTTATTGTGGGTTTCTCCGAGCCCGTAGGCTCGGCCAAAA
Organism: Acanthosepion pharaonis; assembly: GCA_903632075.3. Taxonomy (NCBI): domain Eukaryota; kingdom Metazoa; phylum Mollusca; class Cephalopoda; order Sepiida; family Sepiidae; genus Acanthosepion; species Acanthosepion pharaonis. The sequence goes on from CAHIKZ030002655.1 coordinate 4,235,292, forward strand.
AATAGCCTTTTGAAGCCGATTAGACGGGTTCAGGCCCTGTCTACCTCCCCGGACGAAACCTTGCCCTTCGGCAAAGCCTAGTCCGGGTTCCTCTCTGCTAACGCAGAGAGTTAGACAGGAGGTGTCCGCAGTCAAAGACCGCGAGACGCCATTCGGTATTTATCATTTCACCCACGGGAAACGAATATGGCACAAGGCCGGTTTTATTGTGGGTTTCTCCGAGCCCGTAGGCTCGGCCAAAAAAATAGCCTTTTGAAGCCGATTAGACGGGTTCAGGCCTGTCTACCTCCCGGACGAAACCTTGCCCTTCGGCAAAGCCTCGTCAGGTTCCTCTCTGCTAACGCAGAGTTCGACAGGAGGCGTCCGCAGTCAAAGACCGCGAGATGCCATTCGGTATTTATCATTTCACCCACGGGAAACGAATATGGCACAAGGCCGGTTTTATTGTGGGTTTCTCCGAGCCCGTAGGCTCGGCCAAAAAAATAGCCTTTTGAAGCCGATTAGACGGGTTCAGGCCCTGTCTACCTCCCCGGACGAAACCTTGCCCATCGGCAAAGCCTCGTCAGGTTCCTCTCTGCTAACGCAGAGAGTTAGACAGGAGGTGTCCGCAGTCAAAGACCGCGAGACGCCATTCGGTATTTATCATTTCACCCACGGGAAACGAATATGGCACAAGGCCGGTTTTATTGTGGGTTTCTCCGAGCCCGTAGGCTCGGCCAAAAAATAGCCTTTTGAAGCCGATTAGACGGGTTCAGGCCCTGTCTACCTCCCCGGACGAAACCTTGCCCTTCGGCAAAGCCTCGTCCGGGTTCCTCTCTGCTAACGCAGAGAGTTAGACAGGAGGTGTCCGCAGTCAAAGACCGCGAGACGCCATTCGGTATTTATCATTTCACCCACGGGAAACGAATATGGCACAAGGCCGGTTTTATTGTGGGTTTCTCCGAGCCCGTAGGCTCGGCCAAAAAAATAGCCTTTTGAAGCCGATTAGACGGTTTTCAGAACCTGTCTACCTCCCCGGACGAAACCTTGCCCTTCGGCAAAGCCTCGTCCAGGTTCCTCTCTGCTAACGCAGAGAGTTCGACAGAAGGCGTCCGCAGTCAAAGACCGCGAGACGCCATTCGGTATTTATCATTTCACCCACGGGAAACGAATATGGCACAAGGCCGGTTTTTTATTGTGGGTTTCTCCGAGCCCGTAGGCTCGGCCAAAAAATAGCCTTTTGAAGCCGATTAGACGGGTTCAGGCCCTGTCTACCTCCCCGGACGAAACCTTGCCCTTCGGCAAAGCCTCGTCCTGGTTCCTCTCTGCTAACGCAGAGAGTTAGACAGGAAGGTGTCCGCAGTCAAAGACCGCGAGACGCCATTCGGTATTTATCATTTCACCCACGGAAAGAATATGGCACAAGGCCGGTTTTATTGTGGGTTTCTCCGACCGCTCGGCCAAAAAAAATAGAAGCCGATTAGACGGTTCAGGCCCTGTCTCACCTCCCCGGACGAAACGCGCCCTTCGGCAAAGCCTCGTCTGGTTCCTCTCTGCTAACGCAGAGTGTTCGACAAGGAGGTGTCCGCAGTCAAAGACCGCGAGACGCCATTCGGTATTTATCATTTCACCCACGGGAAACGAATATGGCACAAGGCCGGTTTTATTGTGGGTTTCTCCGAGCCCGTAGGCTCGGCCAAAAAAATAGCCCTTTGAAGCCGATTAGACGGGTTCAGGCCCTGTCTACCTCCCCGGACGAAACCTTGCCCTTCGGCAAAGCCTAGTCCGGGTTCCTCTCTGCTAACGCAGAGAGTTAGACAGGAGGTGTCCGCAGTCAAAGACCGCGAGACGCCATTCGGTATTTATCATTTCACCCACGGAAACGAATATGGCACAAGGCCGGTTTTATTGTGGGTTTCTCCGAGCCCGTAGGCTCGGCCAAAAAAAATAGCCTTTTGAAGCCGATTAGACGGGTTCAGGCCCTGTCTACCTCCCGGACGAAACCTTGCCCTTCGGCAAAGCCCTCGTCGGGTTCCTCTCTGCTAACGCAGAGAGTTAGACAGGAGGTGTCCGCAGTCAAAGACCGCGAGACGCCATTCGGTATTTATCATTTCACCCACGGGAAACGAATATGGCACAAGGCCGGTTTTATTGTGGGTTTCTCCGAGCCCGTAGGCTCGGCCAAAAAAATACCCTTTGAAGCTTTTGATCTACCTCCCGGAGCCGATTAGACGGGTTCAGGTCCCTGCCTACCTCCCCGGACGAAACCTTGCCCTTCGGCAAAGCCTGAAGCCGATTAGTCAGGTTCCTCTCTTGCCCTAACGCAGAGAGTTAGACAGGAGGTGTCCGCAGTCAAAGACCGCGAGACGCCATTCGGTATTTATCATTTCACCCACGGGAAACGAATATGGCACAAGGCCGGTTTTATTGTGGGTTTCTCCGAGCCCGTAGGCTCGGCCAAAAAAATAGCCTTTTGAAGCCGATTAGACGGGTTCAGGCCCTGTCTACCTCCCCGGACGAAACCTTGCCCTTCGGCAAAGCCTAGTCCGGGTTCCTCTCTGCTAACGCAGAGAGTTAGACAGGAGGTGTCCGCAGTCAAAGACCGCGAGACGCCATTCGGTATTTATCATTTCACCCACGGAAACGAATATGGCACAAGGCCGGTTTTATTGTGGGTTTCTCCGAGCCCGTAGGCTCGGCCAAAAAAATAGCCTTTTGAAGCCGATTAGACGGGTTCAGGCCCTGTCTACCTCCCGGACGAAACCTTGCCCTTCGGCAAAGCCTCGTCCTGGTTCCTCTCGCTAACGCAGAGAGTTAGACAGGAGGTGTCCGCAGTCAAAGACCGCGAGACGCCATTCGGTATTTATCATTTCACCCACGGAAACGAATATGGCACAAGGCCGGTTTTATTGTGGGTTTCTCCGAGCCCGTAGGCTCGGCCAAAAAAATAGCCTTTGAAGCCGATTAGACGGGTTCAGGCCCTGTCTACCTCCCCGGACGAAACCTTGCCCTTCGGCAAAGCCTCGTCGGGTTCTCTCTGCTAACGCAGAGAGTTAGACAGGAAGGTGTCCGCAGTCAAAGACCGCGAGACGCCATTCGGTATTTATCATTTCACCCACGGGAAACGAATATGGCACAAGGCCGGTTTTATTGTGGGTTTCTCCGAGCCCCGTAGGCTCGGCCAAAAAAAATAGCCTTTTGAAGCCGATTAGACGGGTTCAGGCCCTGTCTACCTCCCGGACGAAACCTTGCCCTTCGGCAAAGCCTCGTCGGGTTCCTCTGCTAACGCAGAGAGTTCGACAGGAGGTGTCCGCAGTCAAAAGACCGCGAGACGCCATTCGGTATTTATCATTTCACCCACGGGAAACGAATATGGCACAAGGCCGGTTTTATTGTGGGTTTCTCCGAGCCCGTAGGCTCGGCCAAAAAAATAGCCTTTTGAAGCCGATTAGACGGGTTCAGGCCCTGTCTACCTCCCCGGACGAAACCTTGCCCTTCGGCAAAGCCTAGTCGGGTTCCTCTCTGCTAACGCAGAGAGTTAGACAGAAGGCGTCCGCAGTCAAAGACCGCGAGACGCCATTCGGTATTTATCATTTCACCCACGGGAAACGAATATGGCACAAGGCCGGTTTTATTGTGGGTTTCTCCGAGCCCGTAGGCTCGGCCAAAAAATAGCCTTTTGAAGCCGATTAGACGGGTTCAGGCCCTGTCTACCTCCCCGGACGAAACCTTGCCCTTCGGCAAAGCCTCGTCTGGTTCCCTCTGCTAACGCAGAGAGTTAGACAGGGAGGTGTCCGCAGTCAAAGACCGCGAGACGCCATTCGGTATTTATCATTTCACCCACGGAAACGAATATGGCACAAGGCCGGTTTTATTGTGGGTTTTCCGAGCCCGTAGGCTCGGCCAAAAAATAGCCTTTTTGAAGCCGGACGGGTTCAGGCCACCCCCCGGACGAAACCTTGCCCTTCGGCAAAGCCTTTTGCTAACGCAGAGTTAGACGATCCGCAGTCAAAAAGACCGCGAGACGCCATTCGGTATTTATCATTTCACCCACGGAAACTGGCACAAGGCCGGTTTTATTGTGGGTTTCTCCGAGCCCTTCGGCCAAAAAAAATAGCCTTTTGAAGCCGATTCGGGTTCAGGGTTCACCTCCCGGACGAAACCTTGCCCTTCGGCAAAGCCTCGTCTGGTTCGCTAACGCAGAGAGTTCGACAGGAGGTGTCCGCAGTCAAAGACCGCGAGACGCCATTCGGTATTTATCATTTCACCCACGGAAACGAATATGGCACAAGGCCGGTTTTATTGTGGGTTTCTCCGAGCCCGTAGGCTCGGCCAAAAAAAATACCTTTTGAAGCCGATTAGACGGGTTCAGGCCCCTGTCTACCTCCCCGGACGAAACCTTGCCCTTCGGCAAAGCCTCGTCGGGTTCCTCTCTGCTAACGCAGAGAGTTCGACAGGAGGCGTGCGCAGTCAAAGACCGCGAGACGCCATTCGGTATTTATCTTTTTTTTCACCCACGGAAACGAATATGGCACAAGGCCGGTTTTATTGTGGGTTTCTCCGAGCCCGTAGGCTCGGCCAAAAAAATAGCCTTTTGAAGCCGATTAGACGGGTTCAGGCCCTGTCTACCTCCCCGGACGAAACCTTGCCCTTCGGCAAAGCCTCGTCCGGGTTCCTCTCTGCTAACGCAGAGAGTTAGACAGGAGGCGTCCGCAGTCAAAGACCGCGAGACGCCATTCGGTATTTATCATTTCACCCACGGGAAACGAATATGGCACAAGGCCGGTTTTATTGTGGGTTTCTCCGAGCCCGTAGGCTCGGCCAAAAAAATAGCCTTTTGAAGCCGATTAGACGGGTTCAGGCCCTATCTACCTCCCGGACGAAACCTTGCCCTTCGGCAAAGCCTCGTCCGGGTTCCTCTCTGCTAACGCAGAGTGTTCGACAGAAGGCGTCCGCAGTCAAAGACCGCGAGATGCCATTCGGTATTTATCATTTCACCCACGGAAACGAATATGGCACAAGGCCGGTTTTATTGGGTTTTCCGAGCCCGTAGGCTCGGCCAAAAAAATAGCCTTTTGAAGCCGATTAGACGGGTTCAGAACCTGTTCTACCTCCCCGGACGAAACTTGCCCTTCGGCAAAGCCTCGTCCGGGTTCCTCTCTGCTAACGCAGAGAGTTAGACAGGAGGCGTCCGCAGTCAAAGACCGCGAGACGCCATTCGGTATTTATTTTCACCCACGGGAAACGAATATGGCACAAGGCCGGTTTTATTGTGGGTTTCTCCGAGCCCGTAGGCTCGGCCAAAAAAAAATAGCCTTTTGAAGCCGATTAGACGGGTTCAGGCCCTGTCTACCTCCCCGGACGAAACCTTGCCCTTCGGCAAAGCCTCGTCCGGGTTCTCTCTGCTAACGCAGAGTTAGACAGGAGGCGTGCGCAGTCAAAGACCGCGAGACGCCATTCGGTATTTATCTTTTCACCCACAGGAAAAGAATATGGCACAAGGCCGGTTTTATGTGGGTTTCTCCGAGCCCGTAGGCTCGGCCAAAAAAAAAGCCTTTTGAAGCCGATTAGACGGGTTCAGGCCCTGTCTACCCCGGACGAAACCTTTGCCCCGGACGAAACCTTGCCCTTCGGCGAAATGGCACAAGGCCGGTTTTTTATGTGGGTTCCGTAGGCTCGGCCAAAAAATAGCTAACGCAGAGAGTTCCTCGCTAACGCAGAAGGTTAGACAGGAGGCGTCCGCAGTCAAAGACCGCGAGACGCCATTCGGTATTTATCTTTTCACCCACAGGAAAAGAATATGGCACAAGGCCGGTTTTTATGTGGGTTTATGGCCCGTAGGCTCGGCAAAAAAAAATAGCCTTTTGAAGCCGATTAGACGGGTTCAGGCCCTGTCTACCTCCCCGGACGAAACCTTGCCCTTCGGCAAAGCTTCGTCAGGTTCCCTCGCTAACGCAGAGAGTTAGACAGGAGGCGTCCGCAGTCAAAAAACCGCGAGATGCCATTCGGTATTTATCTTTTCACCCACGGAAAAGAATATGGCACAAGGCCGGTTTTTATTGGGTTTCCCCGAGCCCGTAGGCTCGGCCAAAAAAAAATAGCCTTTTGAAGCCGATTAGACGGGTTCAGGCCCTGTCTACCTCCCCGGACGAAACCTTGCCCTTCGGCAAAGCTTCGTCGGGTTCCTCTCTGCTAACGCGCAGAGTTAGACAGGAGGCGTGCGCAGTCAGAGACCGCGAGACGCCATTCGGTATTTATCTTTTCACCCACGGAAAAGAATATGGCACAAGGCCGGTTTTTTGTGGGTTTCCCCGAGCCCGTAGGCTCGGCCAAAAAATAGCCTTTTGAAGCCGATTAGACGGGGTTCAGGCCCTGTCTACCTCCCCGGACGAAACCTTGCCCTTCGGCAAAGCTTCGTCCGGTTCCTCTGCTAACGCAGAGAGTTAGACAGGAGGCGTCCGCAGTCAAAGACCGCGAGACGCCATTCGGTATTTATCTTTTCACCCACAGGAAAAGAATATGGCACAAGGCCGGTTTTTTGTGGGTTTCCCTGAGCCCGTAGGCTCGGCCAAAAAAATAGCCTTTTGAAGCCGATTAGACGGGTTCAGGCCCCTGTCTACCTCCCCGGACGAAACCTTGCCCTTCGGCAAAGCTTCGTCCGGTTCCTCTCTGCTAACGCAGAGTTAGACAGGAGGCGTCCGCAGTCAAAGACCGCGAGATGCCATTCGGTATTTATCTTTTCACCCACAGGAAAAGAATATGGCACAAGGCCGGTTTTTATGTGGGTTTCTCGACCGTAGGCTCGGCCAAAAAATAGACTTTTGACGCCGATTAGACGGGTTCAGGCCCTGTCTACCTCCCGGACGAAACCTTGCCCTTCGGCAAAGTTCGTCGGGTTCTCTGCTAACGCAGAGAGTTAGACAGGAGGCGTCCGCAGTCAAAGACCGCGAGATGCCATTCGGTATTTATCTTTTCACCCACGGAAAAGAATATGGCACAAGGCCGGTTTTTATGTGGGTTTCTCCGAGCCCGTAGGCTCGGCCAAAAAAATAGCCCTTTGAAGCCGATTAGACGGGTTCAGGGCCTGTCTACCTCCCCCGGACGAAACCTTGCCCTTCGGCAAAGCCTTCGTCTGGTTCCTCTCTGCTAACGCAGAGAGTTAGACAGGAGGCGTCCGCAGTCAAAGACCGCGAGACGCCATTCGGTATTTATCTTTTCACCCACGGAAAAGAATATGGCACAAGGCCGGTTTTTATGTGGGTTTCCCCGAGCCCGTAGGCTCGGCCAAAAAAATAGCCTTTTGAAGCCGATTAGACGGGTTCAGGCCCTGTCTACCTCCCCGGACGAAACCTTGCCCTTCGGCAAAGCTTCGTCCGGGTTCCTCTCTGCTAACGCAGAGAGTTAGACAGGAGGCGTCCGCAGTCAAAGACCGCGAGACGCCATTCGGTATTTATCATTTCACCCACAGGAAAAGAATATGGCACAAGGCCGGTTTTTTGTGGGGTTTCTCCGAGCCCGTAGGCTCGGCCAAAAAAATAGCCTTTTGAAGCCGATTAGACGGGTTCAGGCCCTGTCTACCTCCCCGGACGAAACCTTGCCCTTCGGCAAAGCCTCGTCTGGTTCCCTCTGCTAACGCAGAGAGTTAGACAGGAGGTGTCCGCAGTCAAAGACCGCGAGACGCCATTCGGTATTTATCATTTCACCCACGGGAAACGAATATGGCACAAGGCCGGTTTTTATTGGGTTTCTCTGAGCCCGTAGGCTCGGCCAAAAAATAGCCTTTTGAAGCCGATTAGACGAGTTCAGGGCCTGTCTACCTCCCCGGACGAAACCTTGCCCTTCGGCAAAGCTTCGTCCGGGTTCCTCGCTAACGCAGAGAGTTAGACAGGAGGCGTCCGCAGTCAAAGACCGCGAGATGCCATTCGGTATTTATCTTTTCACCCACAGGAAAAGAATATGGCACAAGGCCGGTTTTTATGTGGGTTTCCCCGAGCCCGTAGGCTCGGCCAAAAAAATAGCCTTTGAAGCCGATTAGACGGGTTCAGGCCCCATCTACCTCCCCGGACGAAACCTTGCCCTTCGGCAAAGCTTGTCTGGGTTCCCTCTGCTAACGCAGAGAGTTAGACAGGAGGCGTCCGCAGTCAAAGACCGCGAGATGCCATTCGGTATTTATCTTTTCACCCACGGAAAAGAATATGGCACAAGGCCGGTTTTTATGTGGGTTTCCCGAGCCCGTAGGCTCGGCCAAAAAAAATAGCCTTTTGAAGCCGATTAGACGGGTTCAGGCCCTGTCTACCTCCCCGGACGAAACCTTGCCCTTCGGCAAAGCTTCGTCGGGTTCCTCTGCTAACGCAGAGAGTTAGACAGGAGGCGTCCGCAGTCAAAGACCGCGAGACGCCATTCGGTATTTATCTTTTCACCCACGGAAAGAATATGGCACAAGGCCGGTTTTTTTGATTGTAGGCTCGGCCAAAAAATAGCCTTTCGATTAGACGGGTTCCGACGAAAGGCTCGGCCTAAAAAAATAGCGTCCTTTCAGAGACCGCGAGAGCCGGATTAGACGGGTTCAGGCCCTGTTCTAGCCCGTAGGCTCGGCCCCGGACGAAACCTTGCCCTTCGGCGAAAGCCCTCGTCCAAAGCCTGGTTGTTCCTCTCTGCTAACGCAGAGAGTTAGACAGGAGGCGTCCGCAGTCAAAGACCGCGAGATGCCATTCGGTATTTATCATTTCACCCACAGGAAAAGAATATGGCACAAGGCCGGTTTTTTGTGGGTTTCTCGAGCCCGTAGGCTCGGCCAAAAAAATAGCCTTTTGAAGCCGATTAGACGGGTTCAGGCCCTGTCTACCTCCCCGGACGAAACCTTGCCCTTCGGCAAAGCTTCGTCCGGGTTCCTCTCTGCTAACGCAGAGAGTTAGACAGGAGGCGTCCGCAGTCAAAGACCGCGAGATGCCATTCGGTATTTATCTTTTCACCCACAGGAAAGAATATGGCACAAGGCCGGTTTTTTGTGGGTTTCCCGAGCCCGTAGGCTCGGCAAAAAAAATAGCCTTTTGACGCCGATTAGACGGGTTCAGGCCCTGTCTACCTCCCCGGACGAAACCTTGCCCTTCGGCAAAGCCTCGTCGGGTTCTCTTCGCTAACGCAGAGAGTTAGACAGAGGCGTCCGCAGTCAAAGACCGCGAGATGCCATTCGGTATTTATCTTTTCACCCACAGGAAAAGAATATGGCACAAGGCCGGTTTTTATGGGTTCCCCTGAGCCCGTAGGCTCGGCCAAAAAATAGCCTTTTGAAGCCGATTAGACGGGTTCAGGCCCTGTCTACCTCCCGGACGAAACCTTGCCCTTCGGCAAAGCCTTCGTCGGGTTCCTCTGCTAACGCAGAGAGTTAGACAGGAGGCGTCCGCAGTCAAAGACCGCGAGACGCCATTCGGTATTTATCTTTTCACCCACAGGAAAAGAATATGGCACAAGGCCGGTTTTTGTGGGTTTCTCCGAGCCCGTAGGCTCGGCCAAAAAAAAATAGCCTTTTGAAGCCGATTAGACGGGTTCAGGCCCTGTCTACCTCCCCGGACGAAACCTTGCCCTTCGGCAAAGCCTTCGTTGGGTTCTCTGCTAACGCAGAGAGTTAGACAAGAGGCGTCCGCAGTCAAAGACCGCGAGATGCCATTCGGTATTTATCTTTTCACCCACAGGAAAAGAATATGGCACAAGGCCGGTTTTTATGTGGGTTTCCCTGAGCCCGTAGGCTCGGCCAAATAAATAGCCTTTTGAAGCCGATTAGACGGGTTCAGGCCCTGTCTACCTCCCCGGACGAAACCTTGCCCTTCGGCAAAGCCTAGTCAGGTTTCTCGCTAACGCAGAGAGTTAGACAGGAGGTGTCCGCAGTCAAAGACCGCGAGACGCCATTCGGTATTTATCATTTCACCCACGGGAAACGAATATGGCACAAGGCCGGTTTTATTGTGGGTTTCTCCGAGCCCGTAGGCTCGGCCAAAAAATAGCCTTTTGAAGCCGATTAGACGAGTTCAGGCCCTGTCTACCTCCCCGGACGAAACCTTGCCCTTCGGCAAAGCCTCGTCGGGTTCCTCTTCTGCTAACGCAGAGTGTTCGACAGAAGGCGTGCGCAGTCAAAGACCGCGAGACACCATTCGGTATTTATCATTTCACCCACGGAAACGAATATGGCACAAGGCCGGTTTTATTGTGGGTTTCTCCGAGCCCGTAGGCTCGGCCAAAAAATAGCCCTTTGAAGCCGATTAGACGGGTTCAGGCCCTGTCTACCTCCCCGGACGAAACCTTGCCCTTCGGCAAAGCCTCGTCAGGTTCCTCGCTAACGCAGAGAGTTAGACAGGAGGTGTCCGCAGTCAAAGACCGCGAGACGCCATTCGGTATTTATCATTTCACCCACGGAAACGAATATGGCACAAGGCCGGTTTTATTGGGTTTTTCCTCGAGCCCGTAGGCTCGGCAAAAAAATAGCCCTTTGAAGCCGATTAGACGGGGTTCAGGCCCCTGTCTACCTCCCCGGACGAAACCTTGCCCCTTCGGCAAAGCCTAGTCCAGGTTCCTCTGCTAACGCAGAGAGTTAGACAGGAGGTGTCCGCAGTCAAAGACCGCGAGACGCCATTCGGTATTTATCATTTCACCCACGGGGAAACGAATATGGCACAAGGCCGGTTTTATTGTGGGTTTCTCCGAGCCCGTAGGCTCGGCCAAAAAAATAGCCTTTTGAAGCCGATTAGACGAGTTCAGGCCCTGTCTACCTCCCGGACGAAACCTTGCCCCTTCGGCAAAGCCTCGTCTGGTTCCTCTCTGCTAACGCAGAGTGTTCGACAGAAGGCGTGCGCAGTCAAAGACCGCGAGACACCATTCGGTATTTATCATTTCACCCACGGAAACGAATATGGCACAAGGCCGGTTTTATTGTGGGTTTCTCGGAGCCCGTAGGCTCGGCCAAAAAATAGCCCTTTTGAAGCCGATTAGACGGGTTCAGGCCCTGTCTACCTCCCCGGACGAAACCTTGCCCTTCGGCAAAGCCTAGTCCGGGTTCCTCTGCTAACGCAGAGTTAGACAGGAGGTGTCCGCAGTCAAAGACCGCGAGACGCCATTCGGTATTTATCATTTCACCCACGGGAAACGAATATGGCACAAGGCCGGTTTTATTGTGGGTTTCTCCGAGCCCGTAGGCTCGGCCAAAAAATAGCTTTTTGAAGCCGATTAGACGGGTTCAGGCCCTGTCTACCTCCCCGGACGAAACCTTGCCCTTCGGCAAAGCCTAGTCCGGGTTCTCTCTCGCTAACGCAGAGAGTTAGACAGGAGGTGTCCGCAGTCAAAGACCGCGAGACGCCATTCGGTATTTATCATTTCACCCACGGAAACGAATATGGCACAAGGCCGGTTTTATTGTGGGTTTCTCCGAGCCCGTAGGCTCGGCCAAAAAAATAGCCTTTTGAAGCCGATTAGACGGGTTCAGGCCCTGTCTACCTCCCGGACGAAACCTTGCCCTTCGGCAAAGCCTAGTCGGGTTCCTCTGCTAACGCAGAGAGTTAGACAGGAGGTGTCCGCAGTCAAAGACCGCGAGACGCCATTCGGTATTTATCATTTCACCCACGGGGAAACGAATATGGCAAGGCCGGTTTTATTGTGGGTTTCTCCGAGCCCGTAGGCTCGGCCAAAAAAATAGCCTTTTGAAGCCGATTAGACGGGTTCAGGCCCTGTCTACCTCCCGGACGAAACCTTGCCCTTCGGCAAAGCCTCGTCGGTTCCTCTCTGCTAACGCAGAGTGTTCGACAGAAGGCGTGCGCAGTCAAAGACCGCGAGACACCATTCGGTATTTATCATTTCACCCACGGGAAACGAATATGGCACAAGGCCGGTTTTATTGTGGGTTTCTCCGAGCCCGTAGGCTCGGCCAAAAAAATAGCCTTTTGAAGCCGATTAGACGTGTTCAGAACCTGTCTACCTCCCCGGACGAAACCTTGCCCTTCGGCAAAGCCTCGTCCGGGTTCCTCTCTGCTAACGCAGAGTGTTGGACAGGAGGCGTGCGCAGTCAGAGACCGCGAGACGCCATTCGGTATTTATCTTTTCACCCACGGAAAAGAATATGGCACAAGGCCGGTTTTTATGTGGGTTTCCCCGAGCCCGTAGGCTCGGCCAAAAAAATAGCCTTTTGAAGCCGATTAGACGGGTTCAGGCCCTGTCTACCTCCCCGGACGAAACCTTGCCCTTCGGCAAAGCTTCGTCCGGGTTCCTCTGCTAACACAGAGAGTTAGACAGGGAGGCGTCCGCAGTCAAAGACCGCGAGATGCCATTCGGTATTTATCTTTTCACCCACAGGAAAAGAATATGGCACAAAGGCCGGTTTTATGTGGGTTTCGAGCCCGTAGGCTCGGCCAAAAAATAGCCTTTTGAAGCCGATTAAACGGGTTCAGGCCCTGTTCTACCTCCCCTGACGAAACCTTGCCCTTCGGCAAAGCTTCGTCTGGGTTCTCTCTGCTAAAGCAGAGAGTTAGACAGGAGGTGTCCGCAGTCAAAGACCGCGAGACGCCATTCGGTATTTATCATTTCACCCACGGAAACGAATATGGCACAAGGCCGGTTTTATTGTGGGTTTCTCCGAGCCCGTAGGCTCGGCCAAAAAAAAAAATAGCCTTTTGAAGCCGATTAGACGAGTTCAGGCCCTGTCTACCTCCCCGGACGAAACCTTGCCCTTCGGCAAAGCCTCGTCGGGTTCCTCTCTGCTAACGCAGAGTGTTCGACAGAAGGCGTGCGCAGTCAAAGACCGCGAGACACCATTCGGTATTTATCATTTCACCCACGGAAACGAATATGGCACAAGGCCGGTTTTATTGGGTTTTCCGAGCCCGTAGGCTCGGCCAAAAAATAGCCTTTTGAAGCCGATTAGACGTGTTCAGAACCTGTCTACCTCCCCGGACGAAACCTTGCCCTTCGGCAAAGCCTCGTCAGGTTCCTCTCTGCTAACGCAGAGTGTTGGACAGGAGGCGTGCGCAGTCAGAGACCGCGAGACGCCATTCGGCATTTATCTTTTCACCCACGGAAAAAGAATATGGCACAAGGCCGGTTTTTATGTGGGTTTTCCCGAGCCCGTAGGCTCGGCCAAAAAATAGCCTTTGAAGCCGATTAGACGGGTTCAGGCCCTGTTCTACCTCCCCGGACGAAACCTTGCCCTTCGGCAAAGCTTCGTCAGGTTCCTCTGCTAACGCAGAGAGTTAGACAGGAGGCGTGCGCAGTCAGAGACCGCGAGACGCCATTCGGTATTTATCTTTTCACCCACAGGAAAAGAATATGGCACAAGGCCGGTTTTTATGTGGGTTTCCCCGAGCCCGTAGGCTCGGCCAAAAAAAAAGCCTTTTGAAGCCGATTAGACGGGTTCAGGCCCTGTCTACCTCCCCCGGACGAAACCTTGCCCTTCGGCAAAGCTTCGTCTGGTTCCTCTCTGCTAACGCAGAGAGTTAGACAGGAGGCGTCCGCAGTCAAAGACCGCGAGATGCCATTCGGTATTTATCTTTTCACCCACAGGAAAAGAATATGGCACAAGGCCGGTTTTATGTGGGTTTCCCGAGCCCGTAGGCTCGGCCAAAAAAAATAGCCTTTTGAAGCCGATTAGACGGGTTCAGGCCCTGTCTACCTCCCCGGACGAAACCTTGCCCTTCGGCAAAGCTTCGTCAGGTTCCTCTTCGCTAACGCAGAGAGTTAGACAGGGAGGCGTCCGCAGTCAAAGACCGCGAGATGCCATTCGGTATTTATCTTTTCACCCACGGAAAGAATATGGCACAAGGCCGGTTTTTGTGGGTTTCCCCGAGCCCGTAGGCTCGGCCAAAAAATAGCCTTTTGAAGCCGATTAGACGGGTTCAGGCCTGTTACCCTCCCGGACGAAACCTTGCCCTTCGGCAAAGCTTCGTCCGGGTTCCTCTGCTAACGCAGAGAGTTAGACAGGAGGCGTGCGCAGTCAGAGACCGCGAGACGCCATTCGGTATTTATCTTTTCACCCACAGGAAAAGAATATGGCACAAGGCCGGTTTTTGTGGGTTTCCCTGAGCCCGTAGGCTCGGCCAAAAAAAAAATAGCCTTTGAAGCCGATTAGACGGGTTCAGGCCCTGTCTACCTCCCCGGACGAAACCTTGCCCTTCGGCAAAGCTTGTCTGGTTCCTCTCGCTAACGCAGAGAGTTAGACAGGAGGCGTCCGCAGTCAAAGACCGCGAGATGCCATTCGGTATTTATCTTTTTCACCCACAGGAAAAGAATATGGCACAAGGCCGGTTTTTTGTGGGTTTCCCCGAGCCCGTAGGCTCGGCCAAAAAATAGCCTTTTGAAGCCGATTAGACGGGTTCAGGCCCTATCTACCTCCCCGGACGAAACCTTGCCCTTCGGCAAAGCTTCGTCGGGTTCCTCTGCTAACGCAGAGAGTTAGACAGGAGGCGTCCGCAGTCAAAGACCGCGAGATGCCATTCGGTATTTATCTTTTCACCCACGGAAAGAATATGGCACAAGGCCGGTTTTTGTGGGTTTCCCGGAGCCCGTAGGCTCGGCCAAAAAAAATAGCCTTTTGAAGCCGATTAGACGGGTTCAGGCCCTGTCTACCTCCCCGGACGAAACCTTGCCCTTCGGCAAAGCTTCGTCCGGGTTCCTCTCTGCTAACGCAGAGAGTTAGACAGGAGGCGTGCGCAGTCAGAGACCGCGAGACGCCATTCGGTATTTATCTTTTCACCCACAGGAAAAGAATATGGCACAAGGCCGGTTTTTATGTGGGTTTCCCCGAGCCCGTAGGCTCGGCCAAAAAAATAGCCTTTTGAAGCCGATTAGACGGGTTCAGGCCCTGTCTACCTCCCCGGACGAAACCTTGCCCTTCGGCAAAGCTTCGTCCGGGTTCCTCTCTGCTAACGCAGAGAGTTAGACAGGAGGCGTCCGCAGTCAAAGACCGCGAGATGCCATTCGGTATTTATCTTTTCACCCACAGGAAAAGAATATGGCACAAGGCCGGTTTTTATGTGGGTTTCCCCGAGCCCGTAGGCTCGGCCAAAAAAATAGCCTTTTGAAGCCGATTAGACGGGTTCAGGCCCTGTCTACCTCCCCGGACGAAACCTTGCCCTTCGGCAAAGCTTCGTCCGGGTTCCTCTCTGCTAACGCAGAGAGTTAGACAGGAGGCGTCCGCAGTCAAAGACCGCGAGATGCCATTCGGTATTTATCTTTTCACCCACAGGAAAAGAATATGGCACAAAGGCCGGTTTTATGTGGGTTTCCCCTGAGCCTGTAGGCTCGGCCAAAAAATAGCCTTTTGACGCCGATTAGACGGGTTCAGGCCCTGTCTACCTCCCCGGACGAAACCTTGCCCTTCGGCAAAGCTTCGTCAGGTTCCTCTCTGCTAACGCAGAGAGTTAGACAGGAGGCGTCCGCAGTCAAAGACCGCGAGATGCCATTCGGTATTTATCTTTTCACCCACGGAAAAGAATATGGCACAAGGCCGGTTTTTTGTGGGTTTCCCCCGAGCCCGTAGGCTCGGCCAAAAAAAATAGCCTTTTTGAAGCCGATTAGACGGGTTCAGGCCCTGTCTACCTCCCCGGACGAAACCTTGCCCTTCGGCAAAGCTTCGTCGGGTTCCTCTCGCTAACGCAGAGAGTTAGACAGGAGGCGTCCGCAGTCAAAGACCGCGAGATGCCATTCGGTATTTATCTTTTCACCCACTGAAAAGAATATGGCACAAGGCCGTTTTTATGTGGGTTTCCCCGAGCCCGTAGGCTCGGCCAAAAAAATAGCCTTTTGAAGCCGATTAGACGGGTTCAGGCCCTGTTCCTCCCCGGACGAAACCTTGCCCTTCGGCAAAGCTTCGTCCGGGTTCCTCTCTGCTAACGCAGAGAGTTAGACAGGAGGCGTCCGCAGTCAAAGACCGCGAGATGCCATTCGGTATTTATCTTTTCACCCACTGAAAAGAATATGGCACAAGGCCGTTTTTTATGGGTTTCCCCGAGCCCGTAGGCTCGGCCAAAAAATAGCCTTTTTGAAGCCGATTAGACGGGTTCAGGCCCTGTCCACCTCCCCGGACGAAACCTTGCCCTTCGGCAAAGCTTCGTCGGGTTCCTCTGCTAACGCAGAGAGTTAGAACGGGAGGCGTCCGCAGTCAAAGACCGCGAGATGCCATTCGGTATTTATCTTTCACCCACTGAAAAGAATATGGCACAAGGCCGTTTTTTATGGGTTTCTGAGCCCGTAGGCTCGGCCAAAAAATAGCCTTTTGAAGCCGATTAGACGGGTTCAGGCCCATCCACCTCCCCGGACGAAACCTTGCCCTTCGGCAAAGCTTCGTCGGGTTCCTCTTGCTAACGCAGAGAGTTATTAGGAGGCGTGCGCAGTCAAAGACCGCGAGATGCCATTCGGTATTTATCTTTTTCACCCACTGAAAAAGAATATGGCACAAAGGCCGTTTTTTTATGGGTTTCCCGAGCCCGTAGGCTCGGCCAAAAAAAAATAGCCTTTGAAGCCGATTAGACGGGTTCAGGCCCTGTTCACCTCCCGGACGAAACCTTGCCCTTCGGCAAAGCTTGTCCGGGTTCCTCTGCTAACGCAGAGAGTTAGATGGGGAGGCGTCCGCAGTCAAAGACCGCGAGATGCCATTCGGTATTTATCTTTTCACCCACAGGAAAAAAGAATATGGCACAAGGCCGGTTTTATGGGTTTCCCTGAGCCCGTAGGCTCGGCCAAAAAATAGCCTTTTGAAGCCGATTAGACGGGTTCAGGCCCTGTTCACCTCCCCGGACGAAACCTTGCCCTTCGGCAAAGCTTCGTTGGTTCCTCTTCTGCTAACGCAGAGAGTTTGGAGGAGGCGTCCGCAGTCAAAGACCGCGAGAGATGCCATTCGGTATTTATCTTTTCACCCACTGAAAGAATATGGCACAAGGCCGTTTTTTATGTTTTATTAGGCTCGGCCAAAAATAGCCTTTTGAAGCCGATTAGACGGGTTCAGGCCCTGTAATTTCCCCGGACGAAACCTTTGCCCTTCGGCAAAGCTTCGTTTCATAACGCAGAGAGTTAGATAGGAGGCGTCCGCAGTCAAAGACCGCGAGATGCCATTCGGTATTTATCTTTCACCCACAGGAAAAAGAATATGGCACAAGGCCGTTTTTTATTTTCCCTTGAGCCCGTAGGCTCGGCCAAAAAATACTTTTTGAAGCCGATTAGACGGGTTCAGGCCTCGTCCACCTCCCTGACGAAACCTTGCCCTTGCTTCGTAATTAACGCAGAGAAGACAGGAGGCGTCTGCAGTCAAAGACCGCGAGATGCCATTCTGCAGATTGCCACTGTTTTATTATCTATGGAGAGTCCATTACAATAGAATAGTTACTATGGCACAACACTTAGTAAATGGACAGAAGCGATATGGGACTTTGGCGCTTGAAGTTCGAGCGCCAGTCGAAATTCAAAAGCGTATGAAACTGTAAGTATTCGATTAACACATCGGGAGATGAGTTTTTATTTATATTACTGGAGAATTTATTTATCAGTCAACAGTCATAATTTTCAAGATAAAATAATTATTTTTCATTGTGATAATAGTTTTATTATTTTATAGTCTCAAGCTTGAATATTTTTTATTGGATCGGGGTCATTTGTTTAGCAATTCACCCTTGTAATTATGAAGAGAACCATATTGACTACTTTTTAATAATAGGTTAATTATTCTATCAGTTCTAAAACTTGGTTTACGGTATTAGAGACCTTGTTTATTAACGAAGACTCTTAGAAGTTTTGTTTTGCGTTTTATTTTATGTTAGACTTCTTAGATGAAGCATTGTCAATTATTATTCATTTTTCACTAGTATTTCTTTCATCTTCACTTCTGTTGCTTTTTATTGCAACTGCCATCCATAAGAAGTAGAAGTAGAGAATAGAGCTATATGGCTAAATTTGAATGACTCCTGCTGGTTAGCCTTCTTAGGTGAAGCATTGGCAATTATTATTCATTTTTCACTAGTATTTCTTTCATCTTCATTTCTCTTGATTTTTATTGCAACTGCCATCCATAAGAAGTAGAAGTAGAGAATAGAGCTATATGGCTAAATTTGAATGACTCCTGCTGGTTAGCCTTCTTAGATGAAGCATTGTCAATTATTATTCATTTTTCACTAGTATTTCTTTCATCTTCATTTCTCTTGCTTTTTATTGCAACTGCCATCCATAAGAAGTAGAAGTAGAGAATATAGCTATATGGCTAAATTTGAATGACTCCTGCTGGTTAGCCTTCTTAGATGAAGCATTGGCAATTATTATTCATTTTTCACTAGTATTTCTTTCATCTTCATTTTTCTTGCTATATATATATATATGATTTTTTATTCGGGTCAGTTAGTGTAGTGTGTTTCTTTATGATATTTCTAGGTGAATAATCATCTTGTTTGTAGTTGACGCCCATTTGGCTTTTGTAGAAAATATTGATGTTATTTGGCTTTTTTGACTGTGTGTACACTATCATGAGCCTTCTTCATGGATATATATATATATATGCATATATACATTACGTTATTATATACGTTACAACTCATATATATATATATATATATATATATATATATATATATATATATATATATATAATTGTTGTATTTGGGAAGCAATCTATCTTTAATGCAAGTTTCATTAAAAACGACAGACAATGTATTGCGATTAATCATGTCTTTGACAAAAAACAAGAAAATTAAATTAATTATCCAAGATAAAAAAAAAAAATCTGCTAAACGCACATTCAAAAATAATAACTCGGCCTGCGCCTTTTAAATTACAGAGAACCTTGAGGATCTGTTTTCATGATCAATCCAGATTCGTAAATAATTATATTGGATATACTACAACATGCCTAAGAGGACGACTCACGTTACATCCATCTAAACATACCTCAATTAAATCTCATTTAAATACACATGGAGAACTACCAAAATCTATCCGTAATATACTCGTGATAATACAAATATAATAGCCTCATCCACATATAAAAAAGGCCCAAAATAATGGAAATATTATTAATGAAAAAGGAAAAATCCTACACTCAGTAATATCAACTATGAACACGGCCACAATGGTCTGACCGTGTTTCGAAAATAAAACAACCCTATAATTCTAGATACACTCATAAAACAATCAATATATTCAGTTAAAAGTAAAAACAAAATCCAACCGTTGATAATGGCTAACAGTATAGCTGAAATTTCTCGAATATGCACAACATTCAGACAATTTTTGCACACTAAACAAACCACTGATGCGAACACAAAACATGAATACAAAGATAAAGATTGCAATAACTTGTCAGTCGTTTTTAATGAAACTTGAACATACGCATATATATATATATATATATATATATATATATATGTGTGTGTGTGTATATATATATATATATATATATATATATATATATATATATATATATATATATATATGCAAAAAAATTTGATTATAAATTATTATATATATTTATGCAGAAAAATTTATTTCCAATTTTTTACAATTTTTTCGCGTCTATTTGAAATTGAAACAGAAGTTGAATTATTTTAATTTATTAATAGTTATTGTATATTTTATGTAAGGTATTTTAAACTAAACATGATATCGTTTTATACATCTAATTCATTAAAGAAGAAAATGAATCAATGAATCAAAATGTGAAAAATGAATGAATGACTTAGAATGAGTAATAAAGAAGTATGATGAAAAAAAATGAATGAAAATCAAGCGTGATAAAAGAAAATGAATGATAAATAAGCAAGAAAATGAAAAAAACTGAAGGAATGAAAACCAAGTGTCATAAAAGAAAATGAGTGATAAATAAGTAAAAGATGAAAAACAAACAGAATAAATGAAAATTAAGTATGATAAAAGAGAATGAATGATAAATAAATAATAAGACGAAAAAACTGTATGAATGAAAATTAAGAATGATGAAAGAAAATGAGTGATAAATAAGTAAAAAGATGAAAAACTGAATGAATGAAAATTAAGTGTCATAAAAGAGAATAAGTGATAAGCAAGAAGTTGAAGATTGTTCGAATTGATGAATAATGGAAATTAAGAGTCAAAAAATATAGACTAGGAAAAGTGTGTAAATAATCAATAGATGGAAAAGAAGAAGAATAATGAATGAAAATCAAGTGTGTGCAAAGACTAGGATAGAATGAAAGATAAAGAAGAAGGAGACAAAGAAGAAAACAACGACGACGAAGAAGAACGAATTAATGAAAATTAAATGTGAAAAAGAAAGCAGAGATACAATGAGGGAAAATGTGTAAAGAAAAATAGAAGAATGAATGAAAATTAAGTGTGAAAAAAGGCGTCGATAGACTGATGGATAAAGAAGTAGAAGAAGAAGTACCTGAATGAAAATCAAGAGAAGGAAATAGGATGGTGCAGAATGTGAATAAAATGAATAAAGACACGAAAAAAGGAGAAGGATAAATGAATGAATGAAAATTAATCGCGAAAAAAATGAGAATAAATGAGAGACAAATAATGAAGAAGAATAAGAACGAATGAATGATAATCAAGAGTGAAAAGAAATCACAAATATAATAAAAAATTAAATAAGGAAAAGAAGGAGAATGAATGAATGAAAATTGTGTGGAAAAAGTCTGTGACAGACTGGGTTATAAAGAAGAAGAAGAAGAAGAAGAAGAAGAAGAAGAAGAAGAAGAAGAAGAAGAAGAATGAATGAATGAATGATAATTAATTGTGAAAAACGTGTTGATAGACTGAGAGAAAATGGGTAAATTAAAATATACGGAAAAGAAGGAGAATGAATGAATGAATAAGTGTGGAAAATGTCGGTGATAGACTGTGGTACAGAGAAGAAGAAGAAGAAGAAGAAGAAGAAGAAGAAGAAGAAGAAGAAGAAATGAATGAAAATTAAGTGTTGAAAATGTCGGTGATAGAAAATGTCAGAGAAGAAGAAGAAGAAGAAGAAGAAGAAGAAGAAGAAGAAGAAGAAGAAGAAGAAGAAGAAATGAATGAAAATTAAGTGTGGAAAAAGTCGGTGATAAACTGAGTAAGAAGAAGAAGAAGAATGAATGAATGAAGGAAGGAAAGAATGAAAATTAAGTGTGAAAAAAGTAGAGTTATATTATGAGGGAAAATGAGTAAATGAAATATACGTAGGAAAAAAAGAATAAACGAGTGATTGAATGAATGAAGGAATGAATGAAAATTAAGTGTGAAAAATTAAGACGGAGAAAGACCGATGAATAAAGAAGAAGAATGAATGAATGAATGAATGAATGAAAGAAAATTAAGTGTGAAAAATGAAGACAGAGAAAGACCGATGGATAAAGAAGAAGAAGAAGAAGAAGAAGAAGAAGAAGAATGAATGAATGAAAATTAAGTGTGAAAAATGAAGACGGAGAAAGACAGATGGATAAAGAAGAAGAAGAAGAAGACGAAGAAGAAGAAGAATTGATGGTTGAATGATATATAGTATTAAAAAAAAAGCCTAAGTTGGAAAAGAAAGAAGGAAAAAGACGAAGAATTAGCACGAGAAAATGATGGCTATAATGATGACGACCGATCAGTTTGGGTGATTTCCAAACCCTTTCTGACTCCCAGATTTCGTGGAATAAGGGGAGCGGTCAGGAAAAAAGGTTACTGAATGACGAAGGCAAAAGAGACTGGTCGAAGCTAGAAGACGACGAAGCGGTATGACAGAGAAGAAAATAATTGACGAAGAGTCATGACGAAAAGGAAGAAGAAGGGCGTTGTCGGATACGGGGGTGGCGGTGGATATGGTGGAGCTTCCCCGCTAGACATGCTTATTTTATTGTTGACGGATGTCGGTCGGTGAGCAAGATGGATAGGCACCTTTCCTCCCCTCTACCACTACCCACGCATGTACCCGCACAAACCTTCTACCGCCTTCTTGCACACCCACCAAACCAACCTCCGCCGCCGGTCGCATTTGCTCCGACCAGGCCTATGGACCTGAGTCGAAGTAAAGGTTTCGCGCAAGGAAACTCCCTTAGACCCTTCTTCGTCTTCTTGTTAATGATGTTTGCCGGGGAGGCAGTGTTCGTGTCTCGGTGTCTTGAATAGTATTTAGCAATGGTTGGAGGGAAAATCAAGGTTTAGAAGGCAGGGTGGGGAAAAATAGTTTCTCGAGGGGAGGAGAGGATCAAGGCGCTGAGAGAGTCGAGATAGAAAGGGGCGGTTGGTTTCATCGACCCCCGTCTCCTGCCTGACCACTTCTCCGGCGTCACAGCAAAACGCGTTCTTGCTAATTACAAGCAGCAGGCCAAAAGATAAATCGAAGAAGAGTTGTGAGCAGTGGACCGTATCGCGAACGTGTGGTATCGGACGTTAAGTTATCAATTAGTTTTCATTACGTCGAACTTTCACGTCCTATTAGAGACAACGGTGCGGATGAATGACACTTGAAGTCAGGTCGAAGCACTGTCTTGTTTCAACGCCGGGTGACTGACCCACCCACCCTCAAGATCGGGGTGCAAAGTAACCTTTCCTCTGCGTCGTTCTTCATACATCCTCATTACCGAAATTCTTCTTCTTCTTCTTCTTCTTCTTCTTCTTCTTCTTCTTCTTCTTCTTCTTCTATGAATCTTCTCAGATTCCTTTTTTCTCTTCTTCTTCATTTTGTTCTTCTTCTTCTATACATCTTCTCATATTCCCCCTTTTCTTTTCTTCTTCTTCATTTTGTTCTTCTTCTTCTTCTTTATTCCGTGTCCCTTCTCTTCTTCTTCTTCTTCTTCAGATTCCTCCTTTTCTTTTCTCCTTCTTTTCCTTCTTTTTTCTATGTCTCTTCTCAGGTTCCTCCTTTTCTTCTTCCTCTTCTTCTTCTTCTTCTTCTTCTACGCATCTTCTCAGATTCTTTCTTTTTCTCTTCTTCTTCCTCTTCTATGCCTCTTCTCACATTCTTCTTCTTCTTCGTCTTCTTCTTCTTCTTCGTCGTGTACTTCTTCTTCTTCTTCTTCTTCTTCTACGCATCTTCTCAGATTCTTTCTTTTTCTCTTCTTCTTCCTCTTCTATGCCTCTTCTCACATTCTTCTTCTTCTTCGTCTTCTTCTTCTTCTTCGTCGTGTACTTCTTCTTCTTCCTCTTCTTTTTCTATGCCTC
Organism: Acanthosepion pharaonis; assembly: GCA_903632075.3. Classification (NCBI taxonomy): domain Eukaryota; kingdom Metazoa; phylum Mollusca; class Cephalopoda; order Sepiida; family Sepiidae; genus Acanthosepion; species Acanthosepion pharaonis. Next base: position 4,258,389 of record CAHIKZ030002655.1, read on the forward strand.
TTCTCAGATTCCTCCTTTTCTTCTTCTTCTTCTATTCCTCTTCTCACATTCCTCTTTTTCTATTCTTCTTCTTCCTCTTCTTCTTTATCTTCTTCTTCCTCTTCTTTTTCTATGCCTCTTCTCAGATTCTTTCTTTTCTTCTTCTTCCTCTTCTATGCCTCTTTCACATTCTTCTTCTTCTTCGTCTTCTTCTTCTTCTTCGTCGTGTACTTCTTCTTCTTCTTCTTCTTCTTCTACGCATCTTCTCAGATTCTTCCATTTCTCTTCTTCTTCTTCTTTTCTCATATTCTTCTTCCTCGTTTCTTTTTCTTCTGTTTTCTTACACTTTCTTTTACTTTTACAGACTTTTTATGCTAAAAGATTTTGTACTTATTCTTTCTCTCCTCTTCCTCCTCCTTCTTCTTCTATAAATATTCTCACATTTTCCTCAATCCATCTTCTTTTTCCTTTCCTTTTTCTTCTTTTCTAGTTTCTGTCAAATGTTATTTTGCAAATCAATATTTACGCATTTCAATTAGTTTTAATCAAATTGCTCAAATACATTAAATATCTTAATCATTAGCGTTTTTTATTTCAGATCAATTATTTTTCAAGATATATTTACAAAAAAACAATTCTGTGGTGTGATATTTTGTATGCGATTTGAGGTATGTTCATTATATTGGATAGATAGATACATAGATAGATAGATAGATAGATAGATAGATAGATAGATAGATAGATAGATAATCAATCTTGTGATCAAGATAGAAACAGACTTATCAATCAATAGTGAGTTAATAAAGAGATCAAGTGATAGATAGATACATAAATAGATAGATATGTACATTGAGATAGATAGATAGATAGATAGATAGATAGATAGATAGATAGATAGATAGATAGATAATAGAATAGAGATAATCAATAGATTATAGATAGATAGATAGATAGATAGATAGATAGATAGAGAGAGAGAGATGAGGATAATAGATAGATAGAGAGAGGATAAATAGATAGATAGAGAGCAGAGATAGATAGATAGATAGATAGATAGATAGATAGATAGATAGATAGATAGATAATGAAAAGGCTGAGATAGATAATGAAAAGGCTGAGATAGATAGATAATGAACATACTGACATAGATAGATAGATAATGAACATACTGACATAGATAGATAGATAGATAGATAGATAGATAGATAGACGGACATATAGATAGATAGATAGATAGATAGATAGATAGATAGATAGATAGATAACAACCATCGATGGCTTCCAAACAGCTTTTCTATTCAATTTTACTCATAAGTTTTAAGTCAAGTTAAGCACACTTCAGGCATTTTCCAAACGTGTCGCGTGCTGTGATCGCCTCACCAGGACGATAACATCAGGAAATAACCTTCCTGACAAGTTGAGCATGTGAGATTCGAACCCAGGTCTCATGGTTAGAAAGCAAATCATGTAAGCAATCGCCCTCTCGCCCTTAATAATAATAATAATAATAATAATAATAATAATAATAATAATAATTAATGCATAACGTTATCGTCGCATAGCAACTTCTATGTAAATATAAAAAGATATCATTTTGATGATGAATATCTTTGTTGAAATGTTCATATAACCACTCTGATGATGGCTCATGGGATCCGTAACATCAGATCGAGAAACAGCATCATAAATAATATCCAAATGTTGGACAGTTTTTGCCCCCCGAAACTAAAGCCACTATACGAAGATTAGAACGACACATATTCAAACGTAATAGACGAGACATTCATCGTCAGTTATATTTATATGTTTGAACACACACATATATATATATATATATATATATATATATATATATATGCATGCATTTATATCATTTCTATATATGCGCTGTACTAACTGTGAAGTGCTCAATATCAGTGATAGAGCTAATATATTCATTTGTATGGATATGAGTATCTAACTGTGGTTTACACGCTTGCCTGATGATCGCAAAAGCGTGAGAACCAGGGTTATCCCTATATAATTGAATATATATATATATATATATATATATATATATATATATATAATCATCCAGACAGACTGTTTTCTTTGTATTACAGCTCATCAGTGTGGCTAGACGTCCGGTTGCCTCTAGGTAGGATCGAAACCCGACTGAATTGGTATTGTCGGGATTTTACCACTAAGCCGTTGGCGCACGGCAACGGCTTAGTGGTAGAATCAACGGCAACGGATGAAGGGTAATTTAAGCGTATTTATTTTTAGATAAGCCCACAGTGACTGAGAGAACTCGATTCGATTTACCGAAGTGTCTTCCATTATTAGCCGTAATAGTCCCTGTTTACAAAACCACACTTCTCCCTAAAGAGCTTAACCAAAATAATTTTTTCAGGAGCGTATACACACACACACACACACACACACACACACACATATATATATATATATATATATATATATATATATATATATATATATTATTATTATTATTAAAAAAGAATATTATATATATTAATATTATGATTACTATTAAAAAATAGAATATATTGTCAGTAAAGAGATTTGAGTAAAATTAAAATGGAGGCAACAGAAATACTGTTCTACAGAAGCATGCTGAGAATACTATGGAACAAATAAATGAGCTTACGGTTAAATCACGCTGAAACACCGGTTCTCGCTCGATCACCGAAGTTAAGCATCGTAGAGCCAGGTCAGTACTTAGATGGGGACTGCTTGGGAACACCTGGTACTGTAAGCCCCCAAAGTCCAACTTGGGAAATTTACCTCACAGGTCGGTGGGGGGTGTAAACAATGTATAAGTGCCGCCTTGGAACTTCGGGTAAGGCGGACAGGTCTAACAGACATTCAGACTAACAAGGGTTGAAAATCCAAGTGCAGCGTCTGCCGGTAACTGGCGGCAAACACAGTCGTCCCATTCCTGCGTCTGTAGGGAACCCCTGCGGCAATCAAGAACGTTATCCGAGTAGGCCTGGGTACCCCTACTATTCAGGAATCTTCTTCTCATAACAGGAAGAAGTTGGCGGCAATCCGCCCAGGGTGAATGCCGCATCAGTACAGTACAGTAATAAATGAGGCCAAAGTTTTTTAGAGAAAATGGAAACAAAAATGCTTGCATAAATAGCATCAGGAAGAGCTGCTTGAAATCGAGGGCTTTGGGAAATTTGATCCTGGCATATAAACTATCCCCAAAATATATTCAGAATTAAAAAATGTTATCTAGGAATAAAGGTCACTGACAGACACAGATCGGTGTAAGTCAAACAAGGCGATCCCATTATTAAACAGTCTATCCATAGAGTCACGGTAGTCTATCCTCTATACTATGCTAGCTATCTATTATTAGGATCACCAAACTGTATTTGAAGAAGTATTTCCTGTTATGAGAAGAAGATTCTTGGGATAAGATTCGAACAAACAGCCTATCCTCGGATAATTCTATTACAGACGCAGAGACAGGAACGAAGAATATCTTGGTTAACTAGACTATCCTTTTATTTTCGATCAGAGCCCTCATGGAGAAAACATAACCGACTGTGAGCGAAGAAGTCCGATGCCTTATTATTCGGTTACGAGAACCGGTCTATTATTATTTGACCATTTCTAGAGAAGTTTGTAACATCGTCTATTATTGATCAATAGTCTATTAAAGAGTCTATCCTCTATTATTTCGGCATTTATTAGTTCATCCCTCTATTATTATTCGGATCACATTTCTAGTCTATCCTCTATTATTATTCGATTTCTAGTCTATCCTCTATTATTATTCGGATCCATTTCTAGTCATTATTATTATCTGATCACCATTTCTAGTCTATCATCTATTATTATTCGATTTTTCTAGTCTATTCTATTATTATTGGATCATTTCTAGTCTACTATTATTCATCTTTAGTCTGATATCCTCCTATTATTATTCGGATCACCATTTCTAGTCTATCCTATTATTATTCGGATCATCATTTCTAGTCTATCTCTATTATTATTCGTTTAGTCTATCCTCTATTATTATTCGGATCACCATTTCTTCTATTCTATTATTATTCGATAGACATGTCATTCTATTATTATTCGATCATCATTTTTCTATCCTCTATTATTATTCGGATCATTTCTAGTCTACTATTATTGGATCTATCTCTATTATTATTCGATCACCATTCTAGTATTATCCTTATTATTATTCGGATCTCCATTTCTAGTCTATCCTCTATTATTATTTCCTATTTTATCCTCTATTATTATTCGATCACTATTTCAGTCTATTATTATTATTCGGATCATTTTCTAGTCTATCCTCTATTATTATTCGGATCATCATTTTAGTCTATCCTCTATTATTATTCGATCATTTTAGTCTATCCTCTATTATTATTCGGATCACCATTTCTTCTATCCTCTATTATTATTCGATTCTTCTAGTCTATCCTCTATTATTATTCGGATCACCATTTCTTCTATCCTCTATTATTATTCGGATCACCATTTCTAGTCTATCCTCTATTATTATTCGGATCATTTTATTTCTAGATCACTATGTTATCCTCTATTATTATTTCATTCTTCTATTCTATTATTCGGATCACCATTTCTAGTCTATCCTCTATTATTATTCGGATCATCATTTTTCTATCCTCTATTATTATTCGGATTAATCTATCCCTCTATTATTATTCGGATCACCATTTCTTCTATCCTCTATTATTATTCGATCATCATTTCTAGTCTATCCTCTATTATTATTCGGATCATCATTTCTAGTCTATTCTATTATTATTCGGATCACCATTTCATTTTATCCCTATTATTATTCGATCACCATTTCTAGTCTATCCTCTATTATTATTCGATCATCATTTCTATTTTCTCTATTATTATTCGGATCATCATTTCTAGTCTATCCTCTATTATTATTCGGATCACCATTTCTAGTCTATCCTCTATTATTATTCGGATCATCATTTCTAGTCTATCCTCTATTATTATTCGGATCATCATTTCTAGTCTATCCTCTATTATTATTCGGATCACCATTTCTAGTCTATCCTCTATTATTATTCGGATCACCATTTTTTCCTCTATTATTATTTTTCTTCATTTCTAGTCATCCTCTATTATTATTCGGATCACCATTTCTAGTCTATTTTCGATCACCATTTTAGTCTATCCTCTATTATTATTCGGATCACCATTTCTAGTCTATCCTCTATTTTATTCGGATTCATTTTTAGTCTATTCTATTATTATTCGGATTCTTCTTCTATCCTCTATTATTATTCGGATCATCATTTCTTCATTCTATCCTCTATTATTATTCGGATCACATAGTCATCCTATTATTATTCGGATCTCATTTCTTCTATCCTCTATTATTATTCTTTTCTTCTATCCTCTATTATTATTCGGATCACCATTTCTTCTATTATTATTCTCCATTTCTTCTATCCTCTATTATTATTCGATCATCCATTTCTAGTCTATCCTCTATTATTATTCGGATCACCATTTCTTCTATCCTCTATTATTATTCGGATTCATTTCTAGTCTATCCTCTATTATTATTCGGATCACATTTCTAGTCTATCCTATTATTATTTCACCATTTCTAGTCTATTCTATTATTTTCGGATCACCATTTTTCTATCCTTCATTATTATTCGGATTCATTTCTTATCTCTATTATTATTCGGATCATTTCTAGTCTATTCTATTATTTTTCATTCCATCCTCTATTATTATTCGATCACCATTTCTAGCTCATCCTCTATTATTATTCGGATCACCATTTTTCTATCCTCTATTATTATTCGGATCATCATTTCTTTATTCTATTATTATTCGGATCACTATTTCTTCTTATCTCTATTATTATTCGATCGGATCATTCTATCCTCTATTATTATTCGATCATCATTTCTTCTATCTCTATTATTATTCGGATCACCATTTCTAGTCTATCCTCTATTATTATCTATTATTATTCGATCATCATTTCTTCTTCTCTATTATTATTCGGATCACCTTTCTATTATTATTCGGATCATTATTTTTTTCTATTATTATTTTTTTCTTCTATCCTCTATTATTATTCGGATTCATCTTCTATTCTATTATTATTTCTTCTTACATTATTATTCAAAGGATCATCTCTATCCTCTATTTTATTATTCGGATCATCATTTCTAGTCTTCTCACATTCGGATCACCATTTCTTTCTATTATTATTCGGATCATCATTTCTAGTCTATCCTCTATTATTATTCGGATCATCATTTCAGTCTATCCTATTATTATTCGGATCACTATTTCTTCTATCCTCTATTATTATTCGGATCACCATTTCTAGATCCTCTATTATTATTCGGATGACAGGGTGAGATTTCTAGTCTGAAATTCGGATCATCATTTCTAGAAACTCGATGCTCATAGAATTCGGATCATCATTTTATATCCTCTATTATTATTCGGATCACCATTTCTAGTATTATTATTCGTCATTTCTAGTTATCCTCGGGTCTATCCTCTATTATTATTCGGATCATCATTTTAGTCTATCATCTATTATTATTCGGATCAATTTCTAGTCTATCCTCTATTATTATTGATAGAATTCCTATTATTATTCGATCATCATTTTAGTCTATCTCTATTATTATTCGGATCCCATTTCTAGTCTATCCTCTATTATTCGGATCACCATTTTTCTAGTCTATCCTCTATTATTATTATCACCATTTCTAGTCTATCCTCTATTATTATTATTCGGACCATTTCTAGTCTATCCTCTATTATTATTCGGATCATCATTTCTAGTCTATCCTCTATTATTAGGATCACCATTTCTAGTCTATCCTCTATTATTATTCGGATCACCATTTCTAGATCCTCTATTAAATTTCTAGTCTATCTCTATTATTACATAGATCCTCTATTATTAAGATCTCATTTCTAGTCTATCTCTATTATTATTCGGATTCATTTCTAGTCTATCCTCTATTATTATTCGGATCATCATTTCTAGTCTATCCTCTATTATTATTCGGATCACCATTTCTAGTCTATCCTCTATTATTATTCGGATCACCATTTCTAGTCTATCCTCTATTATTATTCGGATCACCATTTCTAGTCTATCCTCTATTATTATTCGGATCATCATTTCTAGTCTATCCTCTATTATTATTCGGATCACCATTTCTAGTATTATTATTATTCGATTATTTCTAGTCTATCCTTGGGATCACCATTTCTAGTCTATCCTCTATTATTATTCGGATCATCATTTCTAGTCTATCCTCTATTATTATTCGGATCACCATTTCTAGTCTATCCTCTATTATTATTCGGATCACCATTTCTAGTCTATCCTCTATTATTATTCGGATCATCATTTCTAGTCTATCCCTATTATTCGGATCACCATTTCTAGTCTATCCTCTATTATTCGGATCTCCATTTCTAGTCTATCCTCTATTATTATTCGGATCAATTATTTCTAGTCTACCTATTATTATTCGGATCCCATTTCTAGTCTATCCTCTATTATTATTCTACGTCTATCCTCTATTATTCGGATCATCATTTCTAGTCTATCCTCTGCCACTATACGGGCTTTCTCTACTCCATTCACTATACTATTTCTCTATTTGGATCACTTACAGATTCGGTGGTTACTACCCTGAACCCGTATTTATACTATTAGGGGGGGATTTCGAAATCGTCTGACACCACTATTGTTCAACGGCGTACCTTTTGATTACAAAGCGAGCATTACGAAAGCATTCTTTGGCCAGTAACAACGAGGCATTGGAATCATAAAATGGATAGAAAATTGTGTAGAGATACCCCATTTAAGAATAGAAGAAGTTAAACCGGCCTGTATGTTGGGAAACTAAACAGAGAATAAATGCAGAATATTAAGAATCTAACACATCACATGGAGAAACACATAAGTTGAGCGAAGAAGTACATGAAAACTTCTTTCTTAGACATGTTTTTGCAATGATTAAAGAGCTATATTGGATGGACTTGATGACTGAGTGAGAGGATCGATTCTTCAGAGAAAAATTCTACTTCATCTTTTCCTTCTTCCTCCTCTTCTTCTTATATGCATCTTCTCACATGTCTGAGTTTTTTTAGTGTTCAGAGTTCTGCCTCTTCTCACATTCCTCTTTTTCGCTTCTTCTTCTTCCTTCCCCTCTTTTTCTTTTTCACTTTTTCTATGCCTCTTCTCAGATTCTTCTTCTTCTTCTTCTTCTTCTTCTTCTTCTTCTTCTTCTTCTTCTCACATTCATCCTTTTCTCTTCTTCTTTTTTTCTTTTTCTTTTTCTTTTTCTTCTTCTTCTTCTTCTTCTTCTTCTCACATTCATCCTTTTCTCTTCTTCTTTTTTCTTTTTCTTTTTTTCTTTTCTCACATTTCCTTTTTCTTCTTCTTCTTCTTCTTCTTCTTCTATATTGGATGGACCTGATGACAGGGTGAGAGGTTCGATTCTTCATAGAAATGCTCAGTAAGAAATGCAGGTGAAGTAATGTTTTGTTTTATAATCTAAAAAGAGAAACATGATAGAATTCTCTTTTATTTCTCTTGTATACACATGTCCCTATCGGGTCCCAACCAGGGACCTAAGGTCAGAAATAGCTTCATGATATTTTAAACTCATCATTTTACATAGATAAAGCTCTTTGTAATGTGTGAGCTGTAATTCGGAGATCCCACGTTAAACCGGCCTTGTACCACATCGTGCGCGGGGGTGACTAAATACCGTTCAGTCCGAAGTTGGGCGACCGGCTGATCGGCTGATCGGTTGAACTCTCTGCCTTCGGGCGGGGAGGAACCCGAACGAGGCTACGCCGAAAGGCGGAGTCTCTTTCGGGGAGTTAAACCGACCCTGAACCCGTTTATACGGGTTTAAAGGGCATACTTTTGGCCTAGGCCACGGGCTCGGAGATCCCACGTTAAACCGGCCTTGTGCCACATGATGCCCTCGTGGGGGGGTGACTAAATACCGTTCCGTCTGAAGTTTAAGAGTTCTCTGAAGTCTGAGTTCAGTGTGAGTTCTGGAGTGAAGTCCGTCAGGAGTCTGTCAGTCAGTCAGTCAGAGCGAGTCAGTCAGTCGAGTCAGAGGCAGTCCGAAACAGAGTCGCATTCAAACAATTACTACTAAACGTGATTGTTCATACTAACACTTTTCTACCTGTTTGTATATATTCCTGTTTGTAATATGTCTGTGTTATTCCATATCCGTGTTCGAGTTCTTCTTTATTGGTTCTACCTTGGACTATCACCGTGGTACAAGGAACCGGACCATAACACTTACTTTATTTTATTTTTTGTATTTCTCTTAAGCTAAGATTTACAGGGATGCTTTCATTATTACTATTATTGTTTGGGTGTTATATTTCCTGCTTTGTATCCTGTAGAGCCCGGTCCAACCCATGGTGCTTAGGCCCTATAGGAGAATTGTCATTTAATTAACAGCACTTTTCATAGTAAATGGGCTGTTCCTAGAAGGGAGATTTTCTGGGCAACTTGTGTGTTGATGTTACCTGGGAAGCTCTTAGTAAAATTGTCCATTTCTTTTCTCACGAGCCCAGTGCTCCAATTACTATGAGAGTACAGTCTCAGTCTTCATTTCCCAATCCTGTTAATCTCGATCTCCATGTCCTTGTATTTGGATAATTTCTTGATAATTTTCATGGAGGTGTTTTTCTCAGATGGTACTGCTAAGTCAATAAATATACACTTCCTGAATCTTTTATTATAATATCAAGTCTGTTGGCTTTTATTTCCCTGTCAGTTTGAATTGGCATGTTCTAGAGGATATTATTATTATTATTATTATTATTATTATTATTGTTGTTGTTGTTATTTGTGCGTGTTATGTTTCCTACTTTGTATCCTGTAGAGCCGGGTCCAAACTATGGTCCTTAAGCCATATAGGAGAATTGTCATTTAATTGACTGCACTTTTCTTAATATATGGGATGTTCCTAGTAGAGTGATCTTCTGGGCAACTTGTATGTTGATGTTACCTGGGACACTTTTAGTAAAATGTTCCATTCCTTTTCTCACGAGGCCCAGTGCTCCGATTACTATTGGTACAGTCTCAGTCTTCATTCCCCAATCCTGTTAATCTCAATCGGCATGTCCTTGTATTTGGACAATTTTTCGATAATTATTAATAAAATGCGTTATCAGTTTTATTGTAATTTTCCACTTCTTATTCGTGTGAATTAGGCTTCTATCTCTAAATAATATAATAAGGGTTTGTTTATCACACATTCGACCAAACATTGAAGAAATCGCGAAAAAACACCAAGCACAGGTTTCACACTAATTAAGCAGCACAAATAGATGAATAGAAACATTGAAATAAAGTAAGTTCATATTTGTGTTTGTATATTTTTAAAATCTATGGTTTTATTTCATGACATTTAAAATCATAACATCAAAAATTAGAAGCGAGAAAAAACTATTCTCAACTGACGTAGAAATGAGGGTCTGCTTATCGCACATTCAACCAAACCCTGACGAAAGACACCAGACACAGTTCTCATACTAAATAAGATGCACAAATATTTGAATAGAAACAATGAAATATAGCAAATTCATATTTGTGTTTGTATATTTTAAAAAATCTATGTTTTTATTTCATAACATTTAAATGAATACACTTTAAAAATTTTGCTAAGTGTGCCGTGCTATTTTAATTTGCTCTTAGGTGTGCCGTTGTTTAAAAAGGTTGAGAAAAATTGTTTTTGGCATAAATCATCCTTCTTTGAACATTGTGAACTTGTCCTAAATGATCCCAAAGAACTTTACCAAATAACAGAAACCACATCACTTGATAACTGTCAACAGCAGCAACAACAAAAATAATGACATAATTAAGACGTTATCATTTTAATATTGAACTTCAATTATGTAAAGAAAAGAATTCAAATCCCACGGTAAACATTGAACATTTTGGATTTCAATAAAAATTGAATATACCACATTAGTTAAAAAGGCTTTATCAGTTTTAGACAATTTACTGATTAAAATAACAAATAATTATGCATATCTTTTATTATTATGGCGATTTCTAGGCGCAGATTAGATGTGGAACAAGGCCGAAACTGTGAAGCACCTAGTGAGGATCGAAGTCACTGTCCATTCTAGAGAGACAAGCTTGCCTACCAATACACCACGTCAAAGCACCCTAAATGATTTTTCTAAGCCTAGCTTATATGTAGCACAAGGCCGAATGAATGAGTCACCCAATGAGAAAGAGAAAATACAGAAGATGATAATGCTCTCATGAGTTTAACGTCTGCTTCATTTTGGTTTGGTTTGTTTTACGTCATATCAACCTCAATGAGTTAATACCGACGATTTTAATTCTGGTATTTTTTTTTTTTTTTTTCAAAAATGAATTGTTGGTAATAATGTTCTTCAATGATTTATTGCTGGTAATAATATTTTTCAAAGTATTTCTGGTATTAAAACCTATTTTTCCACTTTTATAGTGTTTTAACCCAACAACTATTTGCCCATAACTGGGGCCCTAACAGGTGCTACCACCCCGGGTCAGGGTGGACCTGGGAACATCAACAATTAAGGGGTGATCCTACGCT
>CAHIKZ030002655.1:4277500-4307500 GCA_903632075.3 Acanthosepion pharaonis
GTAACACGTTTATTTATCATCTGTCAATTGCGTCTCGGCTGTGGGGGCCCGGACAGTTTTTGTTCCTAGCCCGGGTGTACGCACTCGGGCTCCTCACATTAAGCCGACGTTGTTTCACAACCTGACCTCGTGAGAGGGTTGAGTAAATACAAATTATTATAACGTAGGACATTTTAACATCGGAATTCCTGGAAGAATTGGGCTCCAATTTTGTATATATTCTTATAGAAGATGGTGATTGTATAAACGTTACTGTAAAAAAATGCTCGTTTTCTCATTGTATACTCATCTTCTTTTGCCTTGTGCCACACTAATTTAATCTCTAATTAGCAACCCTTCTTTTTTATCTTTTTTCCTGATATCTTTTGAGTTTTACTTCTTTCCTTCGACGTTCTCTTACTGTCTCTTTGCTTTACGCTTTCTTGATTCTTCACTGTTTTTCTTTCCGTACACTTTGTCACACCATTATTCTTTCTACTTTTTTTTTACTTTGTTTTCTTCTAAATTTAATTTTCTTCTTCTCTCTCGCTTCCTTTGTAAGTTTTCTTCATTTATCCGATTTTAAAACCATTCCTTGCAAACCAAAAGAAAACTTCGACCAACGTTCCAGAGAAAAAGAACGCATCATGTGATTTTTACATCCCCCAACCCGTTCTTCATGTTGCAGACGACACAGTGTCGTCTGTCAAAAAGCAAAAATAAAATCATGATGGATGGCTATTACTTAAATATTCATCGTCGGTCTTCCGTCTTTTCCAACCCTAGACTCTCAAAATCCCAACAATAAACCTTAGAACAAAAAAAGGAAAAAAAGAAATGATGGTGGAAAAGTCCGTGTCGAAACCCACCGTGAGATTCGACCCACCATTTTGCGTCCCTTTTTAATAAGCTTTCAATTTTCATCGCTAAGGTTTTATAGGTTGTTTAACGACACCTGAACCCTCGAGATGTTCTGGCCGAGTTGCATTTTGATTTCAGGCTGAGCAAGGGAAAAAGTGGGGTTAAAATTAGTGTTAATTTTTTGTCCTCTTAAATTTGATTGTTTTTTTCTTTTCTTAAATATCATTTATTTTCAAGAATTTGAACGATTTCTTGCATTATTCGTTTTCATCTACGTTTTTTTTTATTCATGTTTTTCTTTTCTCTCTTCTTTATTTACTTTTTTTCTTTTTTATACCTTCTGTTTCATCTTTCTTGCGTTTTATTTTCTTTCATCTTTTCTCGTATGTTTTTCTTTCTTTCTTCTCTTCTATTTATTCTTTCTTTTTTGATTTTTTCTTACATTCTTTCTCTCAATTTGTTCATCTTCTTTCTTCGTTTTTATTCATTATTTCTCGTGTATTTCTTCTTTCTTCTCTTCATTATGTTTCTTCATTCTTTCTATTTCTTCTTTCCATCATTGTTGCGTCCACATTTTCTGTCTTCATTCTTTTTCTTTCCTTTTCTCTCATATTTTACTTCTTCTTCGTTTCTCTCTTTCTTTAAGTCTTTTCTTTCTTTCAATTATTTAATCTTCTTTCTCCGTTTTCATTCATCTTCCCTATCATATTTTCTATATTTTTTTTAATTTGTTCTGCTTTTCTTTCTTTTTCTCTTTTAATTTTTTATTCTTTTTTCTTTCTTTTTTCTTTCAAGTTTTTATTCTTCTTTTCTTTCTTTTTTCCTTACAATTTTTTATTCTTCTTTTCTTTTCTCTTTCAATTTTTTCTTCTACTTTTCTTTCTTTTTCTCTTTCAATTTTTTATTCTTTCTTTCTTTTTCTCTTTCAATTATTTATTCTTTCTTTTTCTCTTTCAATTTTTTATTCTTTTTTCTCTCAAGTTTTTATTCTTCTTTTCTTTCTTTTTTCCTTACAATTTTTTATTCTCCTTTTCTTTCTTTTTCTCTTTCAATTTTTTATTCTTTCTTTCTTTTTCTCTTTCAATTTTTTATTCTTTCTTTTTCTCTTTCAATTTTTTATTCTTTCTTTCTTTTTCTCTTTCAATTTTTTATTCTTTCTTTTTTTTTCAATTTTTTATTCTTTCTTTTTTTTTCTTTCAATTTTTTATTCTTTTTTCTTTTCTTTTCAATTATTTATTCTTTCTTTTTTCTTTCAATTTTTATTCTTTTTCTTCTTTTTTTTATTCTTTTCTTTCTTTTTCTCTTACAATTTTTTATTCTTCCTTTTTTTTTTTCTTTCAATTTTTATTCTTTTCTTTTTTTTCTTTTTTAATTTTTATTCTTTTCTTTCTTTTTTTTTCTTTTTTTTATTCAAGTTTTTTTCTTTTTTCTTTCAATTTTTTATTCTTTCTTTTTTATTCTTTCTTTTTTTTTTTTTTTCTTTCATTTTTTTTTATTCTTTTTTCTTTCAATTTTTTTTCTTTTTTTTTTTTTAATATTTTCCTTTTCTTTCTTTTTCTCTTTCAATTTTTTATTCTTTCTTTCTTTTTCTCTTTCAATTTTTTATTCTTTCTTTCTTTTTCTCTTTCAATTTTTTATTCTTTCTTTCTTTTTCTCTTTCAATTATTTATTCTTTCTTTTTCTCTTTCAATTTTTTATTCTTTTTTCTCTCAAGTTTTTATTCTTCTTTTCTTTCTTTTTTCCTTACAATTTTTTATTCTCCTTTTCTTTTTCTTTCAATTTTTTATTCTTTTCTTTTTTTTCTTTTAATTTTTTTATTCTTTCTTTCTTTTTCTCTTTCAATTTTTTATTCTTTCTTTCTTTCTTTTTCTCTTTCAATTTTTTATTCTTATTTTTTTTTTTGCTCTTTCATTTTACTTCTTTTTTCTCTTTCAATATTTTATTCTTCTTTTCTTTCGTTTTCTACTTCAATTTTTTCTTCTTTTCTTTCTTTTTCTCGTTCAATTTTTATTCTTCTTTTCTTTCTTTGTCTCTTTCAATATTTGATTCTTCTTTGTCTTTTGCCTTCATATTGCTTAACATATTTTTTTTTCTTTTTATCATTCGTTTTTCTTTCACCTAAACGGATCGTCAGGGAAAGTAAGGCTAACGAGGCAAAGAGAAACGCATATTTAGGTTTGTGTTTGTGGTTCTTTGGTCACGTGGTATAATTTTAGCTATCGCCTATAAATATGCGTTTCTCTTTGCCTCCTTAGCCTTACTTTCCCTGACGATCTGTTTAGGTGAAACCTAGGTAGGTTTGTCTGGCTCACTAGGTGTATCTAGGTCTGCTCTACGGTTGTATTGAGCTCTTTTTTGTTAGTTAGTTGTTACTCGTATCAGGGTTTTTTTCTTTGGGCTTCAGACCTGCATCTGTGCGATTTTTTTGTCGGCAGAAGTTCATGTTTGTAGCTCTTTCTTTTTTTTAAAAACCTTTTTTCCCTCGAGATTGATTTGATTAGCAAATAAAAAATTCGAGGGTTTTTCGAAACGAGTCTATATTATCTATCTATCTATCTATCTATCTATCTATATATATATATATATATATATATATATATATATATGTGTGTGTGTGTGTGTGTGTGTGTGTGTGTGTGTGTGCGTGTGTGTGTGTATTAGAGAAATAGCATTATGTTTTTAAAAGAATTGAAAGTAAAAATGAAAGGGAAAACATCAGTAGTTGAATTTGAATAATAAAAAGAGAAGAAAATTGCAATCTGTGGATGGAGGAGAAACAGAAAGGTCAGAGAAACAAACTTAATTCATTTCTTAACAAGCTGTTTTTAAAAGCCAATACGCATAAGACAACGGAAAATACACACACACACATATGTATATATGTGTGTGTGTGTGTGTGTGTGTGTGTGTGTGTGTGTGTGTGTGTGTGTGTGTGTACTATGTGTAACAGCAAAATTGTCCAAATCGTGTAACAGCATGGGATAATTATCCATCCCGGAAAATGTTTAATATCTTAAAAAAACACTAAAGTAATTTAGTTTCCAGCTTTTCATATAAGACGTTTAACCATCTTAACTCCATTTTTCGTAAGAATCACTAAAAAATCAGCTTTAAATTGTTTTGTGTCAGACACACTGCTTTCCCAGCTGAGCAATGGTGAGAGGAAAAAGGTCGTTCAGGCCTTCAGGAATGGTAGCAACATTCATACTCTGGCTTGCATCTTCAAAGTCCATTCAAGAACCATCAAGATAAAAGTGAATAAGATTTTTTAAAACAAGAGAGAACAGTAGAGAGTTAAAGAGATCAATCAGAAATGACCGAACGTAAGTCAGAAGACGTTTCACTTACATTTATACTTATTCGAATATCATGTGTTACTTCATTACACGTGGCACGTTTCCTACCAATAAGAAATAGCCAATCAAAATATACCATTAATCTGCGTCTCTTTGCTTTTTATCATTTCTTATCAGTTACACCTTGTTCTCTGAAGAAGATTTAACAAAGGGAAACATGCTAGATTAAGATCTGTTTCCTACTTGTTCTTTATCCATACTAGATTTCTCTCTCTCTCTCTCTCTCTCTCTCTCTCTCTCTCTCTCTCTCTATATATATATATATATATATATATATATATATATATGTATTTGAATAAAAGACAGACCACGTTAAGATTCCATGTAATAAGCTCTTTCACCATTACCCCTTTAACAGCGTTCTGGATCATCAGACTTTACTTCCAAATGCTGAAATGAAAAATGAAAAGAAATTCACACGTTTTTTACGGACCTCATCAAGTATACGCAAAGTTAACGAAGTGAGGAAGTGAGGTGGGAGAGAGGATATGAGTGTGTCATATGTATCATTTTAGTTTCCTATTTTAACCCCAGTGTGTCGGCTGGATGTTGCTCAAATCTAACGCGTCTCGTCTCTAGATAAAGGTGGTTAAGGGGTGAGCGATAAGCGCTACATTAATGTTATTCAAACATATCTGCTTTGAATTTTACATTGAGCTCTCTGATATCATCCTCCTCAGGTCTACCCATACGGATTACGGATTACCTAAATATATATATATATATATATATATATATATATATATATATATATATATATATAAAATTTTTTTAAATATTTATGACAGTTAGATTTAAGTTAGAATATCCGAACAGTGACGTTCCATATCACGTGACGTCCGCGTCTCGCGAAGGACGCTACTTGCTAACTAACAGTAATTTTAATTTATTTGTAACAAACAGTTATTTCTGATGAAAAATTAAGGACAATTTGAAATATCAAATATATATATAAATAAATAAATACTTTCATAAAATAAAACATTATAATTTTCAATTTGAAACTTTTTTATATATATATATATATATATATATACAGACATTTTTATGTTTATACGTTCTTTTTATAGATACAAATATTTAAGTAAATGCCCTGATTATAATAAACAGTATGAACAACATTTACCGGCCTGAATGTCCGAGAAAGTCTCATAGAAAATATGCGTCCTCCGACAGGAATCGAACTTGTATCCTTTACGGAACCGTCATATAGCCTGACGTGCCATAACCCATTAAACCACAGAGAGGCTTTTCGGGTAGCAAGGTCGACTTTACTGTTTTTAAACTATAATTCTCCATGATTTAAATAAAAACGAAAAATAAAAACGAATGCTAAGAGACATAAATACGTTCACCCATTATCAGACAGGAAAACATTCAAAGTTATTGGAATAAATTAACATTTTTTCAATCCTGTGTAAATGCTTTTTTTTGTTGGTTTTTGTTTTTAGATTTTGTATAAATTTGAATTGTTAAAATTTGTGTCAATTCTTAAAATGGCCCCACCACAGGAAAAGTGTTATATACTGTAATTTGCGTAGTGTTACCTTAAAGCAATAAACGTTGAACCTTTTCCTATTCAGTGTTTCCATCTATTCGCCTTTGTTTTTCTATAAAATTTTCGATATCTGCCATTTCTTTTCTAATAAGCCTGTATGTTGTGCATTTCATAAATAGTATATTTCTTTTTAATTTGATATTATTTCTGGTACAATAAACGTTATTTTTAATGGGTACTATAGTAAAAATTTTTAATGGGTACTGTAGTAAAAATTTAACGGGTACTATAGTAAAAAATAAATTAATGGGTACTATAGTAAAAAAAATTTAATGGGTACTGTAGTAAAAAAAAAATTAATGGGTACTATAGTAAAAAAATATTAATGGGTACTAAAGTAAAAAATTTTAATGGGTACTATAGTAAAAATTTTAATTGGTACTGTAGTAAAAAAAATTTAATGGTTACTGTAGTAAAATTTTTAATGGGTATTGTAGTAAAAATTTTAATGGGTACTGTAGAAACCTATGAAGCTTTATTTGACCAACTCAGCTTTAGCGCTGTAAAACGTTTACTCTATTGTGACGGATAGTTACAAGCGAGAGGGGAGGCGGAATTTGCTTATTTTATTACCGCAGCAACAAATGTGCGAGTTTCTGATGGAAAAAAAAGTTGTGCTTTTTCGATTCCTATCGAAAAGCACACTTTTTCTTCAGTTTTCGCTAGTTGATAAGTTTAAGGAATCTGACGTTTCCTCAGATTTTGGAAAGGGGTTATCGCCGATAATTCTTCAGCTCTCTTCTCAGAAATAGGATATGGATTTAACAAAACATTATCGATTTCATATACATATATTCATATTTTTGACTGTACGTGTAAAGTTGGCAAAAATATTTCTCATTGTGGCACTTCGCTCTCCATCTTTCCTACACACACACACACACACTCTCTCTCTCTCTCTCTCTCTCTCTCTCTCTCTCGGTCTTTTTCTTTTTTTGATTGTTTTCATAATATCTCACCCCCTCTGAATCTTTCACCGCATCTCCATCATTTACTTTCTCTCAATGTTTTTCTCCCCCTCTCTCACCCTTGCATTCTTTTGCTCTTCGTCTCTCTCTCTCTGCCTTTTTCTTTCTTTCTTTCTTTCTTTCTTTTTTCTTTCTTTCTCTTTCTCTCTCTCACTGTATTTTCCTCCTCTTTGTTTTCTCTTTCACACACCCTCTCACTCCCACCGAATCCTTCACTCTGTCTCCATCACTTACTTTTTCTCTGTGTTTTTCCCCTCTCTCTCATTTTGTCTTGCTTTCTATTACTCTTGCTCTCTCTCTCTCTCTCTACCTCTCTCTTTCTTTCTCTTTCTTTCTCTATCTGTCTGTCTTTTATCTTCTTTTTTCGTTTTTCTCTCATATATTTCTCTCTCTCTCCCACTAAATCTTTCACTCCATCTCCCTCACTTACTCTCTCTCTCACTGAATTTATCTCTCCCCCCTCTCTCTTGGTCTCGTGCACTCTTTTTATTGTTTTTCTCTATATCTTTCTCTCTATATATCTCTTACCGTTTCTCTCTCTTTTGGTATCCATTGCTTCTTTTTTTATCTTTGATCTCATTCCCTCTATGATTAAACAAAAATCGATCTATCGATTCTTAACATATCCACATATTAATTTCCTTATTTATTGCTCGGCTGTGGTTTTAAAAAACTGCCAGAAAAATTCTGTTGTCTGTAATTAATAAAATACAAACAGCCAGGCAAACTCCAAAAGATAAAATAATAAAGAAACGTGAATAATCTTCCTTGAAGAAAATCATTAAAACAGACATCATCCTGAAGCAAAGATATTCATTGGTTAACCACATGCAAAATGCAGTTGTCTCCCTTTACCGTTTCTGAATAGAATATGAAGAGAACCATATTTTGCATGTGGTTAACCAGTTGTTTTTCTCTCTCAGTGTAAACAAATTCCACATGCATTTTGAGATTTGCTTGTTAAATATATTAGTTCGTAACTGCCACACCGTTTTTATGTCAGTTGTACATCACAGAATGTCGTTAATTGGTTCCAGAGATCACGACTTTGGTCAAAAAACGACTTAAATCGAAAAAACCACATTATAAACAGCAAATATGCCCTCACGATTACACTATTTATGATATATACGTACAGTATTCTGAATGAAATAATTAATTTCCACCTCATCTTACTGTGACATAGATTTGAATTGGGACTTTTATTTGGAGCCATGGTCAAAAATGTATTCTAAATCACATTTGAAATATCAATGAAAGAACGTCAACGGCAGAGCACAGATGTAAACATGTCTGAATTCAAAATAGGTGTTGCAGCTGAAAACATCTCACGAGTGCCGCCTGTCGGCACAGAATTGAAATAAGGATATCTGCTGAAAATAATTTATTATGCAAATGATTTTATTTTTTATGTTATATATATATATATATATATATATATATATATATATGGTATTATTTTTTAATTTATTTAAATATGATTTTATATGTGTTTATTGTTATTCTAGTGTTTTGACGTTTCCAATATTTTTAACGGCCGACGTAAACTCGAGGAAAACGACGTAAGGCGAATTTTATTTTTTCATATAATATTTAAGAAAAACCGACGTATCTTCGAAAATGACTTAACTCATAACGACTTAAACCGAGATATCACTGCATTGCTTTTTCTTCTTTTATATGCCATGTCCTAATATCGTTTTCCACAATATCCTCTCTTTTAATTAACTCTGTTTGTCCTTGTTCTCTCATCCATCCAGTCAAATCCATTCAGTAGCTTACCTCCTCTTATATGAAGAGAAGGATTTCATTATATCTTGCGTGGCTTGAATATTCTAGAACTTCTATTTACATTATTCGGATTATTGTCCTCACCTTTGTCGCCATATTTATTACAACATTTCGGCCGTTGTGCGCTCCGACCATCTTCAGGTGGTTGGAATGTCGATCACCTGAAGATGTCCGGAGCGTACAACGGCCGAAACTTTGTAATAAATATGGCGACAAAGATGAGGACAATAGTCCGAATAATGTAAATAATGTATCGTTCAATGATTGTTAATTTTATGTGCACCGTTCAACGACTGGGGCGCTCCTATACAAAATGATCAGAATGATCATAGCCGCTGCACCGAGAAGACAGAAAAACGTTTATTTCTTTCTCCATGGGCTTGCTCTCGCGTAAGTTTATCTCCCTATCTTCCAGAAACGGGAAGTTGAAACCTTCCGAGATAATCAGGAACTGCAGAGCCTATATCTTCTATCAATAAAAAGCTAAGCGCTTTCAGTATGATAATCAAACCAAAAAAAAAACTATGTTGAATGACTGAAATACTACTACATATGAAAGCAAACACAGACAAGAACAGCGGGAAGACAAATATCGTTAGAAACAAAGAAAAGAGTACTGAACTGCTATGTCGTATCAGTTCTCGTATATGGCAGCGAATGCCGGGAAACCTCATCACAGATGAAAAAGTGACTTGAATCAACAGAAATACGGTTCTACAGAAAGATGCTGAGAATACCATGGACTAAACATGTGAGCAAAGACGAATTTGCTGTCTCTCTTCAGGACATTGGTGATCATGGCTCTTCATAATTTCCTGTCATTTGTAGCTCTATCTAAATAAATTCTGACTTTTTGTTATCTCTCCTAAAACTTGCTGTCCACCATCCATTTATTCAAGCTTGCTAGATAGGTTATTCGTTGATTTCCTCTGTCCCTCTTGCCTTCAATATGCCCTGTGAGTATCTGACTTTCCAAACTCTCTTTTCTCACTTTGAGTCCTAGAGATTTCAACGTTTTCATTTCTATCTTCTTTTCATTTCTTTTTCTTCGTTTTAACTTTTTCTTCCTACGAATTCATGAAACACTTTTTCAATTCTTTATTCCTCTTATCTCTTTTTCTTCATTTTCAAATCTCTCTTCCCATGAATTTATGAGAGACTTTTTCATGTCTTTCTTCGTTTCATCACCTTTTTCACATTTTTCTTCCTTTTTCATTTTCCCGTGAATTAGTGACACACTTTCTTCCTTCTTTTTTTCTTTTCATCTCTTTTTCACTTTTTTCTTCCTATGCCTTTCTTACATTACTTTTTCATTTCCTTTCTCTTTCCCCGTCTTGTAACATTTTTTCTTTTTCCTATTATCTTTATACTAATTCATTCATTTATTTCTTCTTCTTCTTCTTCTTTCTTCTTCTTCTTCTTCTTCTTTGCGCCGTGTCACTTCAAGACGTAGGCGATCATAGTCCTCCTTCATTTCCTGTTCTTTGAAGCTCTTAATAAATTTTATTCTTTTGTTCGTCATCCATTCCAGTTCACACTCTCTAGGTAGGTTATGTATTCCTTTCCTCTGTCCCTCTTGCCTTCAATCTGCCTTGTGAGTATCGAATTTTCCAAGTACTCTTTCCTCATCATGTGTCCTATTAAGTTGCTGAGAATACCAATGATTGAACACGTGAGTAACAAGGAAGTTATCAGGGAAATCAAAAGAAAAAGGGCAAGTATACATAAAATCTGAAAGAAATTGTTAAATTTTCTGGAACACATAATGAGTAAAACCGTGTGGAAGTGTTGACACCCAGTGAACCAACTGATGGAAGACTGGATAAAGGATAACTGCGATTAATTTGCCTAAGAGTTTGTGTAGCTGATAACAGAACAGGAGTGCGGGATACGAATGAGACGAATATTACTAAGCGCTAGGAAGAGTAGGCAGTTGTGGAGAGCCATAAGCCCAGGTTCAAAGACGAAGATACGGTTTATCACGTCAGAACACTTTATCAGATCATTCAGCAGTCAGGGATTTGGGGAAGGCCGGTTGATTACGGCAATGTTGTCATCATATTATACCACCCTTAGGGTTTGGGGCAGCCAGTTTGGAAATACGGCAATGTCTTCTTTAGATTATGCTATATGTCAGGGCTTTGGGCAACCCAGTTTGGAAATACGGCAATGTCTTCTTTAGATTATGCTACATGTCAGGGCTTTGGCCCGGCCAGTTTGGAAATACGGCAATGTCTTCTTTAGATTATGCTACATGTCAGGGCTTTGGCCCGGCCAGTTTGGGAATACGGCAATGTCTTCTTTAGATTATGCTTCATGTCAGGGCTTTGGCCCGGCCAGTTTGGGAATACGGCAATGTCTTCTTTAGATTATGCTTCATGTCAGGGCTTTGGCCCGGCCAGTTTGGGAATACGGCAATGTCTTCTTTAGATTATGCTACATGTCAGGGCTTTGGCCCGGCCAGTTTGGGAATACGGCAATGTCTTCTTTAGATTATGCTTCATGTCAGGGCTTTGGCCCGGCCAGTTTAGAAATACGGCAATGTCTTCTTTAGATTATGCTACATGTCAGGGCTTTGGGCTTGCCAGTTTGGAAATACGGCAATGTCTTCTTTAGATTATGCTACATGTCAGGACTTTGGCCCGGTCAGTTTGGGAATAAAGCAATGTCTTAATCAGAATATGTTATTGTTAGAACTATAGAAAGTCGTATTACATTTTGAACAATAATGATTTAAGCGTTATAAGATTAAATGCTATATGACTATGTCAGGAGGATGCACAGTGGAGTAATGTATAGCAGTTCGGACTGCGGACTCGGAGAGCCGAGTTCGGATTTTAGTCGAATTCACTTACATGCTAATCCACTTGGGAAAGGTATGAATCATCTTTTTCTCCCCATCTATGGGTAAATAGCAGGTCAGCTATTACCTTGGATGGCAACTGATCTAGGAGAGAGACAACTCTAAATTCAAATCCTGAGAAACAGGCTGGGGATCGTACAGTAGGTAAGCAACCTACTCACTAAAAAAAAAACTAGCTTGTTACAGAAACCCCAAGGAATTTAAAGTATTATATATATATATATATATATATATTACTCTAGAGCTTTCAGACATTTACCTCTCACACTTGTTTCCCACTCATACACTCTCATTAAAATTTTATTCTTTATATCCGGAGTTATATTTTCCGATTTCTTTTTGAATTTGTAGGTCGGATGAATTGGATCGTGATTACGATTCCAATGTAATAAATTATAACATGGAATATTAGTGGTTAAGCTTTTTTATCATATATATATATATATATATATATATATATATATATATATGTGTGTGTGTGTGTGTGTGTGTGTGTGTGTGTGTGAGTGATTAATTAAAGGCATATATATGACTAGCTGTAGAGCCTGGCGTTGCCCGGGGATGTAACAGTAAGAGATAGATCAAGTATCGACCATCATAAAGACTGAAAAATAAAATTGACAAAGATTATTGTTTAAGGTTGACGGACACGCATGTCTTAATTAGTTTTTTTTTTGTTTTTTTTTACGAATTGGTCAAACCCAAACTCAAACAAAAACATTGTCTTCAATCGTTATGAGTTTACCGATTGAATAGAATTTTATTATAAACAATTGTCTTGTAAATTTGGAATTTTTAAACCATTCTGAATGTAAAAATAAAGAAAAAAGTGTGCAAGACAATAAGAAACACTACCTGCCAAAAAAAAGTGAAGTTTTGTTGAAATCGGTTGAAAAATGTAGGAAATCCGATCCCATATATAAACACACACACAAAAAAAAAACCTGGGTTTTATAATAAGTATAACTCGATATGAGTTGTCCCCCTTTTATTGTCGTGACAGCGATGCCTCTTAATCGTGTTTTCAAATTGATTTCGTGCAAAAACAATTGTGTTTTTCCAATTTTTGGCGCTGTCAGAACCACCGCAAGGTAATTTTACGTTGTCCTGTGAAGTTTTGTTGAAATCGGTTGAAAAATGTAGGAAATCCGATCCAATATATAAACGAACACACACACACACAACCTGGGTTTTATAATAAGTATGATTATGTCATTTGCATATGACATGAATGTTATAATCTTTTTTTTTTTTTTTTGAAATGTTATCTTGGATTTTGTTTCATTTTATTTTCAAATCTGACGTGCTGAACGTGTTAGAAAGACAATTCAAACCCTGATATTTTGAATTATTTTCATTCTTGAGGAAAATCCCCAGGAAATTTTCAGCAGCTTCGATGAAGGTCACCAAAATATTACAAAAATGTAAATGTTAGAAATATTTTATAGTGAGTGGGCAAGAAAACGGGAAGCCTAAATCGGGGGAGCCTGACTAAAAGAGAGAGAGAGAGAGAGAGAGAGAGAGAGAATGCTTTGGGAGGGGCAAGAGCAGAAGTTTTTTTGTTTTTTTGTTTTTTTTTGCTAATTATAGTAGAGGGGAGAGGATTGTTTATAGTTGACACGTGGATAAGGAAAGGAGGAAGAAAGTCATTCGGTGTGAAAAAATATGTGCCCAAAGGGGAGGTAAGAAAGATATATAAATGGAAGAAGTGGAAGTATGAGAGAAAATATCATACAAGAAGAAGTAGAGAAGATGGGGAAGAAGGGGAGAAATAGCATAGAAAAAGGAGAAAGATTATAGAAGAAGAAGAAGAAGAAGAAGGAGGAGGAGGAGAAGAAATAGTGAAGAAGAAGAAGGGAAGAAATAGCATAGAAAAAGAAGAAAATGAGAAAGATTATAGAAGAAGAAGAAGGGGGAGGAGGAAGAGATTGAGGAGAAAGAGAAGAAGAAAAAATAGTAAAGAAGAAGAAGAAAGGAAGAAATAGCATAGAAAAAGAAGAAAATGAGAAAGATTATAGAAGAAGAAGAAGAAGAAGAAGAAGAAGAAGGTGGAGGAGGAGGAGGAAGAGGTTGAGGAGAAAGAGAAGAAGAAAAAATAGTAAAGAAGAAGAAGAAGAAAGGAAGAAATAGCATAGTAAAAGGAGGAGGAGAATAATAATAAAGAGAAATAGCATAGAAGAAGAAGAAGAAGAAGAAGAAGAAGAAGAAGAAGAAGAAGAATGAGAGATATAGGACACAAGAAGAAAAAGAAAGGGAGAAATAATAATGAAGAAGAATGAAATAGCATAGAAAAAGAAGGAGAAGAAGATGGAGAAAAGAAGAAATAGCATAGAGAAGAAGAAGTGGAAGAGGAAGAAGAAGTGGAAGAGGAAGAAGAATGAATCATATAGCATAAAAGAAGAAGTAGAAGAAAAGCTTATTACATTTCCTTTCAATTATAGCATTCACAATTATTCGTTTGTCAATTGATTCAATGAAATTTTTATCTAGGAAAAGCGTTGTCAGATTCCATATCTAACTGAATTTAAGGTAATAGGTAGACTATATTTACAATTTACGATTAACTCGGACCTTTGATTTAATAAAGCATTCTTATAAAAGAACCCGTTCATTTGTCAATTTTCATGTAAACGCAGAAAACAGGGTTCATATAGGGATCTATATGTCCTTGCCATTTTAAAATTTTCATATCACCTTATGAGTTTTATTATCGTCTTTCAGACCCCAAAAATATTTAGAAAGTGATGTATTATTTCTATAAGTATTAATAGTAAAGGACAATAAATGTTAATTCTAAATAGTCTTTAAAGAATTCTTAGTACTACCAATATAGAACTTTTCAACCGTCGGATTTTCTATGGTAGACATAGTACAATGGTAAACAAGAGATTTAGTTAAAAGATATTAATAAGATTCCTAAGTAGTTTAAGTAGTTCATTGCAGCAAAGCGTTAAGTAGTTCATGGCAACTAAATTTTCAGTAGTTCAAGTGTCAAAAATTCTAATTTTTTTTATCTTCGTAGCAATCCAAAAATGTTGAGTGTGCTAGGAATGAATTTATTTATTTATGCGTGTGTGGGGGTGCGTAGAAATGGATGAAACATATGAAAATCTACTTAGGAAAATGCGGAATATCAGTTGGAGATCCCATGCAACGCTTAACACAATTTACGGAGAACTGTGACCAATCTCTCTTAAACTCAAACAAAAACCATTACAGTTTGACGGCCACTGCCAACGAGGGAAGAGGGAAATCATCTCTTCTTTACCGCACCCTTCTGGAGGTGTCTACTCATGAAAATTAACTTTCCAGACATCATAGCTCGGGACTCAGGGTTGGATATTGGAGATTTCAGGACAGCAGGACCGAACAGCGTGGAAAGGGATTGTCAGTGGAGTTCTGACTAACAATAGAGAGGTCGAAATATGATGATGATGGCCAGTACTTTGATGATGAATCGCTTAAAACAACCGAGACTGTAAACAAAGTCAGACGCCGTACCTTAAAATCACACAACATGGGAATTCATATAGTGTGTTCATTCTGAGAATGGTTTGGAGAACTAAGTCATAACCAGTAGTATTTTGGGTGATTGCCCTAATGCATCCATGGGCTACAATGGACAGAATTAGTACTTCGACATTCAAATTTATACCTATCGTTAGGATGTTGACAAAAACAAACCAATAACGAAAACAAACTTAAAGATACCATTAGCCATCTTTCTTGTAACAGAATGACACAGATAGATAATAGTTATGACCTGAGATAGATATATAGATAGATAGATAGATAGATAGATAATGCATATGCTGAAATAGCAAGCTATTCTATCTATTCATATCTATCTAGATAGATAGATGAGATAGATAGATAGATAGATAGATAGATAGATAGATAGATAGTGAATATAAAAGGATAGATAGATAATGAATATACTAAGATAGATAGATAGATAGATAGATAGAGAGATAGATAGATAGATAGATAATGAACGTACTAGGGTAGATAGATAATGTATATACTAGAATAGATATATAGTTAGATAGATGATGAATATACTAGCACAGATAGATAGATAGATAGATAGATAGATAGATAATGAACATACTAGGGTAGATAGATAATGTATATACTAGAATAGATAGATAGATAGATCGATAGATAGATAGATAATGAATATACTAGGTTAGATAGATAGAGAGATAGAGAGATACATAGATCGATAATGAATATACTATGATAGATGGATAATGATTATATTAGCATAGATAGATAGATAGATAGATAGATAGATAGATAATGAATATAAAAGGATAGATAGATAATGTATATACTAGAATAGATATATGGTTAGATAGATGATGAATATACTAGGATAGATAGATAGATAGATAGATAGATAGATAGATAGATAGATAATGAATATACTAGGTTAGATAGATAGAGAGAGATACATACATAGATAGATCGGTAATGAATATACTATGATAGATGGATAATGATTATATTAGCATAGATAGATAGATAGATATGAATAGGTTAAGATAGATAGATAGATAGATAGATAGATAGATAATGTATAGGAATCAATGATTTAAAGAAATCAAATGATAGATAGGAGTATATAGATACATAGATATGATCCGACTTAGATAGAGAGATAGATAGAATTTCTTATATTTTAGAGTAAATTTACGTTCCGTATCACTTAGTTCAATTGCATGCAAGAATAAAGTATAAATTAATATATATGCCACAGAGGTATGTATTTATGTATCTATGTATACCATAGATCTGATACACTTAGTGAACCCTTACGTCCGATGTTTTAACCTCGTAGATAATAAGTTTGATCACTCGTAAGTTTCTTCAGTTAACAAAACTCTCTTTTTTTTCTGCTGTGAAATCATCACAGGGAAAATATCCCAAAAATGACTATTGCCATCAATCAACAAGGATATCCTTCCCAAACATCTCTTTTATTCCTAGTCTGCCTACACCTCCCACTGCACTGAAACAGAAGTAAAAAAAAATAATAATAATTATATAAACGCCCTTCTCCTCGTCTTTCTCTAGATCAATAACTTCGTACTGCCAATAGAATTTAACGCGGCCATAATAACTGTTTTAGAGTTATCGTTCAACTGGAAGAAGCAGAAGGTATTTTATTTCTGTTCGATATTTATTTATTTACTTTGTTTTCTCTTTTCTGTGTGTGTAGTTGTTTATTTATTTTTGTTTTTATTTTTATTACAAAAAAACGCGGGAAGTTAAAAAAAAAAAGACGGGACAAAATAAAAAAGCAGAAAAACGAAAAGGAAAACAAAAAGAAATAGCATTAGATAGAAAAAAAAAGAAGTAAAGAAAATGGGCGGCAAATTAAAAAGCGCGAAACAAAAAATCACCGGGAAATTAAAAAAGCGGGAAGAAAAAAGGGCGGGAATTATTATTTTTTAAAAAGCGATAAGGAAAGAAAACGGGACATTGCCAGAAAAGCATAAAGCGGCCCAACGTGGAAACATTTGTTGCTTTTTTTTAATTTTTTTTAATTTTTTTTTGCGGGGTGGGTACATTTTTTTAACTTCACTGATCTATTTCTTTTAAATATTTCCTTATATATTTGTTATTCGGAACGTTTTCCAGGAATGATTAAAAACCCGACGAAATGTGACACAATTTAAATTTAACTGACAGAAATATAATCAGCATTATTATCGATTAGAAAGCTCCACAATGAAAGAATTTTTTTTGATCACTGTCAAAATAATCTGGGATACTAAACGAAACTCAATTTCAAAATGAAAACTGAAATCTAGTGAACATTCGATGGAATTTTCACCCTCTTTTTTTTTTATCGATCTATCTGTCTACTATATATATATATATATATATATATATATATATATATATATAGTAATTAATTCCTCGAGTCTAGAAAAATCCTCAACAATATGCAGAAAGCACTGGACGACCTTTTCGTCCTATTTGGGACTCATCAGTAGTGCGCATCCACTACCAAGAACCGGAGCTCGCTGACGAGGAAGAAACTGAATAAGGTTGATATAGCGCCGTGTATAGCGCCAAGTATTCATAACCCAACGTTAAACTACAAATTTCTCATGGTTTCCCTCGAATGCTCATATCGGCACGAAGTGTATTTTAACATAAACAAATGACGTTAAATATTATGAAATGGACTAAGTCCGACAATTGTAGGATACAAGTTCGATTCCTATCGAAGGACGCATATTTTCTATGAAATTTCTCGGACATTCAGGTCGGTAAATGTTGTTAATACTGTTTATGATAAACAAAGCATTTACATAAATAGTTCAGTCGATATAAGTAACGTCTAACATATATATATATATATATATATATATATATATATATATATATATATGTTGTGATGTTCTCCTCTTAAGTGTCTATTTTAGACTCTTCCGCCTACTATAAGATTAGTAAGAGAGAAGGCCTTGGGGAAGATTGAATAGATTGAGCGCTAGTTCATTCGATACACTCTCACTAGTTGTGTAATTCTCTTCTGGTGTACTTACTGTTTAATATACGATATATCTGCAAACCTGGTTTTTGTATTTACTTGACCATTTACTTAGTCACAACATATATATATATATATATATATATATATATATATATATATATATATATATATATATATTCCCTCTCTAAAGAGTCTATCTTAGACTCTTCCGCCTATTATAAGATTAGTAGGAGAGAAGGCTTCGGGGAATAGTGAACAGTGAACCATGAATAGACTGAGCGCTGATTCATTCGATACACTCTCACTAATCGTGTAATACTCTTCTGGTGTACTTACTGTTTAATATATCTGCAAACCTAGTTTTTGTTATTACTTGACCATTTACTTGGTCACAACAATATATATTGTATATTTACACGTAAAAGATGGCGTATAGATAAGACGAGATCCAACATCTAGGAAAATTTTGGTGATTTTGTCTGAAATCCGTAGAATAAGATGAGAGAAAATATCGGCTAGCCTACGTCGCCTATCGTAATGTTTTTTCCTACGAGTATAAAATAAAGCTGATGTTATTACAAATATTGTTTTGTTTGCCTTTATCTTTATGAAATCAAAAGGAATAAAATAATAGAACGTTTAAACATAAATCTTTATTATATTAACAAATAATGATTTCCTTCACCCGACTCGTAAAAATGAAAACAAAAATCAGTACGTTTCATTCACTATTGGACATTTTGTGAGATTTTCTAGTAAAGGCTTGGGTGAATGTAAAAGTAGAAACCGTTTTCAACTCATTCAGAAAATGCGTCATCTCCAGTGCATGAATATGATATGCTGGGTGACTGACAATAAAGTTGAAGCAAACTCACCATATTTGGACTGGGTCCCATATGACAAAACTGTTAATGAATATGTTTATACTATTTACATTATTCGCACTATTGTCCTCATCTTTGTGGCCATGTATATTATAACGTTTCAGCCGTTGTATGCTCCGGTGGTTGGAATGTCGGACTGAACCCTTTATTTCGCTCACTGGGATAGACTCTTCTAGTTCCACGTGCCATGTCTAATGGATGTCAGTTATCAGTTAAATCCTGTTAATTCCCCTCCCCAAGTTCTCCACCGCCTTAACCTCAAGGACACAGTGGATAAAGGCGTTAGTTATTTCCAGTGACAGGACCCAAAAAGTGTGAATTCAATACCTGGTTAACGATGGATCGTATGTACGAGTGCCATTTGGGGTCAGGGGTGAGTTTAAGGCCCAAGGCATGGAGCATCCACGACGGGGTCTGCATTCATTGTGTCTGCTGGCAAGGAAAATTGGTTCTCTGTGTCGCGCCAGAAGGTTTTTCTCGCCGGAGTCCATCCTTTAAATCTACAAATCAACCATTCGTCCTTGCATGGAATACTGCTGCTATATATGGTCTGGTTCTCCCGCTGTTCATCTCGAGGTCCTTGACAAACTCCAAAGATGGATATGCAACGTGGTTAGTCCTGATCTGGCATCCCGTCTACAGTCGATATCTCACAGACGAGCTGTGGCTTCCCTCTGTCTTTTCTAAAAGTATTTTCATGGCAACTGCTCCGACGAGTTACTTTCACTGGTTCCCAAATTGCATTAATTTCAGTAATTGACTTCTCTGTCCCACACTTTCACTGTCGAAATGACTAAATGTAGCCATCTCTTCTACTCCAAGAGCTTCTTATCTCGCACATCCGGTCAGTGGAACTCCCTTCATTTCACTTACTTCCCTGATAGCGATAATCTTCAAATATTCAAATGTAATGTCAATCGACATCTTTTGATGCCTTGACCTTTGACCCCCGTCCTTCACTTTATCCTTTTCCTCAAACACTCCTCTTTACTCTTACTTTCACTCTCTTTAACCCGTTGCACGCTAGTGGCACTCCCGCCTTGCTTGGGGTGAAATGCTTTAAGAAAAAGTTCGAGGTCCGATCGGCAATGATGGAATCTAACCAGTTTAATATTGAATTATGAGTGTAAGGTGATAAAAGTCAGCAATACAAATGTAGAAAAACATAAAAGATTTGATAGGTTACGACATGTCATGCCGGCTGCCTTCACCTCTGCGTCAACACTTCTGTTTTGGTCGACCCACTTTTCACTTCCCTTGTGGATCCCAGTCAAGGGCCTGCCTGCCTGCCTGGTGACACTAGAAGTAGGCTTGCGGAGTGTGTGGCCGATCCATCCGCATTTCCATTTCTTGATGTCAATATCGATTGGGGCTTGTCTGGTCCTGAATTATTTTTACATTTACAAAAAATCTTTATTTTTAAAAAGCTAGAGACACCAAGCATATGACTTCCATGCCTAAGTATCGTCAACACTTTTGCGCCAAGTCGGTTTCGTCGACCCATTTTTCGCTTCGCTTGTGGATTCCAGTTAAGGGCCTGCCTGGTGACACTTGAAGTAGGCTTGGAGAGTTTGTGGCCGATCCATCCCTATTTCCGTTTCTTGATGTCCTTCTCGATTGAGGTTTGCTTAGTCCTGCTCAAAATTGGTTGTTGAAGATGACTTCTGGCCACCTGATGTTCCCAAGGTAAATGTCTGAAGTTTGTGGGTGTTGGTCTTGGTTACCCACCAGGTTTCTGAGCCGTAAAGCAGGACCAACTTGACGTTGGTGTTGACGATCCGGATCTTGTTGTAAAGTGAGAAGGGTTATTGGTCTCCGCAGAGTTATGAAAGGGTGGCGGGCTTTGTTGATTCGGCTCCTGATATCTTCATCTGACGAAGCCTCCCAGGTGGATAAACTTCTCGAATTCCTTGATGCCTTCAATCGAGATAAACATAAAGAATCTCCAACGACCAACTGTGGGACTGGACCAGACAAGCCCCAATCGAGATTGACATCAAGAATCTCTAATGTCCAACTGTGGGACTGGACCAGACAAACCCCAATCGAGATAGCTTCTGAAGTAAACCACACTAATATATATATATATATATATATATATATATACATGAATAGTAGATCCTTGAAAAGAGAGAAGCTACTCACACAAAACAACATTTAGCAAAAAAAAAAACTACCCAAAAACACCACACTTTGAAAACACATGTGTAAACCTCAAAAACACAAAGAAAAACATATCTTTCGACTTACGTTATTTCCCAGATTTGTCAATGACTTTTCCAATGATACCAATTCCTATCATGGTCTGTATGCTGATAACGTAACTATTTACTCTTATCTTTATAGCTATGGAAAAATAGGGGCTGATTTAGAAAATGACTTCAAGTTAGTTGTTAACTTGGGTAAGAAATGACTTTTAAATTAGAATGCCTCTAAAACGAGAGTACTTTCTTTTAACCCTAGAACACTAACCATGGGTATATAGTACCCAGCGCAATTTTCCCTATTTTTAATTACAATTTTCAGTACCTGATTTTCTTACCTAAATAATATGTTTTTAAGTTCCTATTAATGTTAACTCAAAGTAGAAAGTTTGAAGTGCCTGCGTGTAAAATATTTCAAAAAATGATTTATATTTAATATTTTTTTGATATTTTCAAAATCGGGTATGATATACACATGGTTAGTAGTGGTGTAACTTTAATTGAGGGTTAGTGTTCTAGGGTTAAAATAGCTTGCTAACTATTGCTCAATGATGAGGGTTTTTTTGTTTTTTTTGCATTTAGACATTTTTATTCACTTATTTTCTTTCATATTTCGTCAACTTTTTCATTTTTTTTGTCTTTACCGTTTTTTTTATTTCTTTTCCACTTTTTCGATTTTTTTGTCTTTATCGAGATGTTTTTTCTTGTATTTTCTATTCCTCTTTTTCATGGTATTCTTTATCTGGAAGACACGAATCCATATTTTCTCACCCTTCTTAGCTATGTGTTAAGTTGTAAACAAGACTTTCTAGTCTTGAGCGGCAGCTACTTTGAGATTTCTAAATTCAAAAATCTGTAGAGATGGCAACTGGAAACCATTCCACTATTCTTCTCAAGAAATCACGGTAATTCGCAGATAATAATGGAAATGAATCTTTGGTGTATTAGAACCGCTTACGTCTTGAATGGACATTGTGTTTAACTCTAGAACACTAACCATGGGTATATAGTACCCAGCGCAAATTTTCCTATTTTTAATTACAATTTTCAGTACCTGATTTTTTTACCTAAATAATGTTTTTTTTTTTTTATTTCTAATAATGTTAATTTAAAGGACAAAGTTTGAAATGCCTACATGTAAAATATTTCAAATAAAGATTTATATATAATGTATTTTTTTGATATTTTCAAAATCGGGTATGATATACCCATGGTTAGTAGTGGTGTACCTTTAATTGATGGTTAGTGTTCTAGGGTTAATCATCATAGCAAACGAATTTTGCTTTCTATCAGCATGGCTGATGCTAACCTTCAAGTGAGCAACTCATTGTGCCGACTTGATTTAATGTTATTCCACTGATATGAAGTGGAATGATTATAGTGAATCAATTCCTAGGTGTGCTGCGAAGAATCTTGGTTCACTGTAGAGTACCAGAGATTCTTTCTCCCCAGAATCCATCTTGTCTGTTTATAGATCTAATTCAACTGTACATTGAATATTACAGATTTATCTAGTCTAGTGTTCTTACTGTCCTTTTGTAGTTCTTAATAAATTTTGTCTTTTTGTTATCTCTCCTAAACCCTGTTCCGCCATTCATTTACTCAAATTAGTTCTTCTTCTTCTTCTTCTTCTTCTTCTTCTTCTTCTTCTTCTTCTTTGTGGTGTGTCCTTTCAGGAAGTTGGCGGTCATGGCTCTCCACAATTTCATGTCATTTGTGGCTCTTAGATTTTTTTAAATTTTTTTTTTTATCTCCCCTAAACTCTGCTCTGCGATCCATTTACCTTCAATCTGTCCTGTGAGTTCCAAATTTTCTAAGCCTTCTTTCCTTAAGTGCACGAGAAATGTCAACTCTCTCTTCTTGATGTTAAGTATAAAAGTTATTTTTGTTTTCATTTTAACTACAACTCCTTCATCGTTCACATGTTCAGTCCATGGTATTCTCAGTATTCTCCTGTAGAAAAAATTTCTGTTGCTTCATTTCTCTTCTTCATCTGGGATAAGATTGTCCAGTATTATTGACATATAATTTTATTACGTAAAAATGTTCCTAACGAAATTTTCCTTTTTCTTAATACATTGCTTAGCTTTTGGAAGGCATCTTTCAATATCCAATACACCTTCAGATTACAGTGTCATATATTCCGTCCTATGTTGAATCAATTCGCAGATATTTAAACTGTTGTACTTGCTTGATTTTGGTATCCCCAGTTTGTAATTTACATTACTGCGCTGCCTCTTTTGCTAACAAACAGGCTTTCCGTTTTCGTACTATTGGTGATTATTTATTGCGTCACGTCAAGCTAATCAAATTTCTTTGAAAGAAAATACTGAAATGCAGAGATAGATTGATAGATAGATAGATAGATAGATAGATAATGAACTGACCGAGATAGATAGATAGATAGATAGATAGATAGATAGATAGATAGATAGATAGATAGATAGATAATGAACAGACCGAGATAGATAGATAGATAGATAGATAGATAGATAGATAGATAGATAATGAACAGACCGTGGCAGATAGATAGAATGATATTGATATAAACAAGCTTAGATAGATAAATTGATAGATAGAAATAAAGAAACTTATAGAAAAAAGGTTTAGATAGATAGATAGATAGATAGATAGATAGATAGATAGATATGAACCGAATGAAATAGATAATCGAAAAGTGATAGGTAGTTATTGAAAAGAGATAGATAGATAGATAGATAGATAGATAGATAGATAGATAGATAGATAGATAATGAACAGACCGAGGTAGATAGATAGATAGAAGGATACTGATATAAACAAGCTTAGATAGCTAGACTGATAGATAGAAATAAGGAAACTAATAGAAAAAAGGTTTAGATAGATAATGAACAGACTGAGGCAGATAGATAGATAGATAGATAGATAGATAGATATTAACATAAACAAGCTTAGATAGGTATTTGATAGATAGAAATAAAGAAACTAATAGAAAAACGTTTAGATAGTTAGATAGAAATGATGAAAGAAACTGATATAAAATGGTTTAGACAGATAAATAGATAGATAGATATGAACCGAATGAAATAATCGAAAAGTGATAGGTCGATATTGAAAGAGATAGATAGATAGATAGATAGATAGATAGATAGATAGATAAAATACTAAGATAGATAGATAGATAGATAGATAGATAGATAGATAGATAGATAGATAGATAATGAACTGACCGAGATAGATAGATAGATAGATAGATAGATAGATAGATAGATAGATAGATAGATAGATAGATATATAAACAAGCTTAGATGGATTGATAGCTAAAAGTAGATAGATAGAAATAATGAAAGAAACTGATATAAAATGGTTTAGATAGATAGATAGATAGATAGATAGATAGATAGATAGATAGATTTAGAATCACGTTCTTTGGTACATAGGAACATACAAGTAAACTCAATATGAATAAAATCCTTTGGTATGAGTCCCTATCTCTATCTTTCTATCTCTTTCCAAATGTATACTTTGGTATGTAGATCAACTCTATCCATGTGAAGCATTTGGCTTACATAATTATTTGACTATAATCTTCTTCATATATAAATATATGTGTGTGTACCTATGTGTGTACAGGACAGGAATTTAAGGTGACAATGCAGCTTTTACATTTTTACATTGGATTGGAAGTCAAGAAGCCGAAAGAGATTTCCACAATATTATATATATATATATATATATATATATATATATATATATATATATATATATATATATATATATATAGGGGAATGCTGATGAACATCAGCAGAATCAATAGACACACCTGAAATTAAATTGTTTGAAAACGATGATGAAAAGGACATGACTTGTTATTCAATATCTGGAACTTCACGTGATAAGAAATTTTGTGATTAACTCAAGCAAGATAAAGGATATTTTTCCGTTCAGCAGTTACACTTGTGTTTATTGGTTTTTTATAGCGAAACGTGAATAAACATTCAAGTGTATGAAATTTGATGTTTAGTGGGGAGGATGTGCGCAAACGTGGCGGTTATTGGAGCGGAAGTTTGAATCGGAGATCCGAGTTCGAATTCCGGTCGATGCTTTTTGCATAAACCCATCTCTTAACTCACACGTCACCCCTGTAAAATGCGAAAACAGAGCAATCTGTTTGAATAGAGAACATTACTAATCACATTTCCAAATACGAAAACAACTTCCACTCCCGCTATCTACAACTTCACTGCATTTTTTTTCTCTACCCAACCATACACTTTCGAGTTTATACATTGTATCAACGTTCTGTTGTATTTGCCCTTGAATATCAAATACACTTTTTCACTAAATATTTATCTAATACATGAGCCACTGGAGGTGAAAGTTTACTAAATTTAGGCTCTCATATGGACCAAGTGAGAAAGCCCAAGAGCCACTCAAGGTAGAGGGTTACTAAATGAGGCTGTTGCATAGACGTAAACGTGGGAAGTATTGTTAATTGCGGTGAAGAAAAGTCGAGTGTCTAAACCAAAAAATATATCTGCAAAACTATCGACCAATGGCTTGTATAAAAGGCAAATATTTACCGGCGATATCTGCCTATATTTCTGAGACGAGGTATTGTAATTACTTACATTGTTCCACTGCGGTTAAAAACGCTGGTTGGGTCCAGTGACTTGACCCAAAGAGTTGTGAGTTCAATACCTGGCTACGGCAGTGGGGAACAAAAACTTGCAGAGTTCAGTTAAAGACGGAGAGATACGGAAGAGACATGGCACGTGGAACTAGGACAATATACCCCAGAGAACGAAATAAAGGGTTCGGGAATTCGAAATTCCATTCATCTGAACAAGGCCATAGCGTACAACAGGCAAAACTTCTTTACCATCGAGTTGTAACAGCTATATTTAGGCCGAGTTTAATGTGGGTCATCCGGGCCCGTAGGCCCGGCCAAAAATATAGCCTTCGAACGCCCCGAGTTGTAACAGCAGCTGCTCAACCTATCTTCAGCAGACTGTCACAAATATATCCCGATGAATCTTGTGTTTGGTGAATATATTTGGCATGTTAACACAGAATTAATATAAAATAATAAAATACTAACAAAAATTCTGTATTCTATAGGCAGAGGATTGTGTCAGCAGGTTGTTAGTTTACTTCACTGATACAAATGGCGGTTGAGCGATACAGTGTTTTAAAATAACATACGATACGTAGCAGTTTGAATACTTTCTGGTATGATGTGTAAACTTCGGTATTAATATTTTCTAGGATTCGATGTTGACTTTAATGTCATTATCAATAGTCCTGCTGAATTTTAAATATTCGCTAAGTAATACCAATACAGTATATAGTACCTAATGGTGTGTGTTGTAGGTAGTTTGCTATGCAACGCCTATAGAAAGATATTAGGTTTAGTGTTTCAAAATACAGCTGAGTGGTGGGATTTTTTGTAGTTTTAGCACAGGTTATCATATACTACAGCTTAACTTTATTTACCGGTAGGCCTAAGTTTGGGATAACTAGTGGCCTACTGTATGTTAGGGGATTGACCTTATATCGTCATAACTCAGAATTCCAAGATAAAAAATCTTGAGGTCGACTTATACGCTGCAATTTACGGTATTTGTTTTTAATCCGAGATTAATTATTCTTGTCAAATGCCTTGATTACCGCAGCACAAATTTCGGCATTCGTTGCAAAAGAGTCTGCACGTATAAGCTTGATAATTGATTCCATTCTTTTTCTCAATGACTCTAAGAGCTCTTTACCATTTTTTCTTTGGTTGTTTGATGTCAACGGACCCTCGTTGTCACTTTCCTAATGCTCGTTGTAGTAGAGACTTTGTAATCGCAGATACAACTATAGTAATGCCGTTGAACAATACTGATGTCAGACGCCTTCGAATATCATCCACACTAATAGTACTTGCTCGATAATACTCACTCGAATAGTAACCACCGAATAGTTATACGAATAGTAATCCGTATAGTGAACAGTATAGAGAAATAGTATAGTGAATAGTATACAGAATAGCGATCCATATAGTAATAGAGGATAGTGTAGAAATAGCGAGATGTTCACTAACCGCCCACGCTTTAGGATGCGGCACAAAGCCAATTTATTGTTGGGTATCCGGGCTCATAGGCTCGGTCAAAAATTCACTGTAGACCCCGTAAAAACGGGTACATGTTTCCCTAGGAGAAACTCTGCTCTTCGATATAGCCTCGTCTGGGGATTTTTCTGCCCGGAGGCAGCGAGTTTGACCAACACACTTTCGAAGTAATCCGTATAGTGATCAGTATAGAGAAATAGTATAGTGATCAGTATAGAGAAATAGTATAGTGATCAGTATAGAGAAATAGTATAGTGAATAGTATAGAGAATAGCGATCCGTATAGCAAAGGAGGATAGTATAGAAATAGGGATCTGTACAGTAATAGAGGATAGAATAGAAATAGTGATCCTTAGACGCCACGCTGATTCACATATATGCATTTTCTTTACTATAAAGGGATTTTCTTATCCAAAACGGGATCGCCCGTGTTTGCTCAGTGGCGATGTAGGTTCAAACTACAGTGTCGGCAGCGACATTTATTCCTATATAACATTCAGTCAAGTTCAGCCAGAGTTAATTCTGGGGGTGGCTTCAAACTTTTGAACTGCAGTGTCTCTCTCTCTCTCTCTCTCTCTCTATATATATATATATATATATATATATATATATATATATATATATATATATATATTGTGTATATTTAGGCAGTAATTTTTCATTAATGCATGTTTTCATTAAATAATATAAAGTTTTGTCTATTCATTTTAAGTAAGTTACTTTCATATTGTCTGATAAGCTTAATAACATTATCTTTGAAAGACGAAAGGAAATCACCACATTGATACATGTTTAAATCCAATCTAAGCTTTCGGCTTCCATAAGCCATTATCAAAGATGACAATTATAGTCCGCCCTTGCTGCGACGCGATTTTCGCTTCCGCGTCTCGTATGAACGAGTTTGTCGTTGCTTTGAAATTTTTCATGCAGCAAGAACGGATAATATGAAAGGAACACTTAAAATAAATAGACAAAACTTGTCTATATTATTTAATAGATAGATAGATAGATAGATAGATAGATAGATAGATAGATAGATAGATAGATAGATAGATATTTGATTCGAAAACGCTTGTTAGGTGTACATTTTCACAAACGGCCGGACATACTTACGTTGATAGATATGAGTCTATATGTTTATATTAGCCGACATCTAATGTTCCGGTTACTGTCGCCAACCTTTCCTGATTACACAATAGAAAGAAAAGTACTTTTTTTTTCTCCAAATTCCTGTTTTCTCTCTGCCCTAGAATATAAGCCAAGGAAGAAGGTGTGCCGTCAATTATCTGTTTACGCCACACTGACTTTTGATACGCTCATCAAATAAAATTCTTGTCTTCCATGTTAGGCACATATCAATGCATTCATTGAAGATTTCTTCGTTTCCGACACCCCTTTTCGTCAGTATGCCATAATCTTACATATCTTTACATATATATATATGTGTGTGTCTTGACAGGATTTATTGTCTCTTCTTTTTCTTTTTCTTCTATTTTTTTTCGTTTTCTTTCCCGATATTTTTTAATTTATCGTTTCGTGAGTTTAAACGACTAGCAAATATCCCACAATTCTCGTAAACCGGATGTTGGTCATTTCCTGCTGGAAGTGATCACTGAGGCAGACAACCGAAAAGGCCAAAGGAAAGAAAAGGATTTTTCAGGAATATTCTATTTATTTATTTTCTGACACACCCTCAAAAATGGAAGGTCAAAATAAATAATAGCAAATTTTGAAAAATTAAAAATGTGCAGTTGTTGAAGAAGAGAGAAAATATGAATGAATGAAAGAAAACGTTTGCAGATTTCATAAGACAAAACTCGAAAACTGATCATATAATGAGAAATAAATATAGAAAGAAACAAAGGGTGGAAAGGGTAACAAAAAGAAAGAAAGAAAAAGTGATGACGAAAAATATTAGAAGACGAAAATTGAAAGAAAAGAATAAGAAAGAAACCGAAATTATGTAACGAAAGAAAGTAAAAAAAAAAGAAAAAATAAGTTGAAAAGCAAAGGAAGATCGAAAAATGAAAGAAAGAAAGAAAGAAAGAAAGAAAGAAAGAAAGAAAGAAAGAAGAGTATAATAAAGAAGAAAGAAAACAAAAGAAAAGTGACAAAGATAGAAAAAGGGGAATGATAAAAAGAAAGAAAAAGAAAAGAAACGTAGAAAAAGAGGAATAATGAAAAAAGAAAGAAAGAAAGAAAGAAAGAAAGATAGAAAAAAAGAAAGAAATAGTGATATCGAAAAATATGAGAAGACCAAAATTGAAAGAGAAAAGTGAAAAAGAGACCGAAAAACCAAAGAAAAGGAAGTGAAGCAAGAAAGAAAAAAAAGGAAAAAAGAAAGAAAGAGGGAAAGAAAGAAAAGAAAGGTAGAAAAAAGTCAATAAGAAAGAAAGAACGATAAAAAAGAAAAGAAAGAAAAAGGAGAATAATAAAGAAGAAAGACAGAAAAGAAACAAATGTAGAAAACGGGGAATAATAAAAAGAAAGAAAGATAAAAGAAACGTGGAAAAAGAAGAATGAAGAAGAAAGAAAGAAAAAAAGAAAAGAGAAAAGAGACAAAGGTAGAAAAATGTGAATAATAAAGAAAGAATGAAACAAACAAAGAACCAAAGAAAAGAAAAGAAAGGTAGAAAAATGTAGAATAAGAAAGAAAGAAAGAAAGAAAGAAAGAAAGAAAGAGGGAAAAGAAAAAGGTAGAAAAAAGGGTAATAAGAAAGAAAGAAAGAAAGAAAGAAAGGCTGGAAAGGGTAAAAAGAAAGAAAGAAGAAAAGAAAAGAAAAGAAAAGAAAGGTAGAAAGAGGGGAATAATAAAGGAAAAAGAAAAAGGTATAAATCGGGGAAAAGAAAGAAAGAAATGTAGACAAAGCGGAATAAGAAAGAAAGAAAGAAAGAAAGAAAGAAAGAGAGGGAAAAGAAAAAGGTAGAAAAAAGGGT
>CAHIKZ030002655.1:4310000-4322500 GCA_903632075.3 Acanthosepion pharaonis
GTGTGCACTTTAAAAAATTCATAACTTTATTTGTCTTTGCAATAGAAATAATTTGTAAAAAGGATTAGAAAGAAGCAAATCTATATTTTTTAAGGTTTTATTGAAATCGTATTTAAGTTTCCACATGTCCTCCATCATTTGCAATACAAAGGGTAATACGATTTTGTAGATCACGGAAAACATTTGCCAACTGATTTATAGTAATGCCTGAAATCACATTAATTATTTTAGCTATACTTAAAATTAGGTACATTAAACTTTATAACATTTTTTACAGATTATTTCTATCGCAAATACAAATAAAGTTATAATTTTTTTAAAGCGCACACGAACTTTATGGACACCCTGTATATATCAGTCTTGTTTGTTTTCTTTTCATCTTCGGTTGGACTTAATTCAAGTCCGCCATTTTCTTGTAGTTGGGCCTTCTAGCAGGAAATTAGACGCGCCTGTTTCTAATTCAACAACACTCAAACCCACACGGTCCTCTGCATGCCTCTCGGCTCATTATTTTCAAACTTGTATATGGCCCACTTAGAAAACAAAAATATTCAATAAAATAATTCAACACACCATTTTTGCGAGGTTATCAAACATGAAAGGACGCAATTGTTAGTGAGAGAAAATATATCCTTACTAGCCTGGCAACGGAAGTGTTAACTTCAGCAACTATCAATCTTAATCGATAATTTCCCCTGACATAAATTGCATCGATTATGTCGAATCAATTGCCAGGTCTGCTGCAAGGAAATTTGATTCAATGTATTGTGATAAACAATTTTTCTCGTCAGAATCTTTCTTGGGCCTTTATTAAGCAATCACACATGAAATGACACATTTTAGTTATTAGGCAATTACACATGAAATGACACATTTTTGTTATTAGGTAATCACACATGAAATGACACATTTTAGTTATTAGGTAATCACACATGAAATGACACATTTTAGTTATTAGACAATCACACATGAAATGACACATTTTAGTTATTAGGCAATCACACTTGAAATGATGCATTTTAGTTATTAGGCAAACACACATTAAATGATACATTTTAGTTATTAGGCAATCACACAAAAAATGACACATTTTAGTTATTAGGTAATCACACATGAAATGACACATTTTAGTTATTAAGCAATCACACATAAGATTATGCTTTTTAAATTATTACTTAGTTGCAATGGCACATTTTTAGTTATAAGGTAGTCACACAAGAAATCTGTCATTTTTTAGTTATTAGGTTATTATATTCACATGAAATGACTCATTTTTTGGTTGATTGTTGATTCGGTCTAATGAAGTAACCTCTTTAGCATATAAAAAAATATCTTGACTTATTCCTGACTCTTTTTCTTTCCAGATAGGTTTCCTTTCAATAAATTGTTACTCATAAGCCCAATAAAATGATTACAATGAAACAATGCCGAGTAATCTTAATGCATGAATACAAACTGGGATAAAGAATCATTTTTGTATCAAATCATTAAATGCGATGAGAAATGGATACTTTTTTTTACAACAGTAAGAGAGTGGTTAGATGCAAGTGAATCACTAATGCATACCCAAAACCTCCACTGTTAATGGATACTGTATGGTGGTCTTTCAAAGGGGTTATTCATTATTCATCCTTGTCTCAAGAAAAAACAATAACAGCAACAT
The DNA here is from genome assembly GCA_903632075.3 of Acanthosepion pharaonis. Lineage (NCBI taxonomy): Eukaryota > Metazoa > Mollusca > Cephalopoda > Sepiida > Sepiidae > Acanthosepion > Acanthosepion pharaonis. The sequence continues at coordinate 4,311,664 of CAHIKZ030002655.1, forward strand.
CGTGTTGTGGAGAAACTGCGGGTATGCCCGAAAATTTGAAACAGAAACATCCCAATCTTGTGAATAGGGAGAACCCAATTTTGCTGCAGGACAACGCCCGGCTGAACGCTTCTCAATCAACTGTCAAAAAGCTGCATAACCCCAATTATGAGAATTTGTCTCATCCTTCATATTCATCTCATATCTCTCCTGCTGATTATCACTTATTTAGGCATTTCGAGCTTTTTATACGCAATAAGACATTCTCCAATAGGGAAGATGTAATCGAAACATTTGAACTGTTTATCACATCAAATGATGAGATTTTTTTTTAAAGATGGGATCAAGAATTTAGAGGTACGTTGGAGAACAGTCATTCATCAATATGGTGCCTATTTCAACTGATATAAATTAATTATTTAACATTTCAGAAACGTTTTATTCATTTCCTATAAAGTGTGTTATTTCATGTGATCATCTAATAATTTAACTGAAGACCAATATAACCAAACAATAGAAACACTATGATTCTTTTTCTTTCTAGATAATTTTTCTTTCAATATATAAGCCCAATAAAAATGATTAAAATGAAACAATGTCGAGTAATCTTACTGTATGAGTACAAACTGGAAAAAAGCACCAATTTTGCATTGAATCATTACATGCGATGAGAAATGGATACTTTTTGACCACAGTAACAGAGTAGGTTAGACGCAAGTGAATCACCAAAACAATATCCAAAACCTCCACTGCACCATAAAAAAGTTAATGGTTACAGTATGGTGGTCTTTCAAAGGGGTTATTCATTATTCATTCTTTCTCTCAAAGGAAAATTATAATAACAACCTTGTATTGTGGAGAAATTGTGTGTACATGAAAAACTGAAAATGAAACACCCTAAATGTTTGAATAGGGATGGCCGAATTTTGTTGCATGACAACGCACGCCTTCACGCTTCTCAATCAACTGTCCCAAAGCTGCATAACCTGATTTATGAGAATTTGCCTCATCCTCCATATTCACCTGATATCTATGCTACTGATGATCACTTATTTAATTTGTTGGGTGTTGTGTTATTTTGTACCAGTAATGATATTTCTTTTCCGTTCCTACTGACCTAAGGAAGTTTGTAATTATAATTGATAGAGCCTCGGAATAATAAATTGGATTGCTGTGTTTGAATTCCAGTCGAGATCGTTACATTTACTGACCCATAAATATCATTGGACTTAATAGTAGCACTTGTATCATTAAAAATAACTTCTATCACCCATATCCCCCGCAAAAAAAGGAAGAAGATTCGTTTTCTTCGGTTTATTACTCCTTTGTTGGTTATTTAAAACCAGATTGTAAGCATGGGGGGGTGAGATAATAATGGTTTAGTGATAAAATTCTTACTAATTAACCCATAGCTGGGGGAGAAGAGGTGGGTTCACACATTTCCCAAGGGTTTTGGCGCGTAAGTGAATATAGCGAAAAAGAAAATTGCAAACCAAAATCTGGAACGGCTTTAAATAAACTTCTTGTTTTATGTGCCGTGTAACTTCAGTCATGTCCATCCACATGCAACCGACCAGATACAAAAACAATGGCAAGATAAACCGCTTCATGGCTAATACTTTGATGTAGACAAGCCCCGTACCCATCAGTGGCTACGTAGTGCAGGGTTAAAAGCTGAAACGGAAGGTTTTATCCTGGCTGCACAGGATCAGTGCTTGTTAACCCGAAATTATCAAGCACACATACTAAAATATTGTATTAGCTCAAAATGCAGTTTCTGTGATAATTACCCAGAAACAATCGATCACCTTGTATCAGTATACACGATATTGGCACCCACTGAATATAAAACCCGGCATGACAGAGTGGGCCAATATCTGCACTGGAAAATCTGTAACTTCTACGGGAAGGAAACTGAAAGAAACTGGTATGAACACCACCAATATACGGTTACGGAGATAGGACCTGTTAAAATCTTATGGGACTACACAATACACACAGACAGAATAATTAAAGCTAACCGCCCAGACATTGTTATTAGATATCGCACACAAAAAAGTGCCTCCTTATTGATATGGCAGTCCCTGCAGACTGCAATGTATCTTTGAAGATCTTCAAAAAGCTATCAAAATACAAGGACCTTGGAATCGAAATCTCAAGGATGTGGCATATGGGAACATTAACAATTCCTGTTGAAGTTGTAGCCCTCGGAATAGTTGGAAAAGATTCCAAAAGACTCATTGAAGAGATTGCTGGAAACCCATGCCTTATAGAAATACTAAAAAAAATATTGTCACGAATATAGGCCAAAACGTAGGAAGGGCTTTATCTATGTAAAATATTTGTGTTTTTTTGGGTTTTTTTTTTTAATTGGTCAGAAGAAAATGTTATGATGCCGATTCCAACCTTAGGTCTCTGGACGGGACCCGGAAAGAAATGTGTACACACCAGAAATCAAAGGAAATAATAATAATAATAATAATAATAATAATAATAATAATAATGACTGGTGTGAACACCACCCAGACCCGGTTACGGAGATAGGACCTGTTACAATTCTATGGGACTACACAATACACACTGACAGAACAATCAAAGCCAACCGCCCAGATAATGTTGTTAAAGACCACAAACAAAAACGATGCCTCCTTGTTGATATGGCACTCCCTGCTGACTGCAATGTATCTTTGAAGATATTCAAAAAGCTGTCAAAATACAAGGACCTTGAAATAGAAATCTCGAAAATGTGGCATATGGGAACATCAACAATCCCTGTTGGAGTTGGAGCCCTAGGACTGGTTGGAAAAGATTGCAGTAGACTAATTGAAGGGATTCCTGGAAGTCCAGGCCTCAAGGAGATACAAAAAATTGTTCTGACAAGTACAGCCCACACCTTACGAAGGACTTTATCTATGTAATTTATTTATTTATTTTTTTGTCAGTGGAAAGTGTCATGATGCCATTTTTAACCTTAGGTCCCTGTGCGTGACCCGGAAAGAAATGTGTAAACGCCAGAAATCAAAGAAAATAATAATAATAATAATAATAATAATAAGTTGAAGAGTCTCCTCAATACTATAAAATGTTTCAGTGATGACATAGGTATCGATTCAGGCTTAGATGTGCAAAAGTAACAGTCAAGAAAGGGAGAATTTTAGTAACACACTGAATAGAATTGTTTTTTTTTTATCACAAGCATCAGTGAACTTGATCAAGACGAAGCCTAGGAATTAGCAACAGGTAACTTGACAAGACGTAACCTAGGAATCAAGATGTAACCTCGGCCCTATAACTTCGCACACGATTATCACGGGGTTCCGGCTGCTTCAATCAAAATCATGTGAATTCCAAAGTTCTTTCTAGCTTACTCAGCTCTCTTTCAATTTTTAATCGATAAAAATTATTTCGACCATTTTCATTGTCTTCTGATGACCTAGATTCAATGGGTACAACTTCTGCCCTAGATCAGATTTCCCCATCAGTAAACAAAATGCTCTGATTTCATTTCGCTATTCAAATCTACTCCAATTTCACTAAAAAATATACTTGCCTGTGTTTCCCAGACACACACACACTCTCTCTCTCTTTCTCTCTCTCTCTCTCTCACACACACACACACAAATAAAAGGACCTCAGAGTGATTGGAAAAAAAATTCCATTAGACTCATTGAAAGGATTCCTGGTAGCACATGTCTTAAAAAATACAAAAAAATGTACATGCAGGTGCAGGCCACACTTTAAGAACGGCTTTATATATGTATGTGTAATCTTTGTCGTTGCTTCTTTTTTTCTTTTTTTTTTCCTCAAAAAATGCTCAGTGGTAAATGTCATGATGCCATTTCTGACCTTAGGTCTATGTTTGAGACCATGAAAGAAATGAACAGAGACCAAAAATCAAATTAAATAATAACATAATCATAATAAAAATAAAAACTGAATATACATCATCAAATTTAAGATGAACAGATATATATATATATATATATATATATATATATTAGATTTAAAAAAATAGTTAAAATATCAAACATATTAATGATTCGAACCCGGTTACGCATGTTTTGAAACATCTAGAAAAAACAAAATAAGAAAAAAAAAGGATCTTAGCTGGACTTCAACATGATTAACTAAATCGTTTATTTGGTTTTACTTAATCCATTCGAATGGATTATTTCGTTCTTAACTTATTTATTTCTTAATCCATAAATGGATTTATTTATTCATTTTTTTTTTTTTTTTTTTTCAAAGAAGAATAACCCTGCTTAAAATGATAGGAAGGCTTACCAAAGAATAATGAGCATGTGTATTGAGATTTAGATTCTAAGAGAAAGACACAGAAGAAAAATATTAAAATATTTAATATTGGGCAATGCTATAATTATTACTCGTAGTATTAGTAATAACAGTAGTAGTGGAAGTAGTAGTAGTAGTAAGACAAAAATCATCATTAAAATCCAGAATAAGTCCATCAAAATCAATTACGTCATGGCGAACATTGACAAAACACAAGTTAAATTGAAAACGCAAGACTTTGGAAAATGTTTAAGAATACGGTATATCGGATCCCAGAAATAAGCGTTAATCTCATAATTCTTCTTCTATGTGCTGCGTCTTTTCACGGTCCTCCACAACTTCCTCTTACGTGTGGCTCTCCCTTTGATAAGGTTCCCGTCACCCTTGTTCCGACGTCCATCCACATATAATCGTCAGGTAAATAGCTCGATGTCTTCCGCTACTCTTTGTGCCCTCCATTTGCCACATAAGAGTTAAGTTTTCCAAGCCCTCTTTCCTCATTATATTCCCAAAGAATTTCTGGCGTCCTAAGTTATTTTTTCTGTTGCCATTTTCTTTAAGAATTCTTTTTTTCTTACCCAAGAGATTTCTACTGCCTCTAGTTTTCATCCTATCTTTGGGGAGATTTACAGCATTCACTGCCATTGAAGTGGATGGATATCACATAGCATCTTAGCACTCTTTTCTTTGTTTCTAACGAATTTCGTGTCTTCAGTATGCCTTGTGAGGGTTAAGTTTTCCAAGTCCTCTTTCCTCATTATGTACCCAAAGAATTTCTGGCGTCTTAAGTTATTTTTCTGTTGCCATTTTCGTTAAGAATTCTTTCTTTCTTACTCGCTCCACTCAAGAGGTTTTCGGCACCCTTCTGTAAAATCCTATTTCTGCTGCCTCCAGTTTTCATCCCATCTTTGGGAAGATTTATATCATTCACTGCCATTTAAGTGGATGGATGTCACATAGCATCCTAGCACTCTTTTCTTTGTTTCTAACGAATTTTGTGTCTTCAGTCTGCCTTGTGAGGGTTAAGTTTTCCAAACCCTCTTTCCTCATTATGTGCCCAAAGAATTTCTGGCGTCTTAAGTTATTTTTCTGTTGTCATTTTCTTTAAGAATTCTTTCTTTCTTACTGTTGTGGTAGGATCCACCTAATTTGCATAGTGGAGTACCGACCATATAAATATGGTTGGTACCGAGAAGAGAGGGAGGAATCAAGAGATTCAACCAGAGACTCTGCCCGACTGCGACACAGTCAACACATTCTCCAGGAACGGTCTTACCAGGAATATACAAAAGACTATATGTAAATATTGTGTACACTTTCTTGTTTCAATACATTTTGTTCTAAGTACCTTTTGTGTTGCATTATTATTCCATGCATTAGTCAAGTTTCAACACTTACTCGTTCCACCCAAGAGATTTTCGGCACCCTTCTGTAAAATCCTACTGCCTCTTGTTTTCACCCCATCTTTGGGAAGATTTACAGCATTCTCTGCCATTTAAGTGGATGGATATCAAATAGCAACCCAGTGCTCTTTTCTAACGAATTTTGTTCCGTTTCTCCGCACCTGCCTTAGCCTGTGTGGCGCCAGTACAAAACGGTGTCACACTTTTCTCGGTGTCGAATCCTGTGTTAAAACGCTTCCCAGATATTTAAACTTCTTCACGTCTTGGACTATATCTCTTGCCGATGGTCAAAATTACTCTCTTCTTGCAGTTAATGGTTCGTCCTGCCTTTCTTGCTATCTTCTATCCCCTGTCTAAAAGTTCCATCAAAAGTCAACCATCAAAATTTAGGTCAATCTGAGGTCGCCAAATTTCATTATAACGTATTCCCAGCGTATAAATCGATACATTTAACCGAACGGACATTCAGCCGAAAATGTACTTACATGTATATCACACTCTTTATCGTAATGTGATACATAAATTTATATTTATTTACTGTATTAATTTTTCATTTTTTTTACAGGCTTTTATTTAAAATCTATTCTATATATATTATATTTTACTTGAAATGTTACTGTAAGATGATAAGTATTTTGTGAAAAAGTATATATGATATGTCCCGGAAAGGGATATATTTGTTGTAAGTAGCAAAGTGGTTGTTCGCTACTGTAACCGGGTAGGACAATCTAGCAGGTAACCGCAATGGACTGGTCCTCGTTGTAGTGGTAGGCAATAGGTGAAGACAATAGGCGTCGTCCATGTACCTCGACATCAGTCTGCATTTATGACCGACACCAACCAATCATATTACTGTGAGGGGGAACCCAGGTGTATGCATATTCATTACATCAGTATATTTTACTACTGAAAAAATCTTAAGCTTTTACGATATGAAAGATCTTTCAATTTCGCTTTTAATGATCATTATCTTAAAAGGGATGAACTAGCTTTTATCTTACTGTTAATTACGAATTTAAATAATTAGGTGCTACTTTTTACTCAAATACACACATATAATTTTTAAAATATTAATTTCAATAAAGGAATATTGAAATAAAAAAATTAACTTTAAATTTAGATTTAGTAATTGAATCACTTGAAATTCATTAGTAATTATTAGTCATATTCTAAGTTATATTACTACTAATTAAAATACTTATTGCTTGTTACTATTTTTACTTGTACTTTTTCGGTGAAATGTCCGTCGACCAAATGTCTCTCTGTCAAATGCCCAGCTAGGATAGAATGCGAAGCAAGACTTAGAGCGGAAATAGAATAGGAACTGATGCGATATTTATACCCAGAATAAATATATATATATATATATATATATATATATATATATATATATATATATAAGGTGTTACAGCAAAATGTGACACTTGACAAAAAGAACACGAAATAGGCAATGGAAACAAAAGCTGTATAGTCAGAGACCCGACAGTTTCTTTAGCAACAGTTAGAGTTACATACTATATTATTTTTCAATGTAACCACTGGCGGCAGCGGCGATGACCATCTCAAGGCGGGCGCGAAATGAGACACACGCTTTGGCGACCATGTCCTTGTACATAGCGGCGAACGCCTCCACGAATGCAACCTTCAGAGAGTCGACTGTGTTGTGGTCATGCTCGTTCATCTAGGCCTCGATCACGCCCCAGAAGAAATAGAAATTGTAATATACATATATAATCATGAAATAATAACGAAAAATGAAATTTGTGCTCATTATAAATACAATTTACAGTTAATAACTGATTCTTGAATTTCCCCTTATTCTGTTGGTATAGTTTGACAAAGGGTACACATCCTACGCATGCCCCACCCAAATATTACCATGCTCCACCGGTGGGGCATGCGTGCACGTTGGGAATCATTGTAGTAAAGGAAAGCGAGATGAAAGGACTAAACATCAATTGCAAGAAGACAAAATGGTTGCTAGCAAAAGGAACATGCAAATTACAAATTAGGGACGCCAAAACAAGTGTAATAATTCAAATGTCTATGAAGTGTTTTAGCTTAGGACGGATAGCTCGACACCGAATGTAATAGCAAAAGATGCCTTCCAAAAGCTAAGCAATGTATTAAGAAACAGGCAATCTTCATTGGAAACTAAGAAAACAGTACTGAACTAGTAGTCCTTCGATATGGTAGTGAATACCAGACAATCACATGAGAAATTGAGAAGAGACCTGATACAACATAAATGTTGCTCTTCAGGAGGATGCTGAGAATACCATGGCCTGAACACATGAGCAAAGACGAAGTTTTAGAGAAAATGGAAATAAAAAGGCGATTTATACTTACCAAGAGGAGACAGTTGAAATTTATGCGGTGGATAATGAAGAAAGAAGGCTTGGAAAATTTAATACGTACAGGATAAATTTAATGATAGGGGCAGTATATAATATGCCTAATTAGTTTGCATAAAGACTTAGCAGGACAGTGATTAAGAGATATTGCAAGAAGACAAACTTTACTAAGTGCTACAAAGAACAGGAAAATGTGGAGAGCTATGATTACCGAATGTCTGGAGGCACACGACACATGAAAGAAGAAGAATCGATGCGCAATATCTCTTTCAATGTCTCTTTAAATAATCATCAAAGGGTTGATCAACCGTAAAAAAAAAGAAGTCTGTTTTTCAAGGATAAAATTTATAAAATCATTTTCGAATTTCGAAGGTTCATTTTCACTCCCTTGTCACTAACATCATGACGATGATGATAATGATGATGATGATGATCATCATCATCATCATCATCATCATCATCATCATCATCAGAACCACCACAATCACCATCATCATCGTCATCATCGTCGTCGTTGTGGTCGTCATTGTCATCATAACCAGCATCATCATCATCATCATTAACAAATGCATAAGCACCACGATCATCATACACATCATCATCACTATCGCCACCGTCGTCGTCGTCGTCGTCTTCATCGTCATCATCATCATCATCATCATTGTCGTCATCGTAATTACCACAAGCATCATCGTCATTTTTTTCGTCATCATCAGCAGCAGTACCACCATCACCACCGTCGTCGCCGTCCTCATCGTCGTCATCATCATCATTGTCGTCATCGGCATCATCATCATCATCATCATCAACATCACCGCAATTACCACAATCATCAAAATCGTCGGTGTGGTCGTCATTAGCAGCAGTACCACTATGACCACTGTCGTCATCGTCGTCATCGTCATCGACATCGGCTTCGGCATCATAATTATCATCATCATCACCACCGCCATTAACACAATCATCATCAGCGTCGTTGTTGTCGTCATCAGCAGCAGCAGTACCACCATCACCGCCGTCGTCGTCATCAGCAGCAGCAGTAGCAACATCACCGCCGTCGTCGTCGTCCACGTCGTCATCATCATCACCATCATGGTTGTCGACATGGTGATCATCAACATCGTCATCACCACCACTACTACCACAATCATTATCATCATCGTCGTCCTCCTCTTTATCATCATCATCATCATCATTAACAAATGCATAAGTACCACGATCATCATACACATCATCATCACTATCGCCATCGTCGTCGTCATCATCATCATCATCATCATTGTCGTCATCGTAATCGGCATCATCATCAGCAGCAGTAGCAGCAGCACCACCGCCATTACCACAATCATCATCATCAGCAGCAGCACTACCGCCATTACCACAATCATCATCACTATCGCCATCGTCGTCGTCGTTCACATCGTCATCATCATCATCATCATTGTCGTCATCGTAATCGGCATCGGCATCATCATCATCATCACCACCGACATTACCACAATCATCATCATCATCGTCGTTGTTTTCGTCATCAGCAGCAGCAGTGCCACCATCACCGACGTCGTCATCATCATCACCATCATCATTGCCGTCATGGTGATCATCATCATCATCGTCATCACCACCACCACTACCACAATCATCATCATCGTCGTCCTCGTCGTCGTCATCATCATTATCATAGTCTTCAGGCTTTAAACCTAACCGGAAATTTTCGTTAGTGTTCTGGTCCGGTTCCTTGAACCACGGTGATAGTCCAAGGTAGAACCAATAAAGAAGAACTCGAACACGGATATGCAATAACACAGATATATTACAAACAGGAAGATATACAGAGAAGTAGAAAGTGTTAGTACGAACAATAAGGTTTAGTAGTAATTGGCTGAACGCGACTCTGTTTCGGACTGCCTCTGACTCGACTGACTAACTCACTCTGACTGACAGACTTCTGACGGACTTCACTCCAGACTACAGACTGAACTCCCTGCTTCCTCTTGAGGCGCAGTATTTATTACGTATGTAATAGCCCATCATGTTGTTGTGGGTAAGGTCCCCTAACAGTTAGAAACAAATAAAAGTGGGCTGAGTTGTTATGTATTACGTGTCCTTCTATATGGCAATGAATGTCCTCAGGGATAAAGAACTATGACTACAAAATTCAAGAAGTTGTGGAGAGCCATGTCGATCAACTTCCTGAAAGAACACGATACATGGAAGAGGGAGAATCTGTACGTAATATAATATAATGATATTATGTCTCTTCGGGATATTGGCAGTCAAGACTCTCCAAAGATTATCTTTTGATGTGGGAAAGATAATATCACATTTGGTTTGATAAAAAAACGTACATTTTTTTAAAATTAACGATACAATAAAACAGGGACAAAATGGAATTTTGTTTTTGTTTTTATTTTTGGTTTTAAAAAAGACAAATGTCTTAGAAATGAGAAGCTAAATGCTCGCGTGAGTAAAGGATTTGCATGTTGAGCTGATGTCAAGAAAATGGGATGATGATGAGGCTGAGAAAATTTATCACAGAAAATTTGAATGACGTTGCAGTGAATATGGGTAGGAACCATGGTGGAAAAAGAGTTTCGAAAAAAGGGACGAAGAGAGTGATCAGTACGAGGAAAGAAAGAGAGAAGGAACAAACAATGAAGAAGAAAGGAAAAAAATAATGGACGGTGAAAAAAAAGAAAAGAAAGTAAGAAACACAAATAAAGATGGCGGGGTGGAATAAACAGTGAAGGAGAAACATTGCGAGATTAAAAGAAAGTCAAGAATGAAGCAAAGATATGGCAAAATGAG
>CAHIKZ030002655.1:4327500-4357500 GCA_903632075.3 Acanthosepion pharaonis
TTTCTTTCTTTCTTTCTTTCTCCGAAATTATCACTTTTCTTTCTTTTTTTTCTTTCTTACTTCTATCTTATCACTTTTCTTTCTTTCTTTCTTTCTTTCTTTCTTTCTTTCTTTCTTTCTCCGAAATTATCACTTTTCTTTCTTTTTGTCTTTCTTACTTCTATCTTATCACTTTTCTTTCTTTCTTTCTTTCTTTCTTTCTTTCTTTCTTTCTTTCTTTCTTTCTTTCTCCGAAATTATCACTTTTCTTTCTTTTTTTCTTTCTTACTTCTATCTTATCACTTTTCTTTCTTTCTTTCTTTCTTTCTTTCTTTCTTTCTTTCTTTCTTTCAATAATATATCGATTCTTTTTTTTTTCTTATCTATTTTTGAGGCCATTCTTTCTTTTGCATTTGTCCTTCAGGATTTTCTTACTTTCCTCTATTTCATTCATTCATTCATTCATTCTTTTCTTTCTTTCTTTCACCTAAATTATCACTTGTTTCTTTTTCTTTCTGTCTTTTCCTTCTTTCTTTCTTTCTATCTTTCTTTCTCCTAAATTATTACTTTTCTTTCTTTTTTTTTCTTTCTTCATGCAGTGTTTTTGTAAAAATAAAGAAAAACAAATGAACCATGATACAGAAAAATACACGAAAGAAAAAAAAAAGGTTAAAACGTGTAAAAATTAAGAAAATATGTGTAAAAAAAAAAAGAAGAAATTACGAATAGAAGGAATCGAAAAGAAAAAATAGTCGAAGGAAAAATAATTGAAAATAAATAAAAACGAATGAAATATGCAAAAACATTTAAATTCATTTGCGTGTTTTTCTTTCTAACGTTCTCTTTTTGAAACAAAATTCTTTTCACAGTTTTTTTATCTCCGTATAATTGCTGAAACTCGTCCATTTAATGTTTGTTCTTTCTTTCTTTCTCCATGAAGTGTTTTTTTTTTTTTTTTTTTTTTTTGCTTTTTGCTTTTACCGTTTCCTTTTCCTCCTAATTACCGTAATAATTTGACAATATTTCAATCTCCCTTCTGCCGATGTCATTTCCCGTCGTTGTACACGGGTGGGTCTCACTTCATTAATTCGGCAACAGCCTTACGAAAAATAATTTGGCGACCAACAACAATGGCGATATTGTCGTCCATCTTATTACATAGACAAAAAAGACCGGAAAAGGAAATAGAAAAATAATCAGCACTGAAAAGAGGGAAACAAAACCTGAAGTGTTAAGAAAAAATAAATGAACGATTGATGACGTGAAAGAAAATGGAATAAAAATCGGGGGGGCGGAAAAGTAAATAATTAGAGGATTTTGAAAAAGGCGAAACTAAAAAGCGAATTAAGAGAAAGAATCTAAGAGAAGAACGTTTAAAATATGATAGAACGAAAGAAAGTAAGAAGCAAAAATCAAAGAAAGAAAGATGCAGTGAGCAAAGAAAAAAGAAACCAAGAGAAAGAAAGAATTAAAGATCAAACAAAGAAGAATTAATGAAAGAAAATGGGGAGCAAAATAAAAATTCAAAAAGTAAGTAAGCAAGAAAGAAAGAAAGAAAGAAAGAAAGAAAGAAAGAAAGGTGATAATTTCGGAGAAAGAAAGAAAGAAAGAAAGAAAGAAAGAAAGAGAAAAAGAGAAAGAAAAAGAAAGAAGCAGAAAGCAAAAAGAAGTAGAAAGAAAGAAAGAAAAAGAGAAAGAAAAAAATGAAAAAATGCACCAGAAAGCAAAAGAAGTAAAAAGAAAGAAAGAAAGAAAGAAAGAAAAGAAAGAAAGAAAGAAAGAAGCAGAATGCCAAAAGGAGCAAAAAAGAAAATAAGAAAGAAAGAAAGAAAGAAGCAAAAACCAAAAAGAAGTAGAAAGAAAAAGTGAAAGAAAAAGTGAAACAAAGCAGCAGAAAACAAAAAGAAGCAGAAAAGAAAGAAAGAAAAAAAAGGAAAGTGAAAGAAGGAAGCAGAAAGCAAAAAGAAAGCAAGAAGAAAGGAAGAAAGAAAGAAAAAGTAGAAAGAAAGAAAGTAGAAAAAACAAAGAAAAAAAGAAGCAGAAAGAAAGAAAACCAGAATGTAAAGGAAGATGTTCGCCAAAATCCAGTAATTAGTCTTAGATGGTCTGATCAGAATTGTCCAGTGAGATAAGTACATTGAATATTTGTTGATGTATTAAATTTTATTGATCAAGTTATTGAGCAATATTTAGTAAAATCCTTTTGGCCTTAATATGTCAAATTCGGTTAAAATATCGCCGTTACAATAAGTTTGTTGTTTACGTCTGAAGATTATCTTAGAAAAGATCGAAGGTACTTGGGTTAAAAGAAACTATGGCGCCTTCCTTGATGTATTTCATGTCAACATCAGGTAACTGATTAGACAATTGAAAAGTATCAGTATAAAGATAAAAAGAGACAATGTGCCTTTATTATATAAAACATATCTTTTACTTTTCCATTTTTATGTGAAAATATTTCAAATATTAAAATATTTAAAAAGTATTTGAACTATATCATTGATAATGAAAAACATAATTGTACGACAACATAATAATAAATTCAAAGAAAATATAATTGCTTTTATTTTTTTTTAAAAACATTAAATGGAGTGTCTGAGGACCTAAAATGATACCATAATAATATAAATGGTAAACTTAGAGAGGAAGCTTCGAAATGTGAAGAGCAATTTTTGTAAAATGTGGGGTAGAATTTTTCAGAATCTTCATGCAAATTATATTGAATAAAATGCCACGTTATATACTCGTCTTCTTCTTCTTCTTCTTCTTCTTCTTCTTCTTCTTCTTCTTCTTCTTCTTCTTTTTCTTCTTCTTTCTTCTTTTTTCTTTTCCTTCTTTTTCTTCGTTTTTCTGTTTTTTCTTTTTTCTTCCTCTTTTATCTTTTTCCTCTTTTTTCCTTTTCTTCTTTTTCTTCTTTTTTCTGTTTCTTTTTCTTTTTTGTCTTTTTCTTCTTTTTTAACTCTTTTTTCTTTTTCGTCCTTTATCTTTTCTTTCTTTTTCTTTTCTTTCTTTTTCTTCCTTTCTCTTCTTTTTTCGTTTGATTTTCTTTTTTGTCTTTTTCTTTTTTTCCTCTTTTTTCTTTTTCGTCTTTTGTCTTTTCCTTCTTTTTATTTTCTTTCTTTTTCTTCCTTTCTCTTCTTTTTTTCGTTTTGTTTCTTTTTTGTCTTTTTCTTCTTTTTCCTTTTTCATTTTTTCTTTTCCTTCTTTCTCTTTTCCTTCTTTTTCTTCCTTGTTCTTCTTTTTCTGTTTTTTCTTTTTTGTCTTTTTCTTCTTCTTTTTTTCTTTTCTTCTTTTTCTTCGTTTTTCTTTTCCTTCTTTTTTCTTTTTCTTCTTTTTTTCTTCCATTTTCTTTTCCTTCTTTCTTTTTCTTCTTTTTCTTCCTTTTTCTTCTTTTTTCTCTTTCTTATTTCTTCTAATCTTCTTTTTTCTTTTTAGTCTTTTTTCTTTTTTCTCCTGTTTCTTTTTCTTCTCATTCTTCTTCCTCTTTTTTCTTCTTCTTTTTTCTGTTTTTTTTTCTTCTTATCATTAATTATTATTGCAATAATATTAGGTAAAATTTAAAAAAGAAAGAAAGAAAATGCTGCCAGTGATTCGATGTCAATACCTCTAAAACTGAATTCATGGGCTTCAACCAGATAGGCTCAATACAAACTGTGTCAGGTAGATCGAAAAAATCTCTTGAATCTTTTCCCTGTCTAGGAATCGAAATAAATTCTACAGAAAAAGATGTGAAAATTCGCATAGGTAAAGTCTGGAGTCTCTGGAATAAAATGGTTGTAATCTAGAAATCTGATCTACCAGAGAACCTCAAACGGAGATACTTTTGAGCCACTGTAGAGCCGGTGCTAACGTATGGCGTCACTGGTTGGAAATTAACTAAAACCCTAGAGTCTACGCTTGATGGAATTTATACGCGGATGCTGAGAGCTATATTTTATCTCTTTGAGACAACATCCAGCTAAATCATACTTTTAATGACCCATCTTGATAGTTTTACAATGTTACTCGAACACAGATTTGCAGGACATTTCTGGCGAGCTAAACAAGAACTCTACTGCCCTGGACAACTATCCATGGAGTAAGATAATTTGATCGCCCAGCAATCAGCTACATTGACCAGCTATGTTACGACACGGAGTGACAGCCTAATGACCTTCCGCCCTTGATGCAGGACCGTGCTGGTTGGCGTGCTAGACCCATAAATGTCCGAGCTATAGCCCTACCGAAAAAAAAATTATTTACACTTTTTACATTGTTCGGACTGTTGTCCTCATCTTTGTTGCCATATTCACGAATTTTCGGCCGTTGAACGCCTGGCCTTCTTCAGGATCTGTCAATATTTCTGAGATGATGTATTATAATTATTTAAACTATTTACGTTGTTCGGACTGTTGTCCTCATCTTCGTTTCAATATTCACGACACTTCGGCCATTGTACGAACTGAACCCTTTATTTCGTCCACCGGGCTAAATTGTTCTAGTTCCACGTGCCATGTCTCTTCTGTGTGTCTCAGTACCAGTGCCTTCCCTTTTTACTCAACTTCCCAAATTTTTGTTCACCTCTGCTAGGTATTGAACTTACAACTCTATGTGTCAAGTCACTGGATTCAATTAACGCTTTTACCTACTGGGCCACGTGTCCTAAGCCGAGGCATACAACGTCCGTGAATGTGACAATAAAGATGAGGACAACAGTCCGAACAATGTAAAGAGTATAAATAATTACAATACTTCATTTCAGAAATATAGACAGATCCTGAAGAAGGTGGAGCGTACAACGGCCAAAACGTCATGAACATGGCAATAAAGATGAGGACAACAGTCCGAACAATGTATATAGTGTAAATAATTACAACACTTCATCCATATTATAATAAAAGAAGAGAACATAAGTAAAATATTTTTTCCCAATTCAGTCATTATTTTTCCGAAGAACGTAATAATATTTTCCAGTGTATACACAAGGTGCGCCGGGTATTTGAGAACAATATACTGAACGAAACTGATATAACACAAAGATGAAGCTTTAATCATTAGAAATTAGTAATATAGTTTTCATAGAGCCAAGTTGAGATAGATAGAGTTGATAGATAGATAGATAGATAGATAGATAGATAGATAGATAGATATTGAAGCAGGTGAGATAGATATAAAAAATATAGATCGATTGATAGAAAAATAGATAGAAAATGAACCTGCCGAGATAGATAGATAGATAGATATTAAGCAAAGATACATAGATAGATAGATAGATAGATAGATAGATAGATAGATAGATAGATAGTCCGAATAATGTAAATAGTGTACATAATACCTCATCTCAGAAATATAGACAGATACTGAAGGGCCGAAAAGTTGTAATAAATATGGCGCTATAGAAGACAATAGCCCGAATAATGTAAATTGTGTACATAATACTTCATCTCAGAAATAGAGAAAGATACTGAAGGGACGAAAGGTTGTAATAAATATGGCGCTAAAGTTGAAGACAATAGCCCCAATAATGTAAATAGTGTACATAATACCTCATCTCAGAAATATAGACAGATACTGAAGGGCCGAAACTTTGTCATAAATATGGCGCTAAAGATGTAGACAATAGCCCGAATAATGTAAATAGTGTACATAATACCTCATCTCAGAAATATAGACAGATACTGAAGGGCCGAAACGTTGTAATAAGTATGGCGCTAAAGATGAAGAGAATAGCCCGAATAATGTAAATAGTGTACATAATACCTCATCTCAGAATATAGACAGATACTGAAGGGCCAAAACGTTGTAATAAATATGTCGCTAAGGATGAAGAATACAGCCCGAATAATGTAAATAGTGTACATAATACCTCATCTCAGAAATATAGACAGATACTGAAGGGACGAAACGTTGTAATAAATATGGCGCTAAAGATGAAGACAATAGCCTGCATAATGTAAATAGTGTACATAATACCTCATCACAGAAATATAGACAGATACTGAAGGGACGAAACGTTGTAATAAATATGGCGCTAAAGATGAAGACAATAGCCCGAATAATGTAAATAGTGTACATAATACCTCATCTCAGAAATATAGACAGATACTGAAGGGACGAAACGTTGTAATAAATATGGCGCTAAAGATGAAGACAATAGCCCGCATAATGTAAATAGTGTACATAATACCTCATCACAGAAATATAGACAGATACTGAAGTGACGAAACGTTGTAATAAAAATGGCGCTAAAGATGAAGACAATAGCCCGAATAATGTAAATAGTGTAAATAATACCTCATCTCAGAAATATAGACAGATACTGAAGGGCTGAAACGTTGTAATAAATATGGCGCTAAAGATGAAGATAATAGCCCGAATAATGTAAAAATAGTGTACATAATACCTCATCTCAGAAATATAGACAGATACTGAAAGGCCAAAACTTTGTAATAAATATGGCGCTAAAGATGAAGGCAATAGCCCGAATAATGTAAATAGTGTACATAATACCTCATCTCAGAAATATAGACAGATACTGAAGGGACGAAACGTTGTAATAAATATGGCGCTAAAGATGAAGACAATAGCCCGAATAATCTAAATAGTGTACATAATACCTCATCTCAGAAATATAGACAGATACTGAAGGGCCGAAACGTTGTAATAAATATGACGCTAAAGATGAAGACAATAGCCCGAATAATGTAAATAGTGTACATAATACCTCATCTCAGAAATATAGACAGATACTGAAGGGCTGAAACGTTGTAATAAATATGGCGCTAAAGATGAAGACAATAGCCCGAATAATGTAAATAGTGTACATAAAACCTCATCTCAGAAATATAGAGAGATACTGAATGGCCGAAACATTGTAATAAATATGGCGCTAAAGATGAAGACAATAGCCCCAATAATGTAAATAGTGTACATAATACCTCATCTCAGAAATATAGACAGATACTAAAGGGACGAAACTTTGTAATAAATATGACGCTAAAGATGAAGACAATAGCCCCGAATAATGTAAATAGTGTACATAATACCTCATCTCAGAAATATAGACAGATACTGAAGGGCCGAAACGTTGTAATAAAAATGGCGACAAAGATGAGGACAACAGTCCGAATAATGTAAATAGTGTACATAATACCTCATCTCAGAAATATAGACAGATATTGAAGGGACGAAACGTTGTAATAAATATGACGCTAAAGATGAAGACAATAGCCCGAATAATGTAAATAGTGTACATAATACCACATCTCAGAAATATAGACAGATACTGAAGGGCCGAAACGTTGTAATAAATATGGCGCTAAAGATGAAGACAATAGCCCGAATAATGTAAAAATAGTGTACATAATACCTCATCTCAGAAATATAGACAGATACTGAAGGGACGAAACGTTGTAATAAATATGGCGCTAAAGATGAAGACAATAGCCCGAATAATGTAAATAGTGTACATAATACCTCATCTCAGAAATATAGAGAGATACTGAATGGCCGAAACATTGTAATAAATATGGCGCTAAAGATGAAGACAATAGCCCCAATAATGTAAATAGTGTACATAATACCTCATCTCAGAAATATAGACAGATACTGAAGGGACGAAACTTTGTAATAAATTGGCAACAAAGATAAAGCCGAATGGCGTGTAAAGATGAGAAATATAGACAGATACTGAAGGGACGAAACGTTGTAATAAATATGGCAACAAAAATGACAATAAATAATGTAAACATAATACCTCATCTCAGAAATATAGACAGATACTGAAGGGACGAAACGTTGTAATAAATATGGCAACAAAGATGAGGACAATAGCCCGAATAATGTAAATAGTGTACATAATACCTCATCTCAGAAATATAGACAGATACTGAAGGGCTGAAACGTTGTAATAAATATGGCGCTAAAGATGAGGACAATAGTCCGAATAATGTAAATAGTATAACACCTCACATAATAGACAGATACTGAAGGGACGAAACATCTCAGAAATATAGACAGATACAATGAATAATGAAATATTGTAATAAATATGGCGAAATATAGAAAGATGAAGGACAAACGCCCGAATAATGCAACAAAGATGAGGACAAAATAGTGTAAACATAATACCTCATCTCAGAAATATAGACAGATACTGAAGGGACGAAACGTTGTAATAAATATGGCAACAAAGATGAAGGACAATAGTCCGAATAATGTAAATAGTGTACATAATACCTCATCTCAGAAATATAGACAGATACTGAAAGGACAAAACGTTGTAATAAATATGGCAACAAAGATGAGGACAATAGTCCGAATAATGTAAATAGTGTACATAATACCTCATCTCAGAAATATAGACAGATACTGAAGGGCCGAAACGTTGTAATAAATATGTAACGCTCATCTCAGAAATATAAAGATACTGACAATAGCCAGAATAATGTAAATAGTGTATGTAAATATAATACCTCATCTCAGAAATATAGACAGATACTGAAGGGACGAAACGTTGTAATAAATATGGCAACAAAGATGAAGACAATAGCCCGAATAATGTAAATAGTGTACATAATACCTCATCTCAGAAATATAGACAGATACTGAAGGGCCGAAACGTTGTAATAAATATGGCGACAAAGATGAGGACAACAGTCCGAATAATGTAAATAGTGTACATATATCTCATCTCAGAAATATAGACAGATACTGAAGGGCCGAAACGTTGTAATAAATATGGCGCTAAAGATGAAGGCAATATCCCGAATAATGTAAATAGTGTACATAATACCTCATCTCAGAAATATAGACAGATACTGAAGGGCCGAAACGTTGTAATAAATATGGCGCTAAAGATGAAGACAATAGCCCGAATAATGTAAATAGTGTACATAATACCTCATCTCAGAAATATAGACAGATACTGAAGGGACGAAACTTTGTAATAAATATGACGGTAAAGATGAAGACAATAGCCCGAATAATGTAAATAGTGTACATAATACCTCATCTCAGAAATATAGACAGATACTGAAGGGCCGAAACGTTGTAATAAATATGGCGACAAAGATGAGGACAACAGTCCGAATAATGTAAAAATAGTGTACATAATACCTCATCTCAGAAATATAGACAGATACTGAAAGGACAAAACGTTGTAATAAATATGGCAATCTCAAAGATGAGGACAATAGCCCGAATAATGTAAATAGTGTACATAATACCTCATCTCAGAAATATAGACAGATACTGAAGGGACGAAACGTTGTAATAAATATGGCAACAAAGATGAGGACAATAGTCCGAATAATGTAAATAGTGTACATAATACCTCATCTCAGAAATATAGACAGATACTGAAGGGACGAAACGTTGTAATAAATATGGCAACAAAGATGAGGACAATAATCCGAATAATGTAAATAGTGTACATAATACCTCATCTCAGAAATATAGACAGATACTGAAGGGACGAAACGTTGTAATAAATATGGCAACAAAGATGAGGACAATAGCCCGAATAATGTAAATAGTGTACATAACACCTCATCTCAGAAATATAGACAGATACTGAAGGGACGAAACGTTGTAATAAATATGGCAACAAAGATGAGGACAATAGCCCGAATAATGTAAATAGTGTACATAATAACACCTCATCTCAGAAATATAGACAGATACTGAAAGGGACGAAACGTTGTAATAAATATGGCGCAACAAAGATGAGGACAATAGTCCGAATAATGTAAATAGTGTACATAATACCTCATCCCAGAAATATAGACAGATACTGAAGGGACGAAACGTTGTAATAAATATGGCGACAAAGATGAGGACAATAGTCCGAATAATGTAAATAGTGTACATAATACCTCATCTCAGAAATATAGACAGATACAAAAAGGACGAAACGTTGTAAATAAATATGGCGACAAAGATGAGGACAATAGTCCGAATAATGTAAATAGTGTAAATACATATACACCTCATCTCAGAAATATAGACAGATACTGAAGGGACGAAACGTTGTAATAAATATGGCAACAAAGATGAGGACAATAGTCCGAATAATGTAAATAGTGTACATAATACCTCATCTCAGAAATATAGACAGATACTGAAAGGCCGAAACGTTGTAATAAATATGGCAACAAAGATGAGGACAATAATCCGAATAATGTAAATAGTGTACATAATACCTCATCTCAGAAATATAGACAGATACTGAAGGGACGAAACGTTGTAATAAATATGGCAACAAAGATGAGGACAATAGCCCGAATAATGTAAATAGTGTACATAATACCTCATCTCAGAAATATAGACAGATACTGAAAGGACGAAACGTTGTAATAAATATGGCAACAAAGATGAGGACAATAGTCCGAATAATGTAAATAGTGTACATAATACCTCATCTCAGAAATATAGACAGATACTGAAGGGACGAAACGTTGTAATAAATATGGCAACAAAGATGAGGACAATAGTCCGAATAATGTAAATAGTGTACATAATACCTCATCTCAGAAATATAGACAGATACTGAAGGGACGAAACGTTGTAATAAATATGGCAACAAAAGATGAGGACAATATCCCGAATAATGTAAATAGTGTACATAATACCTCATCTCAGAAATATAGACAGATACTGAAGGACGAAACGTTGTAATAAATATGGCAACAAAGATGAGGACAATAGCCCGAATAATGTAAATAGTGTACATAATACCTCATCTCAGAAATATAGACAGATACTGAAGGGACGAAACGTTTGTAATAAATATGGCAACAAAGATGAGGACAATAGCCCGAATAATGTAAATAGTGTACATAATACCTCATCTCAGAAATATAGACAGATACTGAAGGGACGAAACGTTGTAATAAATATGGCAACAAAGATGACGACAATAGTCCGAATAATGTAAATAGTGTACATAATACCTCATCTCAGAAATATAGACAGATACTGAAGGGACGAAACGTTGTAATAAATATGGCAACAAAGATGAAGACAATACCTCATCTCAGAAAGCCCGAATAATGTAAATAGTGTACATAATACCTCATCTCAGAAATATAGACAGATACTGAAGGGACGAAACGTTGTAATAAATATGGCAACAAAGATGACGACAATAGTCCGAATAATGTAAATAGTGTACATAATACCTCATTCCAGAAATATAGACAGATACTGAAGGGACGAAACGTTGTAATAAATATGGCGCTAAAGATGAGGACAATAATCCGAATAATGTAAATAGTGTATATAACACCTCATCTCAGAAATATAGACAGATACTGAAGGGACGAAACGTTGTGATAAATATGGCAACAAAGATGAGGACAATAATGCGAATAATGTAAATAGTGTACATAACACCTCATCTCAGAAATATAGACAGATACTGAAGGGACGAAACGTTGTGATAAATATGGCAACAAAGATGAGGACAATAGTCCGAATAATGTAAATAGTGTACATAATACCTCATCTCAGAAATATAGACAGATACTGAAGGGACGAAACGTTGTAATAAATATGGCAACAAAGATGAGGACAATAGTCCGAATAATGTAAATAGTGTACATAATACCTCATCTCAGAAATATAGACAGATACTGAAGGGACGAAACGTTGTAATAAATATGGCGACAAAGATGAGGACAATAGTCCGAATAATGTAAATAGTGTACATAACACCTCATCTCAGAAATATAGACAGATACTGAAGGGACGAAACGTTGTAATAAATATGGCAACAAAGATGAGGACAATAGCCCGAATAATGTAAATAGTGTACATAATACCTCATCTCAGAAATATAGACAGATACTGAAGGGACGAAACGTTGTAATAAATATGGCAACAAAGATGAGGACAATAGTCCCGAATAATGTAAATAGTGTACATAACACCTCATCTCAGAAATATAGACAGATACTGAAGGGACGAAACGTTGTAATAAATATGGCAACAAAGATGAAGGACAATAATCCGAATAATGTAAATAGTGTACATAATACCTCATCTCAGAAATATAGACAGATACTGAAGGGACGAAACGTTGTGATAAATATGGCAACAAAGATGAGGACAATAGCCCGAATAATGTAAATAGTGTACATAATACCTCATCTCAGAAATATAGACAGATACTGAAGGGACGAAACGTTGTAATAAATATGGCAACAAAGATGAGGACAATAACGTTGTAATAAATAATGTAAATAGTGTACATAATACCTCATCTCAGAAATATAGACAGATACTGAAGGGACGAAACGTTGTAATAAATATGGCAAACAAAGATGAGGACAATAATCCGAATAATGTAAATAGTGTACATAATACCTCATCTCAGAAATATAGACAGATACTGAAGGGACGAAACGTTGTAATAAATATGGCAACAAAGATGAGGACAATAATCCGAATAATGTAAATAGTGTACATAATACCTCATCTCAGAAATATAGACAGATACTGAAGGGACGAAACGTTGTAATAAATATGGCAACAAAGATGAGGACAATAGTCCGAATAATGTAAATAGTGTACATAACACCTCATCTCAGAAATATAGACAGATACTGAAGGGACGAAACGTTGTAATAAATATGGCAACAAAGATGAGGACAATAGTCCGAATAATGTAAATAGTGTACATAATACCTCATCTCAGAAATATAGACAGATACTGAAGGGACGAAACGTTGTGATAAATATGGCAACAAAGATGAGGACAATAGTCCGAATAATGTAAATAGTGTACATAATACCTCATCTCAGAAATATAGACAGATACTGAAGGGACGAAACGTTGTGATAAATATGGCAACAAAGATGAGGACAATAATGCGAATAATGTAAATAGTGTACATAACACCTCATCTCAGAAATATAGACAGATACTGAAGGGACGAAACGTTGTAATAAATATGGCAACAAAGATGAGGACAATAGTCCGAATAATGTAAATAGTGTACATAACACCTCATCTCAGAAATATAGACAGATACTGAAGGGACGAAACGTTGTGATAAATATGGCAACAAAGATGAGGACAATAATCCGAATAATGTAAATAGTGTACATAACACCTCATCTCAGAAATATAGACAGATACTGAAGGGACGAAACGTTGTAATAAATATGGCAACAAAGATGAGGACAATAGTCCGAATAATGTAAATAGTGTACATAATACCTCATCTCAGAAATATAGACAGATACTGAAGGGACGAAACGTTGTAATAAATATGGCAACAAAGATGAGGACAATAGTCCGAATAATGTAAATAGTGTACATAACACCTCATCTCAGAAATATAGACAGATACTGAAGGGACGAAACGTTGTAATAAATATGGCAACAAAGATGAGGACAATATCCGAATAATGTAAAATAGTGTACATAAAACACCATCTCAGAAATATAGACAGATACTGAAGGGACGAAACGTTGTAATAAATATGGCAACAAAGATGAAGGACAATATATAGACCGAATAATGTAAATAGTGTACATAATACACCTCATCTCAGAAATATAGACAGATACTGAAGGGACGAAACGTTGTAATAAATATGGCAACAAAGATGAGGACAATAGTCCGAATAATGTAAATAGTGTACATAACACCTCATCTCAGAAATATAGACAGATACTGAAGGGACGAAACGTTGTAATAAATATGGCAACAAAGATGAGGACAATAGTCCGAATAATGTAAATAGTGTACATAATACCTCATCTCAGAAATATAGACAGATACTGAAGGGACGAAACGTTGTAATATAAATATGGCAACAAAGATGAGGACAATAGTCCGAATAATGTAAATAGTGTACATAACACCTCATCTCAGAAATATAGACAGATACTGAAGGGACGAAACGTTGTAATAAATATGGCAACTAAAGATGAGGACAATAGTCCGAATAATGTAAATAGTGTACATAACACCTCATCTCAGAAATATAGACAGATACTGAAGGGACGAAACGTTGTAATAAATATGGCAACAAAGATGAGGACAATAGTCCGAATAATGTAAATAGTGTACATAACACCTCATCTCAGAAATATAGACAGATACTGAAGGGACGAAACGTTGTGATAAATATGGCAACAAAGATGAGGACAATAATCCGAATAATGTAAATAGTGTACATAACACCTCATCTCAGAAATATAGACAGATACTGAAGGGACGAAACGTTGTAATAAATATGGCAACAAAGATGAGGACAATAGTCCGAATAATGTAAATAGTGTACATAATACCTCATCTCAGAAATATAGACAGATACTGAAGGGACGAAACGTTGTAATAAATATGGCAACAAAGATGAGGACAATAATCCGAATAATGTAAATAGTGTACATAATACCTCATCTCAGAAATATAGACAGATACTGAAGGGACGAAACGTTGTAATAAATATGGCAAGAAAAAGATGAAGGGACAATAGTCCGAATAATGTAAATAGTGTACATAACACCTCATCTCAGAAATATAGACAGATACTGAAGGGACGAAACGTTGTAATAAATATGGCAACAAAGATGAGGACAATAGTCCGAATAATGTAAATAGTGTACATAACACCTCATCTCAGAAATATAGACAGATACTGAAGGGACGAAACGTTGTAATAAATATGGCAACAAAGATGAGGACAATAGTCCGAATAATGTAAATAGTGTACATAATACCTCATCTCAGAAATATAGACAGATACTGAAGGGACGAAACGTTGTAATAAATATGGCAACAAAAGATGAGGACAATAGTCCGAATAATGTAAATAGTGTACATAATAACCTCATCTCAGAAATATAGAC
The DNA here is from genome assembly GCA_903632075.3 of Acanthosepion pharaonis. Classification (NCBI taxonomy): domain Eukaryota; kingdom Metazoa; phylum Mollusca; class Cephalopoda; order Sepiida; family Sepiidae; genus Acanthosepion; species Acanthosepion pharaonis. The sequence continues at coordinate 4,342,322 of CAHIKZ030002655.1, forward strand.
AGATACTGAAGGGACGAAACGTTGTAATAAATATGGCAACAAAGATGAGGACAATAAGTCCGAATAATGTAAATAGTGTACATAATACCTCATCTCAGAAATATAGACAGATACTGAAGGGACGAAACGTTGTAATAAATATGGCAACAAAGATGAGGACAATAGTCCGAATAATGTAAATAGTGTACATAATACCTCATCTCAGAAATATAGACAGATACTGAAGGGACGAAACGTTGTGATAAATATGGCAACAAAGATGAGGACAATAGTCCGAATAATGTAAAATAGTGTACATAATACCTCATCTCAGAAATATAGACAGATACTGAAGGGACGAAACGTTGTAATAAATATGGCAACAAAGATGAGGACAATAGTCCGAATAATGTAAAAATAGTGTACATAACACCTCATCTCAGAAATATAGACAGATACTGAAGGGACGAAACGTTGTAATAAATATGGCAACAAAGATGAGGACAATAGTCCGAATAATGTAAATAGTGTACATAATACCTCATCTCAGAAATATAGACAGATACTGAAGGGACGAAACGTTGTAATAAATATGGCAACAAAAGATGAGGACAATAGTCCGAATAATGTAAATAGTGTACATAACACCTCATCTCAGAAATATAGACAGATACTGAAGGACGAAACGTTGTAATAAATATGGCAACAAAGATGGGACAAAACGAATTGTAATAAATCATCTGAAATATAAAGATATGAAGGGGAAACGTTGTGATAAATATGGCAACAAAGATGAGGACAATGTAAATAGTGTAAACATAATACCTCATCTCAGAAATATAGACAGATACTGAAGGGACGAAACGTTGTGATAAATATGGCAACAAAGATGAGGACAATAATCCGAATAATGTAAATAGTGTACATAACACCTCATCTCAGAAATATAGACAGATACTGAAGGGACGAAACGTTGTGATAAATATGGCAACAAAGATGAGGACAATAATCCGAATAATGTAAATAGTGTACATAACACCTCATCTCAGAAATATAGACAGATACTGAAGGGACGAAACGTTGTAATAAATATGGCAACAAAAGATGAGGACAATAATCCGAATAATGTAAATAGTGTACATAATACCTCATCTCAGAAATATAGACAGATACTGAAGGGACGAAACGTTGTAATAAATATGGCAACAAAGATGAGGACAATAATCCGAATAATGTAAAAAGTGTACATAATACCTCATCTCAGAAATATAGACAGATACTGAAGGGACGAAACGTTGTAATAAATATGGCAACAAAGATGAGGACAATAATCCGAATAATGTAAATAGTGTACATAATACCTTATCTCAGAAATATAGACAGATACTGAAGGGTCGAAATGTTGTAATAAATATGGCAACAAAGATGAGGACAGTAGTCCGAATAATGTAAATAGTGTACATAACACCTCATCTCAGAAATATAGACAGATACTGAAGGGTCGAAACGTTGTAATAAATATGGCAACAAAGATGAGGACAATAGTCCGAATAATGTAAATAGTGTACATAACACCTCATCTCAGAAATATAGACAGATACTGAAGGGACGAAACGTTGTAATAAATATGGCAACAAAGATGAGGACAATAGTCCGAATAATGTAAATAGTGTACATAACACCTCATCTCAGAAATATAGACAGATACTGAAGGGACGAAACGTTGTAATAAATATGGGCAACAAAGATGAGGACAATAGTCCGAATAATGTAAATAGTGTACATAACACCTCATCTCAGAAATATAGACAGATACTGAAGGGACGAAACGTTGTAATAAATATGGCAACAAAGATGAGGACAATAGTCCGAATAATGTAAATAGTGTACATAACACCTCATCTCAGAAATATAGACAGATACTGAAGCGACGAAACGTTGTGATAAATATGGCAACAAAGATGAGGACAATAGTCCGAATAATGTAAATAGTGTACATAATACCTCATCTCAGAAATATAGACAGATACTGAAGGGACGAAACGTTGTAATAAATATGGCAACAAAGATGAGGACAATAGTCCGAATAATGTAAATAGTGTACATAACACCTCATCTCAAAAATATAGACAGATACTGAAGGGACGAAACGTTGTAATAAATATGGCAACAAAGATGAGGACAATAGTCCGAATAATGTAAATAGTGTACATAACACCTCATCTCAGAAATATATATAGACAGATACTGAAGGGACAAAAGATGAGGAAACGTTGTAATAAATATGAAATATAAAGATGAAGGACGAAAATAGCAACAAAAGATGAGGAATAATGTAAATAGTGTACATAATACCTCATCTCAGAAATATAGACAGATACTGAAGGGACGAAACGTTGTGATAAATATGGCAACAAAGATGAGGACAATAGTCCGAATAATGTAAATAGTGAACATAACACCTCATCTCAGAAATGTAGACAGATACTGAAGGGTCGAAACGTTGTAATAAATATGGCAACAAAGATGAGGACAATAATGCGAATAATGTAAATAGTGTACATAACACCTCATCTCAAAAATATAGACAGATACTGAAGGACTGAAACGTTGTAATAAATATGGCAACAAAGATGAGGACAATAGTCCGAATAATGTAAATAGTGTACATAACACCTCATCTCAGAAATATAGACAGATACTGAAGGGACGAAACGTTGTAATAAATATGGCAACAAAGATGAGGACAATAGTCCGAATAATGTAAATAGTGTACATAATACCTCATCTCAGAAATATAGACAGATACTGAAGGGACGAAACGTTGTGATAAATATGGCAACAAAGATGAGGACAATAATGCGAATAATGTAAATAGTGTACATAATACCTCATCTCAGAAATATAGACAGATACTGAAGGGACGAAACGTTGTGATAAATATGGCAACAAAGATGAGGACAATAGTCCGAATAATGTAAATAGTGTACATAATACCTCATCTCAGAAATAGAGACAGATACTGAAGGACGAAACGTTGTAATAAATATGGCAACAAAGATGAGGACAATAGTCCGAATAATGTAAATAGTGTACATAACACCTCATCTCAGAAATATAGACAGATACTGAAGGGACGAAACGTTGTGATAAATAAGGCAACAAAGATGAGGACAATAGTCCGAATAATGTAAATAGTGTACATAACACCTCATCTCAGAAATATAGACAGATACTGAAGGGACGAAACGTTGTAATAAATATGGACAAATAAAACAAAAGATGAGGACAATAGATACCGAATAATGTAAATAGTGTACATAATACCTCATCTCAGAAATATAGACAGATACTGAAGGGACGAAACGTTGTAATAAATATGGCAACAAAGATGAGGACAATAGTCCGAATAATGTAAATAGTGTACATAACACCTCATCTCAGAAATATAGACAGATACTGAAGGGACGAAACGTTGTAATAAATATGGCAACAAAGATGAGGACAATAGTCCGAATAATGTAAATAGTGTACATAACACCTCATCTCAGAAATATAGACAGATACTGAAGGGACGAAACGTTGTAATAAATATGGCAACAAAGATGAGGACAATAGTCCGAATAATGTAAATAGTGTACATAACACCTCATCTCAGAAATATAGACAGATACTGAAGGGACGAAACGTTGTAATAAATATGGCAACAAAGATGAGGACAATAGTCCGAATAATGTAAATAGTGTACATAACACCTCATCTCAGAAATATAGACACAGATACTGAAGGGACGAAACGTTGTAATAAATATGGCAACAAAGATGAGGACAATAGTCCGAATAATGTAAAATAGTGTACATAATACCTCATCTCAGAAATATAGACAGATACTGAAGGGACGAAACGTTGTAATAAATATGGCAACAAAGATGAGGACAATAGTCCGAATAATGTAAATAGTGTACATAACACCTCATCTCAGAAATATAGACAGATACTGAAGGGACGAAACGTTGTAATAAATATGGCAACAAAGATGAGGACAATAGTCCGAATAATGTAAATAGTGTACATAACACCTCATCTCAGAAATATAGACAGATACTGAAGGGACGAAACGTTGTAATAAATATGGCAACAAAGATGAGGACAATAGTCCGAATAATGTAAATAGTGTACATAATACCTCATCTCAGAAATATAGACAGATACTGAAGGGACGAAACGTTGTAATAAATATGGCAACAAAGATGAGGACAATAGTCCGAATAATGTCAAAAAAGATGAGGACAATAATATAAATGAGGACAATAATACAAAACATAGTCCAAATAATGTAAATAGTACATAACACCTCATCTCAGAAATATAGACAGATACTGAAGGGACGAAACGTTGTAATAAATATGGCAACAAAGATGAGGACAATAGTCCGAATAATGTAAATAGTGTACATAACACCTCATCTCAGAAATATAGACAGATACTGAAGGGACGAAACGTTGTAATAAATATGGCAACAAAGATGAGGACAATAGTCCGAATAATGTAAATAGTGTACATAACACCTCATCTCAGAAATATAGACAGATACTGAAGGGACGAAACGTTGTAATAAATATGGCAACAAAGATGAGGACAATAGTCCGAATAATGTAAATAGTGTACATAACACCTCATCTCAGAAATATAGACAGATACTGAAGGGACGAAACGTTGTAATAAATATGGCAACAAAGATGAGGACAATAGTCCGAATAATGTAAATAGTGTACATAACACCTCATCTCAGAAATATAGACAGATACTGAAGGGACGAAACGTTGTAATAAATATGGCAACAAAGATGAGGACAATAGTCCGAATAATGTAAATAGTGTACATAACACCTCATCTCAGAAATATAGACAGATACTGAAGGGACGAAACGTTGTAATAAATATGGCAACAAAGATGAGGACAATAATCCGAATAATGTTGTACATACCTCATCTCAGAAATATAGACAGATACTGAAGGGACGAAACGTTGATAAATATGGCAACAAAGATGAGGACAATAGTCCGAATAATGTAAATAGTGTACATAACACCTCATCTCAGAAATGTAGACAGATACTGAAGGGACGAAACGTTGTAATAAATATGGCAACAAAGATGAGGACAATAGTCCGAATAATGTAAATAGTGTACATAACACCTCATCTCAGAAATATAGACAGATACTGAAGGGACGAAACGTTGTAATAAATATGGCAACAAAGATGAGGACAATAGTCCGAATAATGTAAATAGTGTACATAACACCTCATCTCAGAAATATAGACAGATACTGAAGGGGACGAAACGTTGAATAATAAATAAATATGGCAACAAAGATGAGGACAATAGTCCGAATAATGTAAAAGTGTGTATAATACCACATCATCTCAGAAATATAGACAGATACTGAAGGGACGAAACGTTGTAATAAATATGGCAACAAAGATGAGGACAATAGTCCGAATAATGTAAATAGTGTACATAACACCTCATCTCAGAAATATAGACAGATACTGAAGGGACGAAACGTTGTAATAAATATGGCAACAAAGATGAGGACAATAGTCCGAATAATGTAAATAGTGTACATAATACCTCATCTCAGAAATATAGACAGATACTGAAGGGACGAAACGTTGTAATAAATATGGCAACAAAGATGAGGACAATAGTCCGAATAATGTAAATAGTGTACATAACACCTCATCTCAGAAATATAGACAGATACTGAAGGGACGAAACGTTGTAATAAATATGGCAACAAAGATGAGGACAATAAGTCCGAATAATGTAAATAGTGTACATAACACCTCATCTCAGAAATATAGACAGATACTGAAGGGACGAAACGTTGTAATAAATATGGCAACAAAGATGAGGACAATAGTCCGAATAATGTAAATAGTGTACATAATACCTCATCTCAGAAATATAGACAGATACTGAAGGGACGAAACGTTGTGATAAATATGGCAACAAAGATGAGGACAATAGTCCGAATAATGTAAATAGTGTACATAACACCTCATCTCAGAAATATAGACAGATACTGAAGGGACGAAACGTTGTGATAAATATGGCAACAAAGATGAGGACAATAGTCCGAATAATGTAAATAGTGTACATAACACCTCATCTCAGAAATATAGACAGATACTGAAGGGACGAAACGTTGTAATAAATATGGCAACAAAGATGAGGACAATAGTCCGAATAATGTAAATAGTGTACATAACACCTCATCTCAGAAATATAGACAGATACTGAAGGGACGAAACGTTGTAATAAATATGGCAACAAAGATGAGGACAATAATGCGAATAATGTAAATAGTGTACATAACACCTCATCTCAGAAATATAGACAGATACTGAAAGGCCGAAACGTTGTAATAAATATGGCAACAAAGATGAGGACAATAGTCCGAATAATGTAAATAGTGTACATAATACCTCATCTCAGAAATATAGACAGATACTGAAGGGACGAAACGTTGTAATAAATATGGCAACAAAGATGACGACAATAGTCCGAATAATGTAAATAGTGTACATAATACCTCATCTCAGAAATATAGACAGATACTGAAGGGACGAAACGTTGTAATAAATATGGCAACAAAGATGACGACAATAGTCCGAATAATGTAAATAGTGTACATAATACCTCATCTCAGAAATATAGACAGATACTGAAGGGACGAAACGTTGTAATAAATATGGCGCAACAAAGATGAGGACAATAATCCGAATAATGTAAATAGTGTACATAATACCTCATCTCAGAAATATAGACAGATACTGAAGGGACGAAACGTTGTAATAAATATGGCAACAAAGATGACGACAATAGTCCGAATAATGTAAATAGTGTACATAATACCTCATCTCAGAAATATAGACAGATACTGAAGGGACGAAACGTTGTAATAAATATGGCAACAAAGATGACGACAATAGTCCGAATAATGTAAATAGTGTACATAATACCTCATCCCAGAAATATAGACAGATACTGAAGGGACGAAACGTTGTAATAAATATGGCGACAAAGATGAGGACAATAGTCCGAATAATGTAAATAGTGTACATAATACCTCATCTCAGAAATATAGACAGATACTGAAGGGACGAAACGTTGTAATAAATATGGCAAACAAAGATGAGGACAATAATCCGAATAATGTAAATAGTGTACATAACACCTCATCTCAGAAATATAGACAGATACTGAAGGGACGAAACGTTGTAATAAAATATGGCAACAAAGATGAGGACAATAGTCCGAATAATGTAAATAGTGTACATAATACCTCATCTCAGAAATATAGACAGATACTGAAGGGACGAAACGTTGTAATAAATATGGCAACAAAGATGAGGACAATAGTCCGAATAATGTAAATAGTGTACATAACACCTCATCTCAGAAATATAGACAGATACTGAAGGGACGAAACGTTGTAATAAATATGGCAATCTCAGAAATAAAAGATGAAGGGGACAATAGTCCGAATAATGTAAATAGTGTACATAACACCTCATCTCAGAAATATAGACAGATACTGAAGGGACGAAACGTTGTAATAAATATGGCAACAAAAGATGAGGACAATAGTCCGAATAATGTAAATAGTGTACATAACACCTCATCTCAGAAATATAGACAGATACTGAAGGGACGAAACGTTGTAATAAATATGGCAACAAAGATGAGGACAATAATCCGAATAATGTAAATAGTGTACATAACACCTCATCTCAGAAATATAGACAGATACTGAAGGGACGAAACGTTGTAATAAATATGGCAACAAAGATGAGGACAATAGTCCGAATAATGTAAATAGTGTACATAATACCTCATCTCAGAAATATATAGACAGATACTGAAGGGACGAAACGTTGTAATAAATATGGCAACAAAGATGAGGACAATAGTCCGAATAATGTAAATAGTGTACATAAATACCTCATCTCAGAAATATAGACAGATACTGAAGGACGAAACGTTGTAATAAATATGGCAACAAAGATGAGGACAATAATGCGAATAATGTAAATAGTGTACATAACACCTCATCTCAGAAATATAGACAGATACTGAAGGGACGAAACGTTGTAATAAATATGGCAACAAAGATGAGGACAATAGTCCGAATAATGTAAATAGTGTACATAATACCTCATCTCAGAAATATAGACAGATACTGAAGGGACGAAACGTTGTAATAAATATGGCAACAAAGATGAGGACAATAGTCCGAATAATGTAAATAGTGTACATAATACCTCATCTCAGAAATATAGACAGATACTGAAGGGACGAAACGTTGTAATAAATATGGCAAAAAAAGATGAGGACAATAGTCCGAATAATAATGTAAATAGTGTACATAATACCTCATCTCAGAAATATAGACAGATACTGAAGGGACGAAACGTTGTAATAAATATGGCAACAAAGATGAGGACAATCCGAATAATGTAAAAGTCCAGAATAATGTAAATAGAAACAAAGATAACAACCTCATCTCAGAAATATAGACAGATACTGAAGGGACGAAACGTTGTAATAAATATGGCAACAAAGATGAGGACAATAGTCCGAATAATGTAAATAGTGTACATAACACCTCATCTCAGAAATATAGACAGATACTGAAGGGACGAAACGTTGTAATAAATATGGCAACAAAGATGAGGACAATAGTCCGAATAATGTAAATAGTGTACATAATACCTCATCTCAGAAATATAGACAGATACTGAAAGGACGAAACGTTGTGATAAATATGGCAACAAAGATGAAGACAATAGTCCGAATAATGTAAATAGTGTACATAACACCTCATCTCAGAAATATAGACAGATACTGAAGGGACGAAACGTTGTAATATAATAAATATGGCAACAAAGATGAGGACAATAGTCCGAATAATGTAAATAGTGTACACCTCACCTCATCTCAGAAATATAGACAGATACTGAAGGGACGAAACGTTGTAATAAATATGGCAACAAAGATGAGGACAATAGTCCGAATAATGTAAATAGTGTACATAATACCTCATCTCAGAAATATAGACAGATACTGAAGGGACGAAACGTTGTAATAAATATGGCAACAAAGATGAGGACAATAGTCCGAATAATGTAAATAGTGTACATAACACCCTCATCTCAGAAATATAGACAGATACTGAAGGGACGAAACGTTGTAATAAATATGGCAACAAAGATGAGGACAATAATCCGAATAATGTAAATAGTGTACATAATACCTCATCTCAGAAATATAGACAGATACTGAAGGGACGAAACGTTGTAATAAATATGGCAACAAAGATGAGGACAATAGTCCGAATAATGTAAATAGTGTACATAATACCTCATCTCAGAAATATAGACAGATACTGAAGGGACGAAACGTTGTAATAAATATGGCAACAAAGATGAGGACAATAGTCCGAATAATGTAAATAGTGTACATAATACCTCATCTCAGAAATATAGACAGAGTTGTAAATATAGACAGATAATGAAGGACATAACACCTCATCTCAGAAATATAGACAGATACTGAAGGGACGAAACGTTGTAATAAATATGGCAACAAAGATGAGGACAATAGTCCGAATAATGTAAAAAATAGTGTACATAATACCTCATCTCAGAAATATAGACAGATACTGAAGGACGAAACGTTGTAATAAATATGCAACAAAGCAACAAAGATGAGGACAATAGTCCGAATAATGTAAATGAAGACGGAAACGTTGTAAATAACAACAAAGATGAGGACTCATCTCAGAAATATAGACAGATACTGAAGGGACGAAACGTTGTAATAAATATGGCAACAAAGATGAGGACAATAGTCCGAATAATGTAAATAGTGTACATAACACCTCATCTCAGAAATATAGACAGATACTGAAGGGACGAAACGTTGTAATAAATATGGCAACAAAGATGAGGACAATAGCCCGAATAATGTAAATAGTGTACATAACACCTCATCTCAGAAATATAGACAGATACTGAAGGACGAAACGTTGTAATAAATATGGCGACAAAGATGAGGACAATAGTCCGAATAATGTAAATAGTGTACATAATACCTCATCTCAGAAATATAGACAGATACTGAAGGGACGAAACGTTGTAATAAATATGGCGACAAAGATGAGGACAATAGTCCGAATAATGTAAATAGTGTACATAATACCTCATCTCAGAAATATAGACAGATACTGAAAGGACGAAACGTTGTAATAAATATGGCAACAAAGATGAGGACAATAGTCCGAATAATGTAAATAGTGTACATACCTCATCTCAGAAATATAGACAGATACTGAAAGGACGAAACGTTGTAATAAATATGGCAACAAAGATGAGGACAATAGTGAATAATGTAAATAGTGTACATAATACCTCATCTCAGAAATATAGACAGATACTGAAGGGACGAAACGTTGTAATAAATATGGCAAAACAAAGATGAGGACAATAATCGAATAATGTAAATAGTGTACATAACACCTCATCTCAGAAATATAGACAGATACTGAAGGGACGAAACGTTGTAATAAATATGGCAACAAAGATGAGGACAATAGTCTGAATAATGTAAATAGTGTACATAACACCTCATCTCAGAAATATAGACAGATACTGAAGGGACGAAACGTTGTAATAAATATTTTCTTAAAAATGAGGACAATAGGTCGAATACCAAAAAATAGTGAAAACTCATCTCAGAAATATAGACAATTGAAGGAACGAAACGTTGTAAAAATATGGAGAAAAGAACAGTTGACATAAAGTCTATAAAATAAGAAGATAAAGGGAGAAAAAGAGGATTCACCCTTTCCCAAAGGAAGGATGAAGTGAAAATTAACAAAATGAACTCCTAGAAAAAAAAAGGAAAAAAGATGCGGAAAAGATAAAAAAAAGAAAAAGAACAAAAAAGAAGAAAAAAAAAGAAGAAAAAAAGAAGAAAAAAGAAAAAGAATGGTGGGAAGAAAAGAAAGAAAAAGAAGAAATTTTGAAAAGAAAAACAAAAATAAAGAAAAAGGAAAAAAGGAACAAAAGAAAAGGACAAAATTTTCTTCCGAAGAAAATAGAAAAGAAAAAAGAAATAGAAGAAAAGAAAAAAAAGAGGAAAAAAAGGAAAAAAAATTTGAGAAAAAAATAAAGAAAAATTAAGAAAAAGAAAAAAGAAACTTTTTTATTCTAAATAAAACATTAAAGTTGCAAAAGGAAAAAGAATGAAAAGGGTCTTTAAAAGAAGAACAAGATAAAATGGAAGAAATGAAAATGTATTTTTGAAAACTGTTTTCCTTAGGAGTGAATCAAAGAAATTAAAAATTCTAAGTCATTCTCCAAAAAGGATTAAATTGCCCAACCTAATAAAAATGCCCAAAGATTTTATTTCTGAAAAAGAAGAAAAGAAATTCCAAAAATAAAAGCATTCCTGATTATTTTTCGAAAAAGAAGAAAAGAAAAAGGAAAAAAGAAGAAAATTTGAAAAATCAAAGAAAACAAAGAAATTTGAAGATATTCGCTTTCTCATAACCTCCCAGGAAGAAGAGATGGCAACAACGTCAAAAAAAGGTAAAAAATTTTAAAAAAACGGTAAAGGAGAAATTCTGGAAGAAAAAGATTTTTATTTTTGCTAAAAATGAATTATTTTAGGACCGGGTCAAAAGAAAAAGAAAAAATTTTTAAGAAAAAGAAGTTTATCGATAAAAACGATGAAAAATTCATAAAATAAGAAAAAAATTTTTCCAGATAAATAAAATTTGGTCCAGAATTAATTTATCGTCCCCAGGAACGAACGATTTTTTTCCACAACCATAGAGAAAAGATTTTCTTAAGAAGGAAAATGGAAGAAAAAATGATTATTTTCGCAGAAGGGAAGGTGATGGGTTTGATTTGTGGTTTTGAGAAAATTAAAAAGAAGATTTTTCTGGAAAAAATTTGATTTAAAATGTTATTGACGGTAAATTTTTTGATGGAGGTAATTTTATATATATTGAGAGTTTTATTTAACCTCAGAGGTTTAACATAAATAATGAAATACAATTCTTTTTCTTAAGAAGGTTATTTTCAGAATGCTTTTCCATTATTTTAAAAAATGTTTAACTGAATAAAAACATAGCTGAGACCCAAAAAACGAGGTACCGCTCCATTTCAAGAAGGATTTTTTGAACACGTAGCTGTAGTGAAATTGTATTTTAAAGAATTAAAACCTATAAAGAAGTTTGGAAATAATGAAAATTATTGAAACATCCCATCAAAAAACGCGGAAATTGCCAAAGAAATTTATCGTCGGGAACCAAAGAGGACGCGGAAAAACCCCTGTTTATCGTCTTACCCAGGACTCGAACGAAAATAGTTTATCGTCAAACCATGGACGCGGATTTAGTTTATAGTCCCAGGAAGACAATTATCGTCTTCCTTTCCAGAAAGGTTTTTATGGCACCCAGACGAAAGAATGTTATTTATCGTCATACCCAGGACGCAATGTAAAAATCGTAAAATACCTGAAAAGACGCAGGATGTAGTTTATCGTCATATAAGTGTCAAGAGGACGCCGAATGAAAGTGAATCAAAGAAAAGAATAAGGACGAAAGGAATTTTTATCGTCATACCCATGGACGGTGGGGATTCGAAGAAAGATGGAAAAAAGAAAGAAAGCTTTTTTTTTTGATATATTAATAATACCAAAGCAGGTGCAGTTGAGGCAAATTGATGGAAAGAAAAAAACAAAAGAAAGAAAAAAAATATTGAAAAGGAAAAAAGAGACCTACGGAAACGCAAGAAACTGATCGGAATAAATGGCAAGAAATCAAATAATTTGATGGGAGGTAAAGGACAGAAGACTAAATTCAAGAGAAAGATTGACGGATACAAAATTATTATGAAAGAAAGAGGAAGTGTTTTAACAGAAAGTGTCAAAAAAAAAAAAGTTTATAAATGCAAGAAATAGAAAGAAAAAAAGAAAGAAAGAAAGAATAAGAAAAGAAAGAAAACAAAGAAGGAAGAAAGAAAGTGAAAATAATGTTTGAAAGGAATATAAAACACAAAGTTGAAAGAAAGAAAGAAACCGGAGAAATTTAGCTTATTCAAGGATTGAAGAAATAAAGAAAAGCCTGAAAACCAAAGATGCGTCAAAATTTTCTTTATACGAACGTTAGATCAATCGTAAAAAGTAAACCAAGAAAGAAAAAGATGTGATTAAAGTCAGAAAGAAAAGAAAGGGGTCGAATTTAACAGGTGAAAGGAACCCACAGGACGCTTTCAAAAAAAAGAAGGGCTGCAAGAAATGATTTGATATCGAAAGAAAGAAAGAAAGAAGCTAATTCATAATAATAAACGATGAAACCAATTAGTTTGGATCGGTCATCCTGTTTAAAGAAAGAAAGAAAGAAAAAAAGAAAGAGCGATATTTCGAAAGAAAAAAAAAAATGTGGCACAAAAAAGAATTGAAAGGGGTGAAAGGAAAGTATGGAAAGATCGAAAAGAAAGAAAGATTGAAAAGAAAGCTTCAAAAAATTAAGTTTCTCCAAACAAAAAGAAAGAAAGAAAAAGAATCAAGGAAAAAAGAAAGTCAAATAATAGAAAAAGTCTGGACGAATCAAAGAAAGAAAGAATGAAGAAAGAAAGAAAGAAAGAAAAAAATAAGAAAGTAAAGTCAAATAAAATAAAGAAAAGGAAGTTGGATCAATGAAAAGAAAGAAAGAAAAAAAAGAAAGGAGAAAGAAAGAAGGCGAAATAAGTGAAATAGGAACAGAAAGGAAGGTTTAAATGAAGAAAGAAAGAAAGTTGAAGAAAGTCACGAAAGAAAGAAAGAAAGGAAGAAAGTCGAAATAAGAATATTGAAAGGAAGTTGACGATTCAAAGAAAGAAAGAAAGAAAGAAAGAAAAAAGAAAGAATGAATTAGAAAGAAAGAAAAAAATTTGAAAAGGCGAAATAAGGGTTAGAAAACCATAAAGAATGCAACGAAGAAAAAAGAAAGAAAGAAAGAATCAAAAAAAGAAAGAAAAAAAAAGGAAAGAAAGAAAGAAAAATAATAATAAGTTAAAAGGAAATATGAGGAAAAAAGAAAGAAAGAAAGAAAGAAAGAAATTTGAAATTGAAAGATGAAAAAGAAAGGTTAAACAAAGGGGAGTGGAAAGAAAGAAAGGAGAAGGAAAGAAAGAAAAAATAAGAAGTAGAAATGAAAGAAAGATAAAGAAAGAAATAAAAGAAAGATACGAAAAAAAGTTCAAATAATAAGAAGTAGTGAAACGAAGGGCTTGACAAAAAAGAAAAAGAAAGAAGGAAAGAAAGAATGAAAAAGAAAGAAAGAAAGAAAGAAAGAAAATCCAAATAATCAGTAATGAAAGGAAGAAGAAAAGAAAGAAAGAAAAAAGAAAGAAAGAAAAGAGAAAGAAAGAAGAAAAGAAAGATTGTAGAAATAATTGAAAAGAAAGGAGACTGGAAGAATAAAAAAATAAGTAGAAAGAAAGCGCGTGGGACGATCAAAAGAAAGAAAGAAAGAAAGAAAGAAAGGACGAAAAGAAAGAAAAAAGAATAAGAAAGATTATTTAAATTTTCCAAATACAAGTCATTTGAAAGGAATTGATCGAAAAGAATTCTAGAAGAAAGAAAGAAGATGGAAAGAAAAAAGAAGGAAAATAGAAAGGAAAGGAAGTTGACGAATCAAAAAGAAAGAAAAGAAATAATAAAAGAAAGAAAAAGAAAAAAAGAAAGAAAACAGGCAAATAATAAGAAGTAGATGAAATAAGTTTGACGAATCAAAAGAAAGAAAAGAAAGAAAGAAAGAAAAAGAAAGCAAACAAAGAAAAGAAAGAAATGTAGAAAAAAATAAGAAATAGAAGGAATTGAATCGAAATTCGAAAAATCAAAAGGGGAAAGAAAGAAAAAAGAAAGAAAGAAAGGAAGAAAAAAATTTTTAAAAAAAGTAGGGAAAGGAAGTTGGACGAATCTGAAGAAATCTTTTACTGGCCTGAAAAGAAAGAAAGAAAAAATAAAAAAGAGTGGAAATACAAAAAAAGAAAAGAAAAAAGAAAGAAAGAAAGAAAAAAAAAAAGAAAGAAAGTCAAATAATAAAGTAGTGAAAGGAAGTTGGACGAATCAAAAGAA
>CAHIKZ030002655.1:4367500-4385000 GCA_903632075.3 Acanthosepion pharaonis
TGTTTTCTGAATAGGAGTAGAGGTTTATCCTTTGTTTCCTGTTTAGGATTGGGTTTCCGGTTCCTTCAAAAGTTTACTTCAACTCTATACTTCTAACGTCCCCGCCTAAACTCTGAAATGTTATTTATTTTCTTCTTTTCAGTAGGAGTAGATATGTTTTTTGAATAGGAGTAGAGGTTTGCACTTTGTTTCCTGTTTAGGATTGGGTTTCTGGTTCCTTCAAATGTCTACTTATAATTCTAAAGTCTACGCCTAAAATCTGAAATGTTATTTATTTTCTTCCTTCAGTAGGAGTAGATATGTTTTTTTGAATAGGAGTAGAGGGTTATCCTTTGTTTCCTGTTTAGGATTGGGTTTCCGGTTCCTTCAAATGTTTACTTATAATTCTAACGTCTCCGCCTAAACTCTGAAATGTTATTTATATATTTTTTTCCTTCAGTAAGAGTAGATATGTTTTCTGAATAGGAGTAGAGGTTTATCCTTTGTTTTCTGTTTAGGATTGGGCTTCCGGTACCTTCAAATGTCTTCTTCAAATCTATACTTTTAACGTCCCCGCCAAAACTCTGAAATGTTATTTATATACTTTCTTCCTTCAGTAGGAGTAGATAGGTTCTTTGAATAGGAGTAGAGATTATCCTTTGTTTCCTGTTTAGGATTAGGTTTCTGGTTCCTTCTAAAGTCTACTTCAACTCTATACTTCTAACGTCCCCGCCTAAACTCTGAAATGTTATTTATATATTTTCTTCATTCAGTAGGAGTAGATAGGTTTCCTGAATAAGAGTAGAGATTATCCTTTGTTTCCTGTTTAGGATTAGGTTTCCGGTTCCTTCTAAAGTCTACTTCAACTCTATACTTCTAACGTCCCCGCCTAAACTCTGAAATGTTAGTTATTTTCTTCTTTTCAGTAGGAGTAGATATGTTTTTTGAATAGGATTAGAGGTTTATCCTTTGTTTCCTGTTTAGGATTAGGTTTCCGGTTCCTTCTAAAGTCTACTTCGACTCTATACATCTCACGTCTCCGTCTAAACACTGAAATTGTATTTGCTATATTTTTCTTCTCTATATGAGTTGATAGATTCGCCTATCTTTCGGTTCCCATACCTTCCCGGCCTTTTGAACTAAAGCAGACTTTTAACTCTGGCTTTAAGATTAGTATTGGGTTTCCATTCCTTCTCCATCCTGGGTATGACGATAAACTAAATCCGCTTCCTGGGTAAAACGATAAACTACATCAAGTAGCAAGGCCTCTGATCAGGAGGTTTTGAGGAGTGTGGAACCACCTCTTAATTGCTGGTGTTCCCAGGTCCACCCTAACACCTCTTCGGGTCGCAGGCATTGTCTAATAGCTAACTCCCAAACTGGGGTCAAAACACTAGGAGCGTGTAAAAATCAGTTTTAATTCGAGCAATACATTTTTGAGGAAAACGATTATTACCAGCAATTGATTTTTGGAATAAAGGAAAATATTGCCAGATATACATATTTGGAAAAAATATATTAGCAGCAATACATTTTATGGAAAAGAAAAAAAAATATTACCAGCTAAAATCTTATCGGCCTTAAATAACCCATTCAGGTTGATATGCCATAAAACCAACCAAAGCAAACAAACAAACCAGTTGCTTCTAAAATCTTGTTCTCTTTCACTCCCGGTAATCGCCTGCATTTTAGTGACTTTATCCTTAGTAAAGTTTTAACATCGTTTCTCGACCTATTTGAATCTTCCTACGTAGCAGAATGAATGAATAAAATATCAGTCAGTTATATGCCATGCGTGAAACACGCTTAGGCGATCATATATCTTTCGATAAATGACTGACGAGGCAGATTAATTTCCTACAATAGGTTGCCATTTCTTTCTACGGTAAGCCACTTGCCATCGAAGGTTTTAGAACCCGGTCTGTCCTGCTATCTACCCATAGCTGTTGTGTAGAAGAGGATTCATTAGCACGTAAGTGAATGTAATAGATGCGACTGTAATTCGAACTCCGCTTTCCGATTCCTCACTCCAAGCCGCTAACCATTACTCCACCGTCTCGTGAATGAAATATAAATAAATAGAAAAAAGCTACTGAAAAAAACAAATGAATTTTGGGAACAAAGAAACCCGTTGTGTCTTCAAGATTTCATGTTTTCTTTTCATTCGTGATTCATTCTTCTATTTTTTTTATTTCCTTTCATATTTCCTTTTCCTCCTATTTTTTTTTCTTGCCTTTTCTTTATTTTTCTCTATTTATAAGATTTCTTCATGACTTTTCTCTTTCAGTTTCTTCATTCTGTCAGTTTCTTTTTTAATTACAAGTATAACGTTGAGTCTCTACCCAGCACCTGAAGACTGCGTTGTGCATGAAACTTCGAGTCGTGCTACCGACGAC
The DNA here is from genome assembly GCA_903632075.3 of Acanthosepion pharaonis. Lineage (NCBI taxonomy): Eukaryota > Metazoa > Mollusca > Cephalopoda > Sepiida > Sepiidae > Acanthosepion > Acanthosepion pharaonis. The sequence goes on from CAHIKZ030002655.1 coordinate 4,369,876, forward strand.
AGATAATACCTATATTTATAAATATATACATAAGAGCTTTTTTATATTAAATCGAGGACTATTTTTAAAACACAAGCAGTGTGTGATATATTTATATATAGTTACCTTGTCTTCTTAATATCTGATCTTTTAATGTTCTCTTTCCTTAATAATGTTTTTTTTTCTCTTTTGTTCTGTAACACTCAGTAACCCTTTGTGTCTTAGACGTTTCATGTTTTCTTTTCATTCTTAATTCATTCTTTCTTTTATTTTTTTATTTCCCTTTTTATTTCCTTTTTCTCCTATTTTTTTCTTGCCCTTTCTTTATTTTCCTCGATTTATAAGACTTTTTAATTTTTTTCTTTTTCAGTTTCTTCTTTCTTTAGGTTCTTCTCATTTTAATAGTGTGTTTTTTGGGATTTTTTTTTTCAAACGACAATAAAAATAAAAATAATGATCCTGGAATGGGCATTCGAATTTTATATTAAATCAAGGACTATTTTATAAACACAAGCAGTGTGTGATATCTTATATTTATATATAGTTATCGTCTGTTCTTTTAATGTTCTCTCTCCTTAATAATGTTTTTTTTCCTCCTGTTCTCTAACACTCATAACCCTTTGTGTCTTAGAAGTTACATGTTTTCTTTTTATGCTAATTTCATTCCTTTTTTCTTCTATTTTTTATTTCCCTTTTTATTTCCTTTTCCTCTTATTTTTTGTTTTTTTTCTTGCTTTTTCTTTATTTTCATCTATTCATAAGATTTCTTCATGTCTTTACTCTTTCAGTTTCTTTTCATTATATATGTAACGTTGAGTCTCTATCCTGTACCTGAAGATTGTCTTGTGCATGAAACCCCGCGTCTACTGTCTTCTTAATATTTGTTCTTTTAATGTTTTCTCTCCTTAATAATGTTTTTTTTTTCTCTTTGTTCTCTCAGTAACCCTTTGTGTCTTAGAAGTTTCCTGTTTTCTTTTCATTCTTGTTTCATTCTTTCTTTCTTTTATTTTTTATTTTCTTTCATATTTACTTTTCCTCCTATATGAAGGAGAAAGAGCATTTGAAGAGTAATCAAGAAGACAATCGATAATGATTGACATTATATTTAAACTTTTGAAGATCAAAATTGACCGGAAAGCATGGAGATAAAGTGGAACTGTTGTCGTTTCAATGCCAAAGAAGAATCTGCAGTGTTTTGGGTCCTGACTCGGCACCTCGGCCTCAATCACTTTCCCACTTCCGTAATCTTTCTGGCCTATGACTTATCTATAAATACTTTAATGTTAGTTTTTTTTTTCTCTCTTTATTTCCTTTTCCTCTTATTTTTGTTTCTTTCTCTTTCTTTATTTTTTATTCTATTTATAAGATTTCTTCATGTCTTTTCTCTTTCATTTCCTTCTTTCTACCTTTTTTTTATCATTTAGGCCCCTTCGAGTTTTCATTTGGCCTTCCTCTTCTTTTTTGCCTCTCTTTTTGAATTTATTCTTTCCTTCTTCCTCTTCATCTACCGTTTCTTCGCCGTCTTATATGGTCTTTTTTCCTTCCTTTTTTCTTGCTTTTGCTTTCATTCTTTCCCTTTCTTCATCTCCTGCCAATTCTCTCCTTTCTATAGTTTAGTTTTTCTTCCTCTTCTTTTTTCTTATTCTAATTTTTTCTTTTTTTCTTCTTTTTGCTGTCATTCATTTTCTTCTTCATATTCTAAGACCATCTTTTATTTTAGATTTCCGTTTTTTTTCTTCTTGTCTACTTCGTCTTCTTCTTCAAATTCTTCTTTCTTTTACTTTCGTTCTTTTCTTTCTTGTATGATTTTCGTAATTTTTTCGTTTTATCTTTTCTTCCTCTTCTTTCTTCTTCTTGCTTTCATTTGTTCTCTTCTTCATCCCCTTTTGCAATTTCCCTTCGTTCTTATTTTAGCATTTCTTCCTCTTCTTCTTTCTTCCTTCTCCTTTTTCTTCTTGCTTTCATTGTATGTGTTCTTCATCTTCATGTACCAATTCTTCCCTTCTTCTTCTTCTTTCTTCTTCTTCTTCTTCTTCTTCTTCTTCTTCTTCTTCTCCTCCTTCTTCTTCTTACTCTCTTCCTCCTCCTCCTTCTTCTTCTTCTTGCTTTCATTATTTGCGTTCTTCATCTTCTTCTCCTCCTTCTTCTTTTTCCTCTCCTCCTTCTCCTCGTTCTTCTTCTTTCTCTCCTCCTCTTTTTTTATATGTCCTTCTTTTTTCTTCTTCATCTTCATTTTCTTCTTCTTCTTCTTCTTCTTCTTCTCCTCCTCCTCCACCTTCTTCTTCTTCCTCTCTTCCTCCTCCTCCTTCTTGTTCTTGCTTTCATTATATGCGTTCTTCATCATCATGTACCAATTCTTCCCTTCTTCTTCTTCTTCTTCTTCTTCTTCTTCTTCTTCCTTTCTTCCTCCTCCTCCTCCTCCTTCTTCTTGCTTTTATTATTTGCGTTCTTCATCTTCTTCTCCGCCTTCTTCTTCTTCTCCTCCTCATCGACCTCCTCCTTCTTCTTCTTCTTGCTTTCATTATTGCGTTCTTCATCTTCTTCTCCCTCTTCTTCTTCCTCTCCTCCTCCTTCTTCTTCTTCCTCTCCTCCTCTTGTTCTTTCTTCTTCTTCTTGCTTTCATTATTGCGTTCTTCATCTTCATGTACCAATTCCATCCCTTTTTATATGTCCTTCTTCTTCATTTTCTTCTTCCTCATCATCTTTTTCCCTCCTCCTCCTTCTTCTTCTTCTTCTTTCTTCCTCCTCTCTCCTCTTCTTCCTCTCCTCCTCTTCTTCTTCTTCTCTTCCTCCTCCTCCTCTCTTCTTGTACCATTTCTGTCCTTTTTTATCTCTTTCTTTTTGACCATTTCTGTCCTTTTTTTATTTTCTTTTTTGACCTCGTCTTTCTCTCATTCTTCCATTAATTACTTTTACTCTCTATTTTTTTTGCTATCTTTCTCTCCTTCTTCCTCTGCCTCCTCCTCTTCTTCTCATTATTAATATTACTATTATTATTGTTGTTTAGCCAGCAATTTTTATTTCCTGTTGTTTTCTTTTTCTCTGTTCGTTCCTCCCTTTTAATATTATTGGCACCCTGATTTACCGCTTGCCTAAGCAATAATAAGTGAATAACATACTTCGCTAGTAGACCCACGTGCTTGCCAGGAGACAAGCAATTGGTGCTCTTCCTACTTTCACTTTCGTTTTCTTTTTTACACTTGCCTCTACTCTTTTTATAACTTTTTTTTTACACTTGCTCATCATTTATCTCTGCAGTCTTGTCTTGAGCGAAAATGATGACGCTTATTAAGCTGATTCGATTTCATCCCAACTTGTTATTGGTCTCAGTTTAAAAAAAAATAACGACTTCCGAACACACTAAAAAAGAACTTACACGATATTGCAGCGACAGCTCCATGTTTGGCACAAGTTCATATTTGGCGCTCATCCGGGATATTTAACATTCGGGAACGGGTTATTTTTCTCGGGTTGTTATTAGTTACCAGTGGGTAATTTATAACAACGCTGTTTTTCTCCCACATCGCTTTATATAATCATTATATTATTCGATTTTAAAAATTCAAAAACAGTAGAAACCTCGAACAAAATCTTTTCATACAAATCACGAACTATTACTGTGTAACTATGGAGCTTGTTACACCATGTATAAATGCTGATGCAATAATTACTATCAATATTGTTTGTTACTACCGAATTCAACCAAGATTTACAAAAAAAAGCTGTCATATAAATATATATAAAAATATATTATAAAAATACAAAACTACTTCTTAGATTATGACTTCCATTCGCTACCAATGGCTTACAACATGACCAATTTAAGTGTTCCGTCTTTCAGAGATATTTGTCAGACTGTACTAACTGCATTTACACTTTCGTCAAGTTACCCTACTATTGCTATTGGTAGCATGTAACCCAGTCTTACCCGTCATATAATGAGGTCGTTCGGAAACCTAAACGTTTAGATTTTTTCTGGCATGGATAATTCTGGGCAGCCAGCAAGATTAAAAATAAGACCTGTCAGAGGGCAAATGTACCTTCTTGTAGTATCAACTGCCAGAAAACATGATGCGGGGTATGCTGGTCTATGTAGCTATGTACACAGTGCAATGATAGCATGGCATTTCTGGGCAGAGGGCTTCCAAGACTGAAAACCATTGTCTAGGGCGGTGGCTTCTCCTAATGTAATCAACATCCGCGTGTCAGTGACTATGTCGAGCCTTCAGGTTGGAAGGCATTGGTTGCGGTTTGAACTAGGGAATGATGGGCACCGCCAGGTTCAATTGACCAAGACGCGATGCGAATAAATAAGAATAAGACTTTCAACCCAGTTGTATGGAGCGGACTCGTCTTGTACTGAGATAGTTTGCGACTCTACGACCACAAGCGGTGTTGGGACTGATGATGATAATGATGATGATGATGATGATGACGTCGACAACAACGATGATGATGATGACGTCGACGAACAATGATGATGATGACGACGATGATGACGAGAAGACGATGGATGATGATGACGACGATGACGACGACGATGATGATGACGTTGATGAGGGTGATGATGATGATGACGACGACAACGATGACGACGAAGACGATGACGATGATGATGACGACGATGACGACGACGATGATGATGACGTTGATGAGGGTGATGATGATGATGACGACGATGAGGATGATGATGATGACGACGACGACGACGACGACGATGGTGATGATGATGATGATGACGACGAGGATGATGAAGACGACGATGAGAATGATGATGACGACGACGACGAAGACGATGATGATGACGATGATGATGATGATGATGATGACGACGGTGACGACGACGATGACGACGATGATGATGATGACGTTGATGATGATGATGATGACGTCGATGATGATGATGATGATGATGATATGGATGATAATGATGATGACGACAACGACGATGATGACGATGATGATGATGATGATGTTGATGATGTTGACAATGATAATGATAATGAAGGCAAACTTTGATTCAAGATCAAATACCTGGAGTACTAAAGTGTAGATTCACTCCTCATGACTTGCGAGATAAGGATTTATAAAAACAATTTTTTTCATGGAGTATCACAGAACGTCCTTTCGGGCAAATGACATGCGAGATAAAATACCATCAGTGAAAAAAAAAAAAAAAAAAAAAAAAACTTTTTTGCAAGACCTGATACAGAGACCGTAAGCAGGACGAGAGAAAAAGAATAAAGAAGGATCACAACTTTAAAATAGTGCAATGGAAGGATCCATCATGTTAAAAAAAGAAATAAAGCAAAACAGAATGCTACAGAAGTCGAGGAAAACAGAAAAAAAAGGTAAGTTGATTTTAAAGAATTACTAAATGCAGAGGTGGGAGAAATCCGTCTATTATCCAGCGTCGAGGGTACCACAAGGCGGTATAATGGTTAGCAAGCTTGTCTCGCTAGTTCAGTTACGACTGAGTAGTGAGTTCAATCCTCACTGGATGTCCCATACTTTCCGCCTTGTGCCACATCTAAGCTATGCTTAGAAAATAAAGGCACCTCGAGGTGATGTAATTGTTAACAAGCTTGTCTCGCTAGAACAATTACGGCTCTTTATTGATTTCGATTCCCACTGGGTGCCCCATAATTTCGACCTTGTGCCATATCTAAGGTACACTTGGAAAATAACTATGGTTAGCAAGCTTATCTCGCCAGAACAATTACGAATGTGTATTAAGTTTGATCCTCACTGGGTACCACCTACTTTTGGCTTTGTGCCACATCGAAGCCACGCTTGGAAAATCACTATTATCCAGTATCTTTACGATAGACATTTCCATCCATTTAATTTACCGTATTTTTCTGTGCATAATACGACTTGAATGGAATACAACCCTGTGTTTCTGAGGCCAAAAACAGGGATTAAATTACGTTCTTGAGTATTTTACGACACTTATAAAGAAATCCCTATGTAGTTTTTAAAACAAAAATGTTGTAGTATATTATTCAGATCTTAATGTTGTATACCTCTTTCATTAAAATATTTATTTTTTCCTGATATTAAAGTACAGAAATGAACAGGAAGTTTAGTCATTGTGTGTTTCTTCACCTAATTTCAGTTTCAAAGCTTATTTTCGATTTTTGGGCGAAAGGTGTTGGAAAATTAATGTTACCAAAACATGAAAGATTTTGTTTATTTTCTTTCATCAACTTTCAATTACGCTGATTCCCAAAGAACAAATATTGCTGACATATCAAATAGCTTTTGCAAGCAATTATAAATTATAAATACCTGCCTAACTTGTGTCTTTGTTATCGATATGAGTGTATTTCCAATCTGGATGCTTCAAAGAAGTGTTATGCTGTTTTTTTAAGCTGACTAGCATATTCTGAAAACGTGTATTTGTGTATAATATGTCACCTTTCACTAAATTTCCTGTCTTTGACAAAAAAGTCGTTTAATTATACTGATTATCAAAGAAAAATATTGCCGACATATCAAATATCTTTTGTAAACAATTGTGTTGGGTGTATTTACAATATTTCTCTTTCAAATAAGAGGTGTTTTTTTAAGCTGAGTAACATTTCTGAAAACGTATATTTGTGTATAATATGACACCTTTTACTAAAGTTCCTGTCTTTTACAAAAAAAAAAACTCGTTTAATTATGCTGATTTTCAAAGAAATATTTTGCCGATATATCAACTACCTTTTGTAAACAATTGTGCTGGTTGTATTTGCAATATTGCTCTTTCACGTAAGAGGTGTTTTTTTGTTTTTTTTTTAACTGAGTAACATTTCTGAAAACGTGTATTTGTGTATAATATGACACCGTTTTTGCCTTTAATTTTGGTTTAAACTTTCTGGTATTACGCACAATAAAATACGGCACCATTAATTTTCCCTCCATTTTTGCTCAACAAAAACTGTTTCTACTATATGTATTATTATCTTCCGACATATTTATTTACCATTAATTTCTGCCACCATTATTTTTCGGCGAATGTTTCTGCCATTTTTATTTACCAAAATTGTTTCTCATTTTTATTTACTACACTAATTCCACCATATTTATTTACCATAGGTCCTTGCTGCAATTTCTGTTTTCTATAGAACTTTCCACCATTTTGATCGACCAAACACTATTTTTATCATTTGTGTTTACTATGATTACTTCCCATTATATTTATTTGCCATAAATTCCCCTGCCATTTCTGTTTACTATAGAAACTTGAAACCATTTTTCTTTACTAATAACTGTCTCATTTTTATTTACCACGGTGACTTTCCACCATATTTACTTGCCATAGATTCTTCCAGCCAATTCTGTTGGCAGATAAAATTTTCGAATGTTTATATTTACGAAAATCTTCTTCTTTTCGCCACATTTTCTACTTATTACCTTTGACCTTCCTTTTCTCTCCTTTCTCTTGGTAAATTTCTCCATTCTTTTACTTCTTTAGTTCTTCTTCTTAACATTTTTTCGCATTTCTTCTTTCTCTTCTAATTTTTAAACCTTCATTTTTTTAATTCCTTCTACCATTTTTTCTTCTTTTGGTTTCTTTCTCCCTTTTCTTCATCTCGTAGATTCCTTCTACTTTTTCTTCTTCTTTTGATTTCCTTCTACCTCTTCTTCTAATTTTTTCTTTTTTCCTCTTTTCCTTCCTCTTCTTTTGGTTTCCTTCTACCTTTTCTTCTTTTTTAGCTTCCTTCTCCCTTTTCTTCATCTCGTAGATACCTTCTACCTTTTCTTCTTCTTTTGATTTACTTCTACCTCTACTTCTAATTTTTTTTTCCGCTTTTTCTTCCTCTTTTTTTTGGTTTTCTTCTCCCTTTTCTTCATTTCTTAGATTCCTTCTACTTTTTCTTCTTCTTTTGATTTCCTTCTACCTCTTCTTCTAATTTTTTTCTTTTTTCCTCTTTTTCTTCCTCTTCTTTTGGTTTCCTTATACCTTTTCTTCTTCTAATATTTCTTTTTTTCCGCTTTTTCTTCCTCTTCTTTTGGGTCCCTTCTACATTTTCTTCTTCTGATTTTCTTCTACCTCTTCTTCTATTTTTTTCCTCTTTTTTTCCTTTTCTTTCTACCTTTTCTTCTTTTGGATTCCTTTTAACTTTTCTTCTTTTGATTTTCTTCTACTTTTTCTTCTTCTTCTGTTTTCCTTCCACCTTTTATTCTTCGTTTGATTTCCTTCTTTTTATTTATCTTAATGTTTTCATCTTTTCCTTCTCTTTTTTGTATATTTCCATGTTATTCTTTTTCTGTTATTATTACTTCTTCTTCTTCTTCTTCTTCTTCTTCTTCTTCTTCTTAATCTCCTTTCACTTTATTCCTTTTCCTTCATTCTATCTTCTAACTTATTTTTCTTCTTCTTCTTCCTCCTCCTTCTTCTTCTTCGTTCTTTTTCAGTTTTCTTCATCATCTACTATACTTCCATCTTCGGGTTTTTTATTCTTTACATTCATTCTCTTGATTCTCTCCTTCATGTTTTCTTCATTATTGTATTTTTCATTTCCATCTATATCTTTTGTTTCTTCTTTGCATTCATTCATTCTCTTCAACTTCTTCCTCATTTGTCTACCTATTTTCTTTCTTTATCCTCTTCTTCTTTCCTTCTTTTGTTTCTTTATTTTCATTCTGTTCATCTTAAACTTCCGTTGGTTATTCTTCATTGTTCTTCTTCCTCGTCTTTTTTTTTACTTTTTTACATTCATTCTCTTCACCTTCTTCTTCATTTTTATACTTTTTCTTCCTTTTCTTCTTCTTCTTTTTCATTTTCTTCTTTTTCTCTTGTGTCTTTTTTATATTCATTCTCTTTGTACTTATTCTTCATTATTTTCTGTTTTTTTTCTTCTTTCTCTTCTTCTATATTTGATTTCGTTCCATTCATTCTCTCAAAGCTGCTCTTAATTCTTCTTCTTTTTTGTTTTTCTTCTTTACCTTTTGTTTTCTATTTTTCCTTGACGGTAGCTGTTCAGCCCAGTGGGGCCGACGTTTCTCATCTGATATGCCGTTTGTATGGTATCCTCTATCACTCGAACCGGGAGAGTCTTCATTATTATTATTATTATTATTATTATTATTATTATTATTATTGTCGTTGTTGTTGCTGTAGTTTTTTTTTCTGGTGTCTCCATGTCTTTACGGGTCCCAACCAGTGATCTAAGGTCAGAAATGGCGTCAGGACATTTTCCACTGAGCATTTTTTTTTTTTTTAGGAAAAAAACACATAATATCACATATTTGATAAATAAAGCCCTTCGTAGGGCGTGGGCTGTACTGGTGAGTACAATTGTTTGTATATCTTCAAGGCATCGGCTACCAGGAATCCCTTCAACGTGTCTACTGGAATCTTTTCCAATTAATCCGAGTGCTCCAACTACAACTGGAATTGTTAATGCCCTCATGTGCAACATTTTTGTGATTTCGACTTCAAGGTCCTTGTATTTTGATAGGGTTATTTTTTTTATCTTGAAAGATACTTTGCAGTCTGCCGATATTGACATATCAATAAGAATGCACATTTTGTCTTTGCGGTCTCCAATCACGATGTCTAGGCTATTAGCTTTATTATTATTATTATTATTATTATTATTATTATTATTATTATTAACTTTGATTTCTGCTGTATTTTGATAGTTATTATTACTGTCATAAATTATTATTGTTTGTGTTATGTTTCCTAGTTTGTAACATGTAGAGCCGGGTCCAAACTATGATCCTTAGGTCCTATAGGAGAATTGTCATTTAATTGACGGCACTTTTCTTAGTATATGGGATGTTCCTAGTAGGGCGATCTTCTGGGTAATTTGTATGTTGATATTACCTGGGACACTTTTAGTAAAATGTTCCATTCCTTTTCTCACGAGGTCCAGAGCTCGATTACCTTTGGTACAGTCTCAGACTTCATTCTCTCCATCCTGTTAATCTCGACCTCCAGGTCTTTGTATTTGGACGATTTCTCGATGATTTTTATGGAGGTGTTTCTCTGCTAAGTCAATAAGCATACACTCCCTGAATTTCTTGTCTTTTATGATAATATTAGGTCTGTTGGATTTTATTTCCTTGTCAGTTTGATTTGGCATGTCCCAGAGGATAGTTACATCGTTATTTTGGTTTACTGTGTCTGGTTGGTGCGCATACCATCTCTCAGTGGTTTCGATTTTGTGCTTCTTGCATATCTTCCAGTGCACATATGTCGCTACATTGTTATGTCTATGATTATATTCCTTTTTTCTAGTTCCGGGCATCCTGTGATAATATGGCCGACAGTTTCATCATATGTTTTCGCAGATCCTGCATTTCGAATTAGTTCCGTCCTTGATTATGTGACATTGATAGCATCTGGTTGTGAGGCTTTGGTCCTGAGCTGTAATAATTAGGCATTAAGTCTCAGCTTTCAACCCGGATGCTCCTCAGCCATTGATGTGTTTTCTGTTTGTCCACATCTGCTTCTTTCCTTCTTTTTAGCTATTTGCCATGTAACGCCTTGTCTTCCCAGTTTTTTTTTTGTAATTTCATTTGGCCAAATTGTTTTTCTTTCTATTTTACTCATTTGGCGTAGATGGTATTCGCTTAATTTTTTGTTGGTAGGATTTCACGTATATTAAGCTGTTTCTTGAATAGCGTAACTTCTTTGATGATGGTGTGGACTTAGTGTTTTACTATTTGTAGGAGAGGGTCATTGTTTTTTGTGAGTTATGCTTCAAATCCGATTGTTGTAGTTTTTAGAGTTAGTTTAAGTTGGATTAGACCTCGGACTCCTAAAGCTCTTGGTACGTACAGACCTGATCTGATCTAATCTCGGATGATGCATTCTCGTTTGGTTAAGCAATTTCTGGTCTTGGCGTCCTATCTTTTAATATCATTCAACTTCCATTTAATAATGTTGAAGCTGTATGTTACTAGGGACATAGCTAAAGTGTTAATAGCCTTCATTTTATTGACCGCATTTAGTTCGCTTTCTAATATCAAGCGCAGTGTCCTATAACATTGTTTTCAGTTCTTTTTCTTCATTGTTGCATGATGCATTCTGTCTCCTTCATTAATGCCTAAGTATTTTTTTTATGTACCATCTTGGTCTAGTTCCTTAACCTTGTTGTTGATATCAAAGTCTAAATCTGTAGTTTTCGTTAGTTTACCACCTTTGAAAGTGGCTTTGGTACATTTGCCAAATCCGAACTCCATCCCTGAAGGTTTTGACAATAATGAGTAGGTTTTTTTTTTCTGCTGGTTGTCATCCTTGGTAAACGTTTTGATATCATCAGTATAGAATAGGGGGTTCAGTTTGCCATTCTGCGATTTGTATCCGTAGCTGTTTTTGTTCAGTAGGCAGTTATAGTGGCGCTAATGCGAGGCAGAAGATTAGTGGTGATAATGAATCTCCTTGGAAGATCTCGCTTTTGATATTGATTGGTCTTGATGTTAATGAACCATTTGTATGGTTTAGATTTGGTGTAGTCATCCAGCTTTTCATGCTCCCCGTTATAAAATTGACGGCTGTGGGGCACATTCTGTATACTTTTAGGCTCTTCTCAATCCATGAGTGTGTTACACTATCGAACGACTTTCTGTGATCGATCCATGCTATCGATAATTTTCTTTTCCTTTCTTTTCACCTCTTCCAATAGTTTTATTGATAATTAGTTGTTCCTGGCACCCGTAACTTCCTCTTTTACATCCCTTCTGTTCTGCTGGCAGTAAATTGTTTTCTTCAAAGAAGTTGTATGTCCTCTTGGTTATGATAGAACTGAGGGTCTTGTACATTGTTGGTAAGCAGGTAATCGGCCTATAGTAATTCAGGTTCTGCGTTTCTTCTGTTTTGGGGGAGTAGGCATGTTACTCCCCACGTGAGCCATTTGGGGTATTTTAATAATGTTGAAGCTGTATGTTACCACGGGTATAGCAAAGGTGTTGTAGCCTTCATTTTATTGGTCACATTAAGTTCCCCTTATAATGTCTTCGGATCTTTTTCTTCAAAATTGAATATTGTATTCCGTCTCCTTCATTAATTCCTAAGTATTTCTATGTACCATCTTAGTCTAGTTCCTTAAAAGGAAGTTGACTTTAGCACATTTGTCGATTCCGAACTCCATTTTAATATCTTTGCTGAAGGTTTTAACAATAGTGAGTAGGTTTTCTGCTCGTTTTCATCCTTGGAAAACGTTTTAAGATCATCAATATAGAATAGATGATTCAGTTTGCCATTCTGTGTATCTGTAGCTAATGTTGTTCAGTAGGCAGCTGAGTGGCGCTAATGCAAGACAGAAAACTTGTGGTGACAATAAATCTCCTTGGATGATCCCGCTTTTGATCTTGATTGGTCTCGATGTTAATATCTATCTATCTATCTATCTATCTATCTATCTCAATCTGTTCATATCTATCTATCTATCTATCTATCTATCTATCTATCTATCTATCTATCTATCTATCTATCTATCTATCTCAATCTGTTCATATCTATCTATCTATCTATCTATCTATCTATCTATCTATCTCAATCTGTTCATATCTATCTATCTATCTATCTATCTATCTATCTATCTCAATCTGTTCATATCTATCTATCTATCTATCTATCCAAAATTTTTCCTTATCTATCAATCCATCTATCTATCCATTTTTTTTCTATCTATCTATCCAAATATTTTCCCTAACTATCTAGCTATCCAGATCTTTTCCTTCTGTCCATCTACCTATCCAAATCTATCTATCTATCTATCTATCTATCTATCTATCTATCTATCTATATATATATATATATATATATATATATATAAAACTTTTCCTACTCAGTCTGTCTATCTATCTATCTAAATCGTTCATTTGTTTTCTGGATATAGAAATTAGGACACATTTAAGCACAAACGGAAATCTAACAAGACGTTTTCGCAATATACATGTGAAAAAGTACTACTATTTATGTTGACTGGTTTAGAAAACGGTTAAAATAATGGAAGAGTTAATAATAAAAAAGGATGCCAACTCACAGTAATATCAACTAAGAACGTACTGACCGTTTTCGGAAATGAAAAAAAAGCTCCCTTACCTATTGAGACATATATATCAAAATTTTCACATTCAGTTAGAATAAAAAATCATTGATAATGTCTTATACATTAGTCGATCGCATTCTGATCCACAGATCATTTTTGACATTTTTTACATGTTCTATGTCGTGAAAAGAAACTTGTACGACTAAAAGAAGACTGAATGAAACTTTTATAAAAGAGGAATCGCTGCCCAAATACATAATTATATATATATATATATATATATATATATATATATATATATATATTCTGAAATGGATTAAATCCGATTTTTTAACAGAACACACACACACACACACACACACATATATATATATATATATATATATATATATATATATATATATATATATATATCATAAACAGTCCTATTGCCATAAATAAAGATCTGCATATTCAAAGAAATAAAAGAAATACTTGATAGAGGCCAACTAAGATAATAATGGCCAAATGGTAAATATCAGTCGATTGAGATAGATAGATAGAAAGAAAGAAAGAAAGAAAGAGAGAAAGAAAGAAAGAAAGAGACTGAGATAGATAGATAGATAGATAGATAGATAGATAGATAGATAGAAGGAAATAAATAAATAAAGAAAGAAAGTGACTGAGATAGATAGATAGATAGATAGATAGATAGATAGATAGATAGATAGATAGATAGAAAAAAGAAAGAAAGAAAGAAAGAAAGAAAGAAGGCAAGAAAGAAAGAGACTGAGATAGATAGATAGATAGATAGATAGATAGATAGATAGATAGATAAGAACAGACTGAGATAGATAGATAGATAGATAAGAACAGACTGAGATAGATAGATAGATAGATAAGAACAGACTGGGATAGATAGATAGATAGATAGATAGATATGAACAATTAGATAGATAAATAAATAAATAGATAGATATATAGATAGGAATAGACAGAGAAAGATAGACAGAGATAGACAGATAGTTATAATTATATATATATATATATATATATACTGTTTATGCAGCTCTTCTCTCCCACTCTATATATCGTTTCTTGAGGGGATCGGTCTATATTAGCCTTTCATCTTACAGTCCTGTTGACAGGAGCCTTTTGTGGATGATGAAAGGAACAGAATAGGCACCCTTATCTGGGAGGGTTTCACCGTTAACCCTAAAGCTCAAAGCCAGCCGCAGTTGTCAAGGGTCCCTTTTGTCTTTCCAACCCCTTCTCTTGCTCTGAATTTAGACGATGGGCGGCCCTCTCTCACTACTATTGTCTTTCTATCCTGGGTGTATCGTTACTCTGGCGGTCGGCATTATATGAAACCACCTGGCAACTCGATATACTGATTTTTCTTTCTTTTTTTTCTTTATTTCTTGAGTAGGTTGGGAGGGTGGAGGATGTTTTCGCCTATTTTTCTTTGTTCAATAGCCTGTTTTTCTCCCGTTTTTATTTACATACTTCGTCTTCATTTTGAATATATATATATATATATATATATATATATATATATATATATGTGTGTGTGTGTGTGTGTGTGTGTCCGTCAATGCACTTTTTGTTTTCTGATCTCAAATATTTTCGTTCGTACTTTCTTCTAAAATCCCTTCCCAGATAACAACCGACTTACATGTCGCAAGACTCATGTTCCCAGCGGCAACCAGTGTTATGTTACGGTACAGATTTCCCTTCTGAAAATCCGACGGATATCAATGGACGACATTTACATTGACGATTTTATACGTACATGAAGAAGAAAAAAAATTACAATGGGAGCTCGCAAATTGTGGGACTTGTTCCACGTCTTTCATTCTCCCTCCGCTGGCCACACCTTCCTGAGTGAAGAAAAAAGAAATAGATCAAAAAACATAAGAACTTTTTTCAAGTAATTTAATACACTATAATCGACGCTGGGATATTTGGAAGAATTGCGCTGCTCCTGTCTGTCTGTCAGTCTATCTCCAGCCAGTCGACCAGTATCTGACTGCATGTACCTCTATCTGTAAGACTACTTCTCCAACTAATGTTCAGCTTTACTGATATATATATATATATATGTATATATATATATAATTATTTATTTAAAAATATGATTCCATCGCTACATAAGAGTTCTCATGTTTCAAA
>CAHIKZ030002655.1:4390000-4500000 GCA_903632075.3 Acanthosepion pharaonis
AAATCATACATTTTGCCGACGCGTTTCGTCTTCCGAAATTTGATACCAATCTGTCTTGTCCACAGAATTCATCTGGGAATTTAACTATATATATATGTATATTAAATATTTAGTACTATTAAACGTATAGCTGGCAAAATTATTTTTTTTCAAAGACGTATAGCTGGCAACATTACTTTTTCAGAAACGTATAGCTGGCAACATTATTTTTTTCAAAAACGTATAGTTGGCAACATTATTTTTTCAAAAATGTATAGCTAGCATTATTATTTTTCCGAAAACATTATCTGAGGCCTTGCTGTTGGAGATAGTTTATCGTCATACCCAGGAGGCGGATGTAGTTTATCGCCATACCCAGGACGCGGATGTAGTTTATCGTCATTCCCAGGACGCGGATGTAGTTTATCGCCATACCCAGGACGCGGATATAGTTTATCGCCATACCCAGGACGTGGGTAAGGTCTGGAAAAAACTGGGAGTTCACTATATGCCCATAGCTGGGACCCTATCAGGTGCTACCACCCCAGGTCAGGGTGGACCTGGGAACACCAGCAATTAAGTTGTGGTTCCACGCTCCTCAAAACCTCCTGATCAGAGGCCTTGCTGTTGGATGCAGTTTAACGTCATACCCATGTTGGATAGGAATCATTCCCTTGTTCAAATTTAAATTTAATTTAAATCAAAGGGGAAAAATATTTCAGTGAGTGGTTTGTGGAAAAATTAGCTTGACCTGACCCCTTTGATATATATTTGATGCAATACTTCATTGAATGAATTGATGAGAAGATTTCAGCATTGATATGACAGTTGAATCGTCGGAACAAATATGTAAGGTACTACCCACTGATTGGGGATTTCTTGCTCAACTTGACGTCCATATTGTCTGATTTTGATCGTGCCGATGTGACCTCCATCTTCTGACTTTCTCCTTCTATATTTTGGATAAGAGTCATTCCCTTGTACAAATTTTAATTTAATTTAAATCTGAGGGAAAAAAAAATCAGTAGATGGGCGGAGGTTGGGCACACCGGGGAGAGCCTTTGATCAAAATTAAATATACTTATCCAAGAGTCAATCCCTTGTTCAAATTTAAAGTTAATTTAAATCAAAGGAGAAAAAATTCAGTGAGTCACGGTAGGTGCCAACACTGCTTCATGGAAATTCCAGATTTTGAAAACGTTTATCTTGAGTACTACTTCTCTTTTAATCATTTCACCCCAAGGAAGGCGGGAGTGCCACTAACATGCCGTGGTTTACAGAGAGTGAAAGTGAGAGGAAAGTCTGGCTATAGTGGGGATTAAGGAAAGGACAAAAGAAGAACCAGGAGTAAGCAATAGAAGATGGCGAATGCCATTGGATTTAATTTTTTGATGATTGTACATATCAGGAAAGTAAGTAAGAGGAAGGGAGTTCTACTGTCCGGAAGCGCGAGAAAAAGACACTGCTGGAGTAGATGTGGCGGTTGCATTTAACTATTTCAACAGTAAAACGGTAGGACCTAGATGCTAATCTTGTAGCACACTTAAATTCATGTAGTCGGGCTATCAGGGAAGATAGCTCAGCAGGACCGTTGCTATGAAAATATTTGTAGAAAAGACAGGGGGAAAATTTCGTTTTTGCCTTGAAAAATTCCACATTGGACGAAACGCGTCGGCTAATATTACAGTTTTTCTATTGTCTTTTACATTTATAAACATTGTCTTTTTCTACAGGTTAACTCTGAGAAATCTTTTTCTATTTTTTTTAAGCATTTCATCCCAAGTAAGGCGTGAGTGCCACTAGCATGCAGTGGGTTACAGGGAGTGAAACTGAAGTAAAAGATTGCGTAGAGAGGGGATTGAGGAAAGGATAAAAGAATAACGAGGGTCAAGGCAACAGAAGATGGCAATTGACTTTACATTTAAATATTTGAACATTATAGTTATCAGGGAAGCAAGTAAGAGGAAGGGAGTCTGTCTATATTTCTGAGATGAGGTATTATGTACAGTATTTACATTAGTCGGACTATTGTCCTCATCTTTGTCGCCATATTTGTCACAACGTTTCGACCATTGTACACTCCGGCCTTCTTCAGGTGGTTGGAATGTCGAACTGAATTTCGATCACTGGGGTAGACTGTTCTAGTTCCACGTGCCATGTTTGATGGATATCAGTTATCAGTTATCTCCTGCTAATTTTCCCTCTGAATGTTCTCCACTGCCTTAACCAGGTATTGAACTCACCTTCTTTGGGTCTGTCACTGGATCTAACCAACGCCTTTATCCACTGTGCCATGTGTCCTTGAGGACACATGGCACAGAAGAGGAAGGGAGTTCCACTGTTGGGAAGCGCGAGAAAAGAAACTCCTGGTGTAAAAGTAGTGGTTGCATTTAACTATTTCAACAGCACAGGGGTGGGACCTAGCTGCCAATCTAGTAGCACTCTTAAATTCATGTAGTCGGGTCATCAGGAAAGATAGCTCATCAGAACAGGTGCTATAAAAATATTTTTTAGAAAAGACAAAGGGAAGCCATATCAGGTCTATGAGTAAGTGACTGAAGTCGAGATGCCAAGTCAGGACCGGTTATATTGCAGATCCTTATTTGGGTTTTGTCGAGAACCTCGAGATGAACAGCAGGGGCTCCCGATCAGATAAGTTAACATTATTCAATGCATGAACGAAAGGTAGATTTGTAGATGTGTCAGATGGAACCTGACAAGAAAAAAAAAAACGTCTGGCGCGACACACTGAACCGACTTTCTTTGCAGACGAGGCAGTTATTGATTCAATGTAGTTGCTCCACCTCAGGTCATTGGAAAACGTGAGGCCAAGAAGGCGCAATGAGACACTCTTAGTGAGTCGAGCATAAACCATGCTGATGAGCAGGCACGGTGGAGTAATGGATAGCGGCTTGGATTGAGGAATCGGAGAGCCGAGTTTGAATTCCAGTCGAATCCATTACATTCACTTACGTGCTAATACCCTTGGGAAAGGTGTGAATCCTCTTATTCTCCCTCCAGCTATGGGTAAATAGCAGGACAGACTGGCTTCTATAGCCTTTGTTGGCAACTGGTCTAGGAGAAGGACAATTCCGAATTCAAAACCTGCAGAGGGACGTTTGGGGACCTTGTGGCACGTAGTGCACCAGGTCTCTGTATTCGGCCCTTCAAAAAGTGTGGATGGTCCTGCACGAAACCTTCACCACTATAATCAAATCTCATGTGCTATACATGCGGGTTGGGGACCGCTTGTGAATTCCAAATTCCCATGAAACTCAAATATAGGAGCCGGCTCAACCTACCCCGGGTGAATGCCGTTACAAGAACAAGAGAGAACTAATCCTTTCACTTTAGTGCAAAGAGGGAGGTGAAGCTACTAGTTTGGAATCGCCGGTATCCAGAGAGAAATGCTGATTGGGTGGCAGGAAAGTTTACCTCTGGCGGTTAAATGAGAGCAGTTAACAATATGTTGGATTAATAAATGAAAATCCAGTACTTCTTTAGAAATTGCTTTGTTTACGTTTTGGATATGAAACTAATCTTTTTGTTTTTTTAATCATTTCAGCCCATGAAAGGAGGGAATGCCACTAGTACGCAGGGGTTTACAGGGTGTGAAAGTGAGAGAAAATACTGAGTATAGGAAGGATTGAGGAAAGGACAAACGATAAACAGGATTCAAGAAGATAGAAAATTGCGATTGACGTTACATTTAAATTTTTGAAGATTGTAGTTATCAGGGGAGCAAGGAAACGTAAGGAAGATCCACAGGCGGGAAGTTCGAGTAAAAGAAACTCTTGAAGTAGAATTGGCGATTCCATTTAACTATTGCAACAATTAATGGGTGGGGCCTAGATGCCGATCTGGTACCACGCTTAAAGTCATGTATTCGGGTCACCAGCGAATAAAGCTCGTCAAAGCAGTTGCCATGAAAATATTTATAGAAAAGAGATCGCTAAGCCACATCACGTCGGTGAGAAGGTTACTGAAATCGAGGTGCCTGGTTAGGATTGATTATATTGCAGATCCTTTTTTGGATTTTGTCAAGAACCTCGAAATGAATAGCAGGGGCAACAAACCAGATATGGTAACATTCAATGTACTGAGGAATGGTAGATTTCTAAATGTTTAAAATGGACTCTGAGAAAAAAAAACCGTCTGGCACGACACAGAGAACCAACTTTCCTTGCCGTAGATGCAGCGTTTGATTCAATGTAGTTGCTCCATCTCAGGTCGCTGGAAATTGCCAGCCGCCTGACAAACTCTCGCTGAGTCATCTTCCCCTTAAAAAAAATCATCTTTGTTACAGCAGAAGTGTTTACTATGATTTCAAAGTTAAAAAAATGCAAGCTAATTTTTTTTTTAAGGCAATTCACCATAAGCAAGGCGGGAGTGCCACTAGCACGCAAGGAGAACAAGAGTAAAGAGTTGTGTTTGGGGAAAGGGTACAGAGAAGGACGCGGAACAAGCTTAGAGTGTCAGATGACGATCGACATTACACTTGAATATTTGAAGATTATAATCATCGGGGAAGCAAGTAAGGGGAAGAGAGTTTCACAGACGCGAAGTGCGGGACGATAAGCTGTTTGAGAAGAAGAGACGGTTACATTTACATAGCTCCCTTCATCATTTCTACGTGAGGTAATGCGGTTTTCGATGTGATAAGAAATGCTTAAATGATCAGTGGCCATCTTATCACATCCCTGCTTGTATATGGTAAAAAAAGTAAAAAAAAAATAACTAAATAAATAATATAAAACAAATAAAATAAAATAAAAAAATTAAATAAAATTTAAATAAAATGAAATAAAAATAAAATACCAGTTTATTAAAAAGTTTTATTAAAAACTTCCTTAGGTGTTCCTTCAAGTCGGTTAACACAGTCCACTGAGAATGTCTCCGATTGAGGGTGTTCTAATGTATTCAGGGGGTGGGTAGCAATCAGGTTGCTTTAGCTGCCTCATCCTCAAAAATTAAAAAAGAAAAAACACCTATCGTGTAAACAGAGCATCCTCCTACACATGATCATGAACCGATATGCAAAGTGTATCATCCTTAGCTAAGGTCAGCAAAGTGATAAACAAATTTCAGCTACTGTAAGGGATATTTGCCACAGTGCCTTGCAAGTGTCGCTCGTACACCAAATGTCGTTCTTGATAAAGCCCCGAATAACGTACTATTTCTTACTGATGTCGGAAGGTCTCGCGGCACTTTGCAGTCGTCTATATGTGGAAATGACACACACACACACACACACACACACATATATATATATATATATATATATATATATATATATATATATGGGCTGGGTTGTGGGGGGGTGCGTACGCGCATGCGTGTTTGAGTCAATATACCAACAGTAAGGTAAAAGATGAAAAGAAAACGAAACATACAATAAAAAAAAAAAGAATAATTACAATTTAGAATGAAAAAAAAAATGAAGAGATAGAAAAATGCTCCAAAAGCGGAAATTACTACTGTGTTCGCTTGGACTTCAGCCTAATGCCGTGTCCAGACTATTCTCCGGCCTCCTTTGCTGGTCACAAGAGATGGGCTGTCATTAAAAATATATTCGGTGGACTTGTCGCAACAATATCTCCGTGTCCCAAGCGGTCATGCGGGCAAGTGATCTACATGCAATGTCGAAACATTATCGAATCAGGTGCATGCGAACGGGGGAAGCGTTAGAACAAATTGAAAAATCTCTCTCAAAAATGCAGCAAAGGTTAAGTTGTTAGGGTGGGGTCGGGAAAGAAAGGACAGAGATTCTTTTTTGTGTTTGTGTGTGTGTGTATGGGGAGGGGATATGCTTTTAATTTAATTTCTTATTTATCACGTATAAAGTTTCATTCACACCGAGAACTTATTTTCCGCGCGAATATCGTTAATTTACTATATTATTTTTCTCTTCCTGACCATACCTCTCTCTCTCTCTCTCTCTCTCTCTCTCTATATATATATATATATATATATATATATATATATATATATATATTGGTCTGACGATATCTATCTATCTATCTCAGTCTGTTCATATCTATCAATATGTCTATCTTACTCTGTTCATACCTACTCAGTCTGTCTATAACTATCTATCATAGTTGCTATCTAACTACTTATCTATGCATTTATCCATACTTTTCTCTTCCTAATCATATCTCTCTCATTCTCTCTCTCTCTCTCTCTCTCTCACACACACACACACACACACACCCTATCTAGTTTTCTCTCTCTTTCTGACAATATCTATCTATCTATCTATCTATCTATCTATCTATCTATCTATCTCTTTCTGACGATATCTATCTATCTATCTGTTATGGTCCGGTTCCTTGTACCACGGTGATAGTCCAAGGTAGAACCAATAAAGAAGAACTCGAACACGGATATGGAATAACACAGATATATTACAAACAGGAATATATACAGAGAAGTAGAAAGTGTTAGTACGAACAATCAGGTTTAGTAGTAATTGTGTGAACGCGACTCTGTTTAGGACTGCCTCTGACTCGACTGACTAACTCACTCGCTCTGACTGACTGACAGACTCCTGACGGACTTCACTCCAGACTTCAGACTGAACTCCCTGCTTCCTCTTGAGGCGCAGTATTTATTACGTATGGAATAGTCCATTATGTTATTATGGGTAAGGTCCCATAACACTATCTATCTATCTATCTATCTATCTATCTATCTATCTCTTTCCGATTATATCTATCTATCTATGTTAATCTGTGCATATGTATCTATCTCAGTCTGTCTATATCTATCTACCTTAGCTCCTATCTACGTATCTATCTATGCCTCTATCTGTCCATATATAAAGCGTGAAACCCAGGGTTACAAATTAATATCGATATAATTGAATATGTTAGGTCTATCGCAGATATTGACCCCTTTCCACTAAGTACTGCGATGTTAATGTTAAACACCACAGCAGGCCTTTTTTAAAATTCCTGGCGGAGTGAATTGCGTCAAGAAGGTAAAAAGTTCATAAACTAAGAACTGGCGTCGACTCGCAAAAGCATGGGGTAAATGAGAACAGTTTTGGTTTGGCGGCCTTAAAATTTGCAAGCCATTTCTTGCTCCAGTTAAACCATTGATTGGAGGTTCTTTTCAAGAGCAGCATCCAGGTTTACTTTGCCAGCTCTGGACGGATTTGCTTGTTGAGACAGGACTAAAGTGTAGTGTCATCTGCAAAAATACCTACCTGGGAACTCTGGATGATGGGGAACCGTTGTCAAATGTCGAAAATTGCCAAAATGAATAACAACCCCCTCCAACGAACTAACTGCAACCAACAGAATTAACAAAGTTTGCAATAAACAGAGGAACCGGTTAAAAAAATGAAATAATATTAAGCAAACAATATGTGCAAGGCAAATTACCAGTAAGAAGGTAAAAGTTCGGTATTTACCCGAAACTTCCCCACAAGATGGGATGTGTCACAAGGCCGAGTTTTTACGTGGTGCGTTCCTGCGAATAAACGCAGCCCGGCCAGTGTATATTATTAGTTCAATGAAATATGGTCGGCCACAAAAATGGTCGGTCGGCGATTTCAGGGGTAAGAGACCTCGTAGATCCTGAGGGACACCTGCGTTCGGGTGAAAGGGTCAAAAACGGCCTCGAAGACGATTTGGGATTACCTCCAGACGTCCGTGTCTTAGGCCATGGACTCGTCTGGGTTCCTCTCAAATCCGAAGTCATAACGACAAGATAACGGTCAAAAGTTCACAAACTAAAAATTTTCGACACACAAAAACCAAGTTCGAACTTGCAAACTGTTCAGAAAGAAAGTTACAATTTAAAAATTAAGCGCTACTGAAAATTTCAACTCTCTTCCCCCTCCCCCCGAAGGTCCCGGGGTAAAATGGGCCCAGAACCCGTTAGTGGTTGAGAGGTCAGGGCACGTTAAAAAAGGCCTTTTGACATGACACCCTAGTGGTGACTGAAGGTTGACAAATGCTGCTTTTAGGTAAAATTGGCCCAATATCGTCGTGGGTTCCTGCGAATAAACGCACCGCTCCGGCCACGTGTATATTATTAGTTGATGACTTACAATGTAATATATGGCGGAGGCCACAACGGGTCTCCCTAAAACACCACTCGGTCGGCGATTTCGGGGGTAAGACGCGTCAGCTCTGATAATAAACGGCGTAGATCCTTGAGGGACACCTGCGTTCGTGAAAAGGAGGCTACGCCGAAGGGCGAGCCTCGGGAGGTTGGGGGCCCGAAAGCGAACCCGTTCAAAGACCGAGCCGGACGATTTGACTGGATTAAATCAAACAGTCGTCCTGTAATACCGTAGCCCTGGAACTTGCGTAAAACACCAGCGTACTAAACCCTGTCAAACGCCTTCCAGATATCTACGGTCACAGGTTCAGCTTCGCCGTTATTATCACGAGCTGGATATACATATTTAGTGATGGCCATTAACACACCAGCAGCAGACCTGGCAAAATGGAAGCCATAATGATGTTTGTCCGGGAGGAGACCTTGAGAAGTGTTATGGGATCTTACCCATAATAATAATAATGGACTATTCCATACTTAATAAATACTGCGACTCAGGAGTAGGGAAGGAGTCAGTCAATAGTTCACTTTTGAACAGACTGCTCGGTTTGAACTCTCTTCCTACGGGCGGGAAGAACCCGAAGGAGGCTACGAAGGGCGGAGTCTCCTTCGGGAGGTAAAACCGGCCCAGAACCCGTTTATGCGGGTTCAAATGGCTGGTTTATTTTTTGCCGAGCCTAATGGCTCGGGAGGGAATGCCCTGAACGTTAACGGATTAAAAAGGCCTTGTGCCACATGACACCCTCGTGGGGGGGTGACTGAATATCATCTGAATATCGTCAGTCAATAGTTCACTTTGAACAGACTGCTCGGTTTGAACTCTTCCTACGGGCAGAGGAGGAACCCGAATGAACCCGTTTTATACGGGTTTGGAGGCTACGCCGAAGGGCGGAGTCTCCTTCGGGGAGAACAAAAAGCCTGAACCCGTTTATACGGGTTCAGTGGGCATATTTTGGCCGAGCCCACAGGCTCCGGAATGCCCATGAGGAAAAAGGCCTTGTGCCACATGACACCCTAGTGGGTCAGTCAGTATTTCAGATGGAGTCAGTAGTTCAAGTCGAGTCAAGAGTCGAGTCAGAGGCAGTCGAAACAGAGTCGCGTTCAGACAATTACTGCAAGACATTGGAATAGTGATACTGGTCGAGGCTACATTGTTCTCTCTACTAAACGTGATTGTTCATACTAACACTTCTACTTCTCTGTATATATTCCTGTTTGTAATATATCTGTGTTATTCCATACCTGTGTTCGAGTTCTTCTTTATTGGTTCTACCTTGGACTATCACCGTGGTACAAGGAACCGGACCATAGCAAGAAGTAGGATGCTTAACCAC
The DNA here is from genome assembly GCA_903632075.3 of Acanthosepion pharaonis. NCBI lineage: Eukaryota > Metazoa > Mollusca > Cephalopoda > Sepiida > Sepiidae > Acanthosepion > Acanthosepion pharaonis. The sequence goes on from CAHIKZ030002655.1 coordinate 4,399,387, forward strand.
TTCAGCATTGATTAGAGCTACGAATACTTTGACGAAAGGCGGTAAGAGAATAATAGGGCGATAATTTGAGGGGTCAGGGTATCCTCTAGTGTTCTTAAACAGGAGGACTTCTAACACGCTGAAAAGCAGGAAGAGAACTAGAGTCAGCTCGGGAGAAAATTTCTTCGGGACGACGTCTAGGATCTCGTCACCTCTTTTTGCCTTGTGGGAGTCTAGTTTGGAATGATGCCTGAAACCAGTTATACGTATATCATTCAGCAGAGTCTCTGTTCTAGGGGTGATGGGTCAGATTTAGGAAATCCAGATGAGTCGATTGTAAATTTGGAAAAGAACTTTCCAGCAAAGCATTCAACCTTGTCTGCTGTAGAGGTCAAGACTTCAATTTGATCGAAACGATGAGGGGATTGAGTTGATCAGCACACTCTTGCAGAGATGCCAATTATCTTCAGAACCGAACTTGTGAGAGAGGCTATGTGTTGTTTTATTCTATCAGCAAACAGTAACTTCGCTCCTTTCAGTTCGCGCTTGCTACGCTTGAAATCTAACATGCCTCTTTGGTAGAGCCGAAAGAAGTTTTTTTTTCTGTGGACTATAACTGCCGAGCAAGCAGGTGAGAACCGCGGAGATGAACGTAGTTTTAATTGGTATTCCCGTGCTGAACTGAAAGTTTCGATACCGGCTTTCACCCAGGGAGAAACATCAGAAGCGCATAGTTAAAACCTTCATCCTAAGGAACGTCACGAAGGAAGTCACGAAACGAGTTCCAAACAGCTCGTTTATAACTGTTATACCTGAACGTACCTATTCTATTATTAATAGAATCATCCACACATAATAAGTAGTAGTAGTAGTAGTAGCGGTCGCCAGTTGAGCTCAGTGGAGTTGAGTGAGTCACTCGATGTCGGACATTGAAGTATCAACCATCACAACTAGATTGCTGCGTCATTAACTCTTATTTCAACGTTTTGTACGTCGGACCCTTTTAGGACCGACTTAGTGAAATACAAGCCTCCACTGTGAAAACTACTCTATAACAATAACAGAAAGATATTCTGTTGGTAGGAGATTCTTGGCTGCTGGGTGGAGAACAAGAAGATGTTTACAGATATAACTGCATGATAAGAGTTGCCAAGAGGACAGAGCTGCAGGATACGACATGAGTCAGGATCCAGGTAAAGAAGAGTTCAAGGAGAGAAGCATATCCATCAGGATTACTAGGGAAACGTGTGAGTAAGTCCACCAATTGTGAGTGATTGAGAAGTTCAAGATTTGGGTGCCTCTGAGGTCAGTGACAGAGAGCTTAAGCCACCTAGCAGGATGGGCATTAATTCACCGAGAACAAATATATTTGCAAACTGGTGTAGAGAGATGGCCTTGTATACGTTAACAGAAATATTATTTAGCTACGCAACAGCCATGAGAAGAAAGGGAACGGTAAAGAAAGAAGAGATAGCTGACTGATTTTAGTAGAGAGAGACGGAGACACATGTAAGAATCGTCTGGAGATTAAAGAGAGAGTTCCCTAGCCAGCGGGAGATGTTCGCAGGTATAAAACCCAGACCATGCCTGTGTATATTAGAGTCCTTTCTGAAGAAAAGAAGATAGCCAGGAATCGAGAATTCAGAGGAAGTGGATTGCAGAATTAGGATTAGTTTTGCAGGATGTCCGGAGATTGTTGGAAGAGAAAAGATTCCACGCTGCAGAAGTTGGTACGGACACCGCGAATGTTGGAAAAAGAAAGTTTGAGGTATTTAGATGTTGTTTTTTTTTTTTTTTTTTTTAGCTGGTTTAGTTTTATTTCCGTGTTTGCTTATCGTCATGGAAAAAGGCGAGAATAGTATTAGTCGGTCGTCTGATGTAATATGTGAGGTCAGGAAACTGGCGCAGACTGCAACATTGAGGTTGCCCACAGGATGTGCTTGCAGGGATACCATTCCATGTGCAATATAGCACTGCAGGAACACCGATATGATGCGGCTGTTATTCAGCACAGTTACTCTAGACGCTACGCAAGTGTTCGGACTGATTTTTAATATAACAGAGAAATTATATCGATAATATATTTTTTTTTTTTTTTACTTATGACACATTATCTTGCCGTTAAAGATTTAAATAATTATCCATAGATGCTGTTAGTTCTTTTAAGGTAACAAGCTTTCAACTGGCTTGAATCAGTATCAACATTTTTTCTGGCAGTTGATTACCATTTCTTTCTGCAGTAGACCAGTTGCCATCTAAGGAGATAGGACCCGGTTTGTCCTGCTATTTACCCTTAGCTGGGAGAGAGGGGAAGAGGATTCATATTTTTCTCAAGGGTCAGTCAGTTATATACCCTGTGTGATACACGCTTAGGCGATCATGAATCTTTCGATATATGACTGACAAGGCAGATTCTTTCCCGCAATAGGTTGCCATTTCTTTCTGCGGTAGACTAGTTGCCATCCAACCTGCTATTTACCCTTATTTGGGAGAGAGAAGAAGAGGGTTCATACTTTTCCCAAGGGTCAGTCAATTATATACTACGTGTGATGCACGCTTAGGCGATCATGTATCTTTCGATACATGACTGATGAGGCAGATTCTTGCCCGCAATAGGTTGCCATTTCTTTCTGCGGTAAAACAGTTGCCATCCAAGGCTATAGGCACCCGCTCTGTTCTGCAATTTACCCAAAGCCGGGGGGTGGCGTTAGAAGAAGAGGATTTATACATTTCGCAAGGGTATGAGCACTTAAGTGAATGTTATGGATTCGACTGGAATTCGAACTCGGCTCTCCAGTTCTTCAATCCGAGTCGCTATCCATTACTCCAGAAAAAGAATTTGGTAGGTTGGATTAATGGATAACGACTCAGGTTGACGAATCAGAGAACCGAGTTCGAATTCCAGTCAAATCCATTTTACTTTTCTCGTCAGTCATATATCTTTTGACACATGACTGACGGGAAAAGTAAAATGTTAGGGAGTAAGAGGCACAGTTTATGAGGTTACCAAGTTAAGAGAATGGTTAACCCGAGACTTGAATAGGTAAAGACCGAAGTGCCCAACGAAACATCCTCTTGGGAATCGGTTCTAGATAACAGCGGTTCGTGGGAAGAAGCCGATCGAGTGAAACTTAAATCTCACCAGTGGAATACAAAAGGAATGAGGGTGGTTCGCTACAATGGGCGTGGCATGGCGGGTCTTAGCCGTGAAGTTTATGGATACCACTTCGCCATGCATTTAACAAGGGCATCAGTACGAAGAAAACGAAACAGACTCTCAGAAATCGAACTCGGCAAGGCTATTCTAACGAAAATCGTTACATTGAATATATATAGTTGCATGCATGCATATTCTTAAAAATTATACATATTTTCCGTATATATATATATATATATATATATATATATATATATATATATGAAGAAAAATATACAGAAAAAAAACAAACAAAAATCTTAATATGCAATTATGCTGTATTAATGTTAATATAAAGTCAACGTCGGACGTTTCGGTCTATTTAAGACCATCTTCATATTAAGAATTTTGTTTGTTTTTTCTGTACATTTTTTCTTCATACTGTCGGATCTATATCCATATATTTATATATATATATATATATATATTAATATATATATATATATATATATAAATATAAATATATATATATATATATATATATATATATTTGGCATTTGAAGAAATGAATAAAACACCAAGAGTAAAATTATAAACAAAACTAGAACTTGTAATACTTGGGATGACGCAAGCCCTTTATGCCTACATGAAAAACTACACATTATCAAGTTTCTAAATAATGAAAATTTATTAAACAACAGACACGAGTTAACGGTTTTTTTGCCGACATCATCAAATTTTCGCATTGAATAATTAGCATAGCAAACAAACAAACAATTAAATAATAAATACAAATTTTAAACTCCATAGTCTAAATAAAAAGTTTAAAAGCCCTACCCAATAAAAAAAAAAGAAAAAAAACTTTTATGAAGTCGTCAAAAAAAACAAATGTTAGCTAATTATGACAGTTTTTTATATACACAAAACCCTTTCAAGGAAGAAAATGAAATAAAAAATAAATAAATCTCCATAGACACTTAACCAGACTAGACGATGTCATCTTCCGCTTGAAATTTAGACACCCCAACCTTATCCTGACTTGACCTCTTTGAATGTAACTGAGATATTGATACAAATTATTAACCCTTACGACCCCTTTTTTCTATTTTTTTAAATAATTGCTCTAGCCGTTACCATAGTAATTTTAATTTTGATAATGAATATGCTTTTAAAAACGCGTAAATTTCAAGAATTAGTTATTCCAAAAAAAATTCGTTTGAAGATGGAACAGAGCTTGGTACTTTAATTCAATTTAATTCAAATAATTATATTGAAGTTTTCGGCTCTTGTTTTGAAACATGAGAACACTTATGTAGCGATGGAATCATATTTTAAATAAATAATTATATTTAGGCTCTACTTTTGTATCGAGCACTGTTTTTTTTTAAAATAATAACAAAAATACTAAAGAACTTTGGATTATTTATCTAACAAGTTCTTTCCTATTTTCTATATATTTTCACACACACACACACACACACATATATATATATATATATATATATATATATATCAGGAATACAGAATCCTTAAAAGATCATTCGGTCAGGTGATAATTTATTTCGTGGACTCAGACGTCCATCTCTTCAGACCAAATATATCAAATATATTTACAATATACAGATATATATATATATATATATATATATATATATATATATATATGCATTTATATATATCTATAAATATATATATATATATACACACACACACACACACATATATATATATATATATATATATATATATATATATATATATGGGTGGGGGGTGCGTGTGTATGTTTATATATGTATCAAAGTTTAGGATTGTTGTAGACGGAATAAATTACAATAACCAAAAATACTATTTTTAAAAGAGTTCTCCTCACCATCATTTAACAAGGCACCAGAAGTGTTGAAACAAAATCCCTATTATTTTTGTAGTGATTTTATAAAATGTTTATGTTTATTTTTTGATATATGTTTGCGTGTGTGTGTGTATGTGGAAATATATATATATATATATATATATATATATATATAGAGAGAGAGAGAGAGACCTGACGATTGCGTCCAGTATGAAACATCCTGTCGCCTCTGAGTGACTTACTTCAAGGTTCACTTTTATATTTACACACTCTCCGTCTCTGATATTGATCACTTTATCCAATAAATATAGCACACCTTAAAACTATATTTCTTCATAGAAATCCCAAAATCTATAAAAAACGGCCATTTTTTCACATTTTAAGACATTTGCAAACAATATTTAATTATCTGTTTTAAAAAACTTCCAAAAATAAAATATATATTCGTGACGCGTTATTTGAGGACAACTAACAAATTTAAAGTTAAATTAATCTGATTGAAACAAATATTGCTTACTTATAGGACAAAAAAGTAGTATAATAGTATTTCCTCACAACGCGTTCTTTTTTTCTGACGTGCGGATTGATGTAATTGACGGCCTTAGGTGTTGACAACGAAGTACGAATGACCAGAATTAACATAAATTTACGAACTCTAAGTGAACTATTTTTTGGGAGGTTTTTAACAACCTAGTAATTTTTACAAATATTTTCAGCAATTATCTAATATTTTATTGACTTTTACTTTTTATAGTGTTATAGCCTTACATTTGAATATGCTTTCTGAAGAAAAAAAACAGTAAGATTTAAAATACATTACAAAAGTAATAACTGTAAAAATCTACCAACAAAAAACACATTTCTTCTAGCTTGTTTCTTCATAAAGAAAGATTTTTTTTTTAAATTTACTCAGTTGAAGTAAGACCCGCAATAAAATAAATACACAAAATAAAAATATTTACTGAAATAGAAATTAAAAAAAAGGAAAAATTATTTTAAAGTTTTTAAACTTTGTAGGCATGATGTGCACAGCCTGTTGAGACGTAAACATGAAATCAATAAATTGCAGACATAGAATTTCTCAGTAAAGGGAAGACAACTTTTACAACACATGGTCTTTAAATAATGTCATGTATAGAATGCTATACATACAAAAAAGGAAATGCTTAAACTGAAAAATATTCAAAAAATTTTTAAAATATGGAGAAACGACTTTTATAAAGTATTTTGATTTTTGATTCGTAAAGATAGATTCCACTTAATTACAATATATTAAAGAAAGAAAATAATGTCGAATTTTAAACGATTTTAAAATTATTATAAATTATTATAATTAATTTTTTAAAAAAATGAAAAAAATTCTTGTAAATATTGATTACATCCAGTAACGAGTTCTATATTTTAAAGTTTTTGATTAAAATAATCAGGAAAAACTTTCGTCTTAATAATGATATCAACATGTCGAAGATAAATCTTATGGTCTATTTTCATTATGGTATGCTGTTTTTCAGCACAAAATGATAGCTACATATATATATATATATATATATATATATATATATATATATATATATTATATATATATATATATATATATATATATATATATATATATATATATATATATATATATATATATTAAGAAATGGACAAAGTCCGACAATTTATTTATTAAAGACATTTTAATGTTTAACGTTCTTTTTATAGATACAAGTATTTAAGTAATGCTCTGTTTATAATAAACAGTATTAAATATTCAGGCCGGTAAATGTTATTTAATACTGTTTATTATAAACAAGCATTTACTTAAATACTTGTATCTATAAAAAAAAAGAACGTTAAACATAAAAATGTCTTTTAATATATATATATATATATATATATATATATATATATATGAAGAAAAATATACTAAAAAAATAAACAAAAATCCTAATATGCGATTATGCTGATCTTATAAAAGATTTCAGTTATCTGTTTGGATTGATATTGCTTTTATGTCCATCGCCTTTTTCATGTTGAATTGTATATGGTCTATGTTAATTATGTTTTATGAATATGTCCTGAAGATGGTCTATTAGACCGAAACGTCCGACGTTGGCATTAAACATTAAAACAGCATAATCGCATATTAGGATTTTTGTTTGTTTTTCAGTATATTTTTCTTAATACTGTCGGATCTATATCCATATATTTGCTTACATATATATATATATATATATATATATATATATATATATATATATATTTGAATAAAAGACAGACCACGTTAAGATTCCATGTAATACGCTATTTCACCATAACCCTTTAACAGGGTTCTAGATCATCAGACTTTACTTCCAAAAGCTGAAATGAAAAATGAAAAAGAAATTCACACGTTTTTGACGGACCTCATCAAGTATACGTATATATATATATATATATATATATATATATATATATATATATATATATATATATATATATAAAGACAAAAAAGAACAAATTACTAACTACCGTTTCTTGCCAAAAATGTTATCTTACGCCCTTTTTGAGATAATCTGCCAATTTGACGTTTCAGCCATAATCGTTAACGCATCATTAACGTTGACCAAGGAGAGCGAAAGCTCTGCAAATACATGCTTAACCAGTTCAGAGTTAATTAGAACGTTTAGAACTTTGCCGGAAGATTAAAAGTTTAATCAGCGGATAGTTAGATTGTTTACCTCAGTTCTTAAAGGCTGGGTCTACAGAAGAGAATTTCAAAGAACCACGGAGCAAGAAGCTGCAAGGCATTTATTTCATTTATTTTCATACTGTCAGATCTATATTCATATATTTGCTTATATATATATATATATATATATATATATATATATATATATATATATATATATATATATATATTATATATTAAGGCAGCAATTTTTCATTACTGCATGTTTCATTAATTAATATAGACAAGTTTTGTATATTTACTTCATGTAAGTTCCTTTCATATTATTTGATAGGCTTAATCACATTATCATTGAAAGACGAAAGGAAATCACCATATTGATACATGTTTAAATCAAATCTAAGCTTTCAGCTTACATAAGCCATCATCAAAGATGACAATTGCATTTCAATATGTGTGTGTGTGTGTGTGTGTGTGTGTATATATAACAGAATTTAAAAAAAGTATTCTTGCTTAGCATATAGGTATCTATTTCCTTCTTTGCATATCTATCTATCTTTCTCTCTCTCCCTCTCTCTCTCTGTTTGTGTATATATATATATATATATATATCAGTCTTTTCACATATCTATCTATATATCCATCTCAGTATTTTCATAATTATCTCATTATTATCATATCATATCTATCTATTTTTCTATCTATATCTGTCTTTTCACATATATCTATCTCTATTTTTTCATATTTATCTATATCAGTCTTTTCATGACTATTTATCTATTTATCTATCAATCTAATCTATTTCAGTCTTTTACTATCTATATATCTATCTATCTCATTCTTTTGATATCTATTTATCTATCTATCTATCTAACTATCTATCTATTTATCTATCTATGTCAGTTTTTTCATATCTATCTATCTATTTATCTATCTATCTATCTCAGTCTGTTCAAATCTATCTATCTATCCATCTATCTATCTATCTATCTGGTTATTTATCTTCTATCTCATCTATTATCTATCTATCTATCTCATCTATTTATCTATCTATCTATCTAGTCTGTTCTATCTATCTATCTATCTATATATCTATCTCAGTCTGTTTATATCTATCTATCTATCTATCTATCTATCTATCTATCTCAGTCTGTTCATATCTATCTATCTATCTATCTATCTATCTCAGTCTGTTTATATCTATCTATCTATCTATCTATCTATCTATCTATCTACCTATGTCAGTCTTTTCAAATCTATCTATCTATCTATGTCAGTCTTTTCATATCTGTCTATCTTGGTATCTCATTCTTTTCATATATATCTATATGTATATTTCTCTATCTTTTCATATCTATATTAGTCTTTTTATATATATTTAACTATTTCAGTCTCTCCGGATATATCTAGTTCGAGTTTCTATCTATCTATCAGTGCGAATTTCTATCTATCTATCTATCTATCTATCTATCTATCTATCTATCTATCTATCTATCTATCTATCAGTGCTTGTTTCTATCTATCTATCTATCTATCTATCTATCTATCTATCAGTTCGAGTTTCTATCTATCAGTGCGAATTTCTTTCTTTCTATCTATCTATCTATCTATCTATCTATCTATCTATCTATCTATCTAACAGTGCGTGTTTCTATCTATCTATCCGTTTTTTTTTTGTTTCCATCGAATTTTCGTCCCTGCTTAGACTCATTTCCCTTTTTATTTCCAAATATATTTCTTTTTTTTTTTCTATTACGTCTACGTCACCACACACACACACACACACACACCATCTCTCTCTGTCTACCTCTCTCTCTATCTGCCTCTCTCTCTATCTGCCCTCTCTCTCTCTATCTATCTATCTATCTATCTATCTGTCTGCCTCTATCTGTTCCGCTCCAAGGTATTTGTCCGTTCCTCGCACCGACCAATCTTTCACACTGCCCACACCAACGGCATGTCTTGGAGAGCTGCAACCACTTGCCCCCTTGGGCAAGCGAACTTCGGATTGCCTGCCAAGCAGACCTCGGGCAAAGTGAAATAAAGATGCTGGAATTTTGGAATGGAAGTAACATTTTTTTGGCTCCCGAAAACTTAATTAACGACAAAAGATGGCAAACGCGGACACCGGCCACGGCCTTCTCCTCTGGGAGAACCTGATGTCATTTAGATAGTATCTTGGGCCTATTTCATTCTTTGTGGATTTTCTTAAAATATCTACATTTTCACACAAGCTCACACACTCCCATACCTATATATATATATATATATATATACACACACATACATATATACACACACACACATATATATATATATATATATATATATATATATATATATATATATATAAGAATGCATCAGTTACAGTAAAGTTAATGTTTTTTTTTGTAGTTTAAATAAATTTTATTCCTTATATTACTATGATTAATTGTGTGTTTTAACTAAAAGTTGAACGGTTTTCCTATTTGAATTTTTCTGATGAATCTTAAGTTAATCACTGAGTAAGTTCCTGGCTAGATTGCTGACAATAAAATATCCGTAGAAATCCCTTTATCGAATCTTTAAATATTTGAGCTCATCAACTTTAACAAAATATTGCAATAATAACAAACATCTGATTATAATTATTCTTGTCTCTTCCTTCTCGGTCGTTTGGCTAAGATCAAAGTGTAGTATCTGGTCTCATCAGCTTACCCTGGTTCTCTCTCTCTCTCTCTCTCTCTCTCTCTCTCTCTCTTCCCTTCTCCGCAGGCTTTGAATTCAGAGTTCTCCTATGTAGATGTAGCTAGCTGATGAAAGACATTCGAGAGATAAACGCCAATCATAATGATAATAATAATTAATACATTTAACCCATGAAAATTTTGCGTTTTTCCTATTATGAATTTTCTGATGAAGCTTAATTCTTAAGTTAATAATTCAGTAAAGGTCAAGGTGAGTTCTACGACAATAAAATACCCTTAGAAATTCTCCTATGGCATCATTAAATATTTGAGCTTATCAACTTTAACAAAATATTGCAATAATAACAAACATCTGATTATAATTATGCTTGTCTCTTCCTTCTCGGTCTTTTGTCTAAGATCAAAGTGTAGTATCTGTTCCCATCAGCTTAATACTGATTCTCTCTCTCCTCTCTCTCTCTCTCTCTCCTTTCTTTCTCCTCTCTCCTCTCTCCTCTCTCTCTCTCCTCTCACTCTCTCTCTATTTCCAATTCTATTTTCCCTTCTTTCTTTCAGTTTCTCACTGAAATCAAGCAGTGTTCTTTCATTACGAGTTCCTGCGAGAATAAAATATCCATAGAAATCCCTTTATCACATCATTAAATATTTGGGCTTAAAAACTTTAACAAAATATTGCAATAATAATCATAAATATGAATTTTGGTCATTATTTTCAGAAGGGGATACAAATGAAAAGATTTGAAATTGACAATATTTTTTTCCATTTCACAGAAACAGCCATGAACCACTTGTATCTTTCCTTCTTTGCTTCTGTCTTTCTTTCATTCATTTTCTCACTGAAACCAAGTAGCGTATGTCTTTTGTTCTTTATACGCAATCAAAACGAAATTTGTTAATCATTTATGACGTATTAACATGAGACGTTAAACGCTTCTATCTCTTTTTTTTTTCTTTGATCGAGCAGCTATTATTACTGTAGGTTTAAAAACTTTCTCTTAAAACAAAATAGCTTTCTCAAGATGATCGGTCTTTCCACGATTAATGGGGGTTTCCTTCCTCAACTTTTGTTTGAAGTAATATGGAAAGCCAATATCTTGATTGTGTCATTATTTACTCTCTTTTAGCTATTGGTCCTGCTCAAAGTCTTCAAGTGACGTTGCTTCTGTTATTTGGGATAGGTCTTTGATAGCGATTATATTTATATATATATATATATATATATATATATATATATATATATATGTGTGTGTGTGTGTGTGTGTGTGTAAGATATATAAAAGAAAGAACAGTAAGATATATTCTTATAGATATTTTATTTTTACAAAATAGTGCTCGTTGTAAATTTACAGAGCATTAATATTATAAATTAATTGATTTAAAAATGTTTTTTCCGCTACACAGTTCTAACCATGTTTCAAAAATGGAAGCCAAAAGCCTCGAATTTAATTTTTTGTAATTAAATTAAAGACATTAGTTCCATTTCATCCTCAAGCGAATTTTGGAGTAACTTTTAAAATTAGTGGGTTTTAAAGACACAGCTAAAACAAAATTCATGTTTCCAAGATTACAGATAAATCTATTTTTCTAGACAGGGGTGTCTAGGTGTTCAATATGTCCATATTTTAATGTATCAGTCATTGAAAAATACATCCCTACCCACTACCAAAAGTAGCAATAACTGATATATTAAAATGTGTGTGTGTGTGTGTGTGTGTGTATTTATCTCGGTTTTTCATATCTAATTATTCATATCAATTTACCTATATATATATATATATATATATATATATATATATATATATATATATATATTATAATTTGTATATATTATTTTAAGATATTACAACAAAACTGTGTAAGAATCGCTACACAATTGCAGCTGTCTTTCAACGCATAACGATGCGCCTCCTCAGGCGATTGTAAATTACTCGTGAAGAGTTGGAAGTATACTCTATTCGTTTTCATCGGACTTGGATATATACATATATATATATATATATATATATATATATATATATATATATATATATATATATATATATATGTGTGTGTGTGTGTGTGTGTGCATATATGTGTGTATGTGTGTGTATTTTGTGTCTATGTGTCTATAACACGTCTGTATGTGTTTCATATATATATCTATCTCTTTATTTTCATATCCATCTATCTCTCTCTACCTATCTCTCATATATATATATATATATATATATATATATATATATATATATATATATATATATATGTTTGTGTACACACACACACACACACACATATATATTTTATACTCTCGAAATAATTCGATTGAGCTCTCAAAGTGGAAGAGATGATTTTTAAGCAGTGGCTACTGCTGCTAATGCACTGCTCTTCTACTCGAGCTCTCCTAACTACTGACATCATTTGCATAGTAAAAACATCAAAATTTCCCTTCCGATAACTTGGAGGTAGAATCTCTGGCTGACGCCAGATCGGTCGGGCTTCGATTCCGGATGAACTGTGTAAAATTGGGTAACCAAAACCCTTGCCTTCAATGGTTGTGCTAGCACGAGTTCACAGGTCATCGTGACTGATGTTTTGGGCCTTGTTAGATAACGCGCACTCTCTCCCAGAAACTTTAACTAAACGAGTTCACAAGTCATCCTGGCCAAGGGTTTAAGCGTTCAGGCCTTAGATTTTCTCTCCCCGAAACTGTAACTAAGGTGGGCTCAGTTTAGATGTACTCTGTGGGTGTTTGCAACGGGGATTAGCTAGTTGACAGGATACGAGTGGCTGTAGCATTTTTCAGATTATTTCCAGTGACTTGTTGCCACAATTTTAGTAAAATCCTGCTTGAATATCGCTTTCATCATATAATGATTTCTCCGTCAAAAAATTATGCAGCTACTGGAAAAGGTAACCATCTGTAGATAGAAAGCTAAATCCAGGAGGGGAATATGGCCAGTAGGTCAGTACAGACCCTCGATTTACCTTTATGCCTCACTGAGTCAGGTTGCGACACAAGGTCGTTTTTTAACGTGGGTACAACAGTGTTTCCACTCGAGCAGCGGACTCAAGCTGGGCTTAGCTAGTCATAGCTTGTATAAGTTGGTCATAGCTTGTCTAAGGGTTATAGCCAGTTACACCAACGTTACAGAACAGATGTTACGCAACTGGGAGGGGAGGGCGCAAGGGAGAGAGAAGGTCTCTGGCACATAACAGATACTACAACTGCAGCATTTCTACTCCAACGGGAAAACTCTCTACTTCACTGCCTCTTTCTTCGGTAAGAAGAGAGCCCCAGAGGGTCAGAAGAAACACCACTCACCGAGTTTCAGGTTTTCTTTCCTGTCTGATTAATAATTCAATGTTTATATATCTCTCTAAGTATATGCATATCTATTTATAGCTAAACATGAACAGAAGCAGTCCGGCAGATAGATAGATAGATAGATAGATAGATAGATAGATAGATAGATAGATAGATAGATAATAGATTCAGATAGATAGATTCATATCTAGATAGATAATATGATTTTAGATATATATTTAAGTTTAGATAGATATAATCTCACTATCGATAGATCTATCTGTCTGAATATATATATATATATATATATATATATATATATATATATATATATATATATATATATATATAGATAGATAATTATAGATAGATATTATTAAAATTAAAATTAAAATGAAAATTAAGAAGATACAAAGGATTAAAAAGATTTAAAATAAAAAAAATTAGAATGCGATTCAGATATTAATTTACTGATAGATCATTTTTTCTAATTTAAAAAAATTATATATATATATATATATATATATATATATATAAAATAAATACTATATATGGTGTTTATAACCGTAAACGAATTAAAAAACTAGTTTGAAATAATAATTATACATCTATCTACCCTTCTAAGTTTTTCCATATCTATCTATCGATCTCATTCAATACTTATCTATCTATCTATCTATCTATCTATCTATCTATCTATCTATCTATCTATCTATCTATCTCATTCTATTCAAATCTATCTGTTTGAGGCTGTTCATATCTAGCTAGCTATCGTTCTCAATTTGTTCATTTCTATCCATCTCATTCTATTCATATCTATCTATCTATCTATCTATCTATCTATCTATTTGTATTGTATTTAGGTATTGGGATTTTTATAAATAGACTGATTTCCTCAGATAAATCTTCAGTGCTAATAATTGCGACGCCTTGCTATGGGTTAACATGATCTTGGTTCTGTAGGCGATATGATTTACCGGCAATAGTCCTGTTCGTACCACTCACCCAAAACTTTCTCTAATTTATTATACAGTAACACGATATCTTGTATATATATTATCATAGACTTGTTCCTACTTTGAAAATATTAATGTTTAAATTGTACGCTATTTTTATTTTCTCTTTATTGATCAATCTTTACTATTTCAGTCAATAATCCGAGCCATTTGTCAAATGTTCGCGTCGATCGATTTGTCTGTTTACATCTTCCGCTTGGCTTCTGATATGCTAAAGAAACTATTATTCATTCCAAGATATTGATCACCTAATCGATAGTTATTTTTTTTTATTTAATATTTATTTAGTTCAATTTTGTATCTAGTTGCCTTTCCATCCATGTCAGCCAGTCCGGAATAATCAATCTATATACCTGTATACGTACATGTGTGTGTAGAATCCAGACAAAGTTTTAAAAAATTGTCGAGTATAAAACTGTTTTATTGAGCTGATTACGTGGTTTGGCATAGCCAGAAAGGCTTCCTCGGATCAGAACGAAATAAATTTATTTGGTCGTGTTTCTGTATGTGTACTTCAGTACTAATTCGTTAATACGTTTTATTTATATATCTATGTATATCCCTCTCTCTCTATCTATCTATCTATCTATCTATATATATATATATATATATATATATATATATATATATATATACACTGCTGATAACAAATATGGCGGCAGTTTGTTTACATTGCGCAGATCAGTACGAAAAATTCAGTGATTGCGCAGGTCAGTGTTGCCAACATTGTGTGAAAGTTTTCTGTGAATTGACTGTTTTAGAAATATTAGAAAAAAAAGATAATAATTTGTATATATATATATATATATATATATATATATATATATATATATATATATATATATATATATATATATATGAGCAAAATCCGACAATTACTTTAAGACATATTTATGTTCATACATTCTTTTTATTGATACAAATATTTAAGTAAATGCTCTTCAGGTCGGTAAATGTTGTTTAATACTGTTTATTATAAAGCAGAGTATTTACATAAATATATGTACCGATAAAAAGAATATATAAACATAAAATAGTTTTAAAATACGCACACACACACACACACACACACACACACACACACACACATATATATATATATAATTATTATTTTAAAAATATGATTACATCGCTACATAAGAGTTCTCATGTTTCAAAAACAGAAGCTAAAAACTTGAATTAAAGTACACAGCTCTGTTTCATTCTGAAGCGAATTTTGCAGTAATTAATCTTGAAATTTAAGGAGCTTTATAAGCATATACATTCGTAACATTAATTACCCTGGAAACGGAGAAATCAATCATTTTAATAAGGGACGTAAGGGTTTACATTTTCACTGACAACTATTGTATCAACATATTAGTTACATTCGGAAAGAGGTTAAGTCAAGGTAGGGTTGGGGTACCTATTTTCAAGCGAATAATTTTCTGTTTGATGAATATTGTCTGTTATATTTCAACGAAAGGGAGTTACTGCCATTTTTTTATATACCGATGTAATCATCTTTTTAAAATAACAATTGTAATTTAGGCACTACTTGTGTATTGAGCACTGATTTTTAAAAATAAAAACAAAAATACTACAGAAATTCGGATTATTAACCTAACGGTTCTTCCCTAATTTTTCTATTTATTTGCAAACACAAACACACAGATATAATATATATATATATATATATATATATATATATATATATATATATATATATATATATATTTCGCTTGAGGATGAAATGGAACTAATGTCTTTAATTTAATTACAAAATTAAATTCAGGGCGTTTAGCTTCCACTTTTGAAACATGCTTAGAACTGTGTAGTGGAAAAAACCATATTTTTAAATCAATTAATTTATAATATATATATATATATATATATATATATATATATATATATATATATTTTAAGATATTTTTATGTTTATACATTCTTTTTATAGATACAAATATTTAAGTAAATGCTGTTTATAATTGACGGTAAATGTTGTTTAATACTGTTTATTATAAACAGATCATTTACTTAAATACTTGTATCTATAAAAATAATATATAAACATAACAATGTCTTAAAATAATTGTCGGACTTTATCCATTTCATAATGTGTGACGTTATTTGTTTACATTTGATACGCCATGAGCAGATATGAATGTACGTGAGCGATTCATAGAAGATTGAAGTTCAAATATATCAAATTCTACCTTACTAACCGAACGCTCCTCTGTGGCCAAATCGGTTTAGGCACTTCAAGCTAAATGACGGTTCCGTATAGGATACAGGTTCGAATCCTGTCGGAGGACGAATATTTCTGTGAAAATTTCTCGGACATTCAGGCCGGTAAATGTTCTTTAATACAGTTTATTATAAACAGAGCATTTACTTCAATATTATATCTATAAAAAGAATGTATAAACATAAAAATATCTTAAAATAATTGTCGGACTTTGTCCATTTCATTATATATATATATATATATATAGATATATAGATAGATAGATTGTGTTTATTTAGGCAACAATCTAAGCTTTCGACAAACTCGCGTGGTCATGTGTGACGTCACGTGCTGCGACACGATATTCGCTTCCGCGTCTCATATACACGGGTTTGTGGTTGCTTTGAAATTTTTCATGCAGCAAGGGCGGACTATCATTGTTGTTTCGTAAGTGTGCTGTTTTATATATTGAAATTGTCATCTTTGATAATGGCTTAAGTAAGCCGAAAGCTTAGATTGGATTTAAACATGTATCAATATGGTGTTTTCCTTTCGGCTTTCAACGATAATGTGATTAAGTTTATCAGACAATATGAAAGGAACTTACTTAAAATAAATAGACAAAAAATATATCTATAATATTTAAAGAAACATGCATTAAATATATATATATATATATATATATATATATATATATATATATATATATATATATATATATAAAATTTTTATATATATATATATATATATATATATATATATATATATATATATATATATATATATATATCGTGTAACAGCAAAAATGTCAAAATCGTGTAATAGCATAATTATATGTCCCCAAAATAGTTTAATATCTAAAATCCACTCAACTAATTCATTTCATTTTTTCCAGGTTTTCAGATAGGACTTTTAGTCATCTTCATACCACTTGTAAAAAAAAATCATTTGAGTTATTCAGCTACAAAGACATCAGCTTAAAATCGTCTTGTGCCAGACACACTCTCTTCTCAACTGCCCAATGGTGAAAGGAAATGATCATTCAGGCCATCAGTAATGATATCAACATTCATACACTGGCTTCCATCTTTAAAGCCCATTCAAGAACCAAAAGCGAACAGTGACAAAGTTTAAAAAAGAGGGAACAGTAGAGAGGAAAACTGGATCTGGAGGTCACAACAGGAAGAGGGGTCATCATTTCATCTTAAATTTGAAAAGGTCCGTTAGAAAAGATCCATCTAAATCCATGAGACGTTTGAGAGAAGAGTTTCAGCTATGACAGTCCAAAGAGCAATGAAATGAAATCGAACGTGAAACCTGTAAGGCAACTTATTAATCCAGGACAGAAAGATAGAAGGTGAGAGAGGGCGAAGATCATCTTGAATAAGTCAGAAAATGACCCTGAATATATATATATATATATATATATATATATATATATATATATATATATATATATACCTTTGAACTTTAATTCAGTACTTCATGAGCTTTGGATCCTTAGCCATGATTAATTAATGATGAATATGTCGTTTTCGTTTATGATCGATTTTACAGCAATTCTTTTGTTTGAGAGTAATTATAGCTTCTTATTGCTTAAATTAGAGTCGAATAGCGTTCTAAAAATCTCGAAGAATTCCAGTAAAATATTTTTAATCATTTCGAAGATACAACAGTTCAAAGCTTACACTAATTTTGCTGTTACACGATTTTGCTGTTACACGATTTTACTGCGGTATATATATATATTCAGGCCGGTAAATCAATACTGTTCAACTGAATCGATGAAAAATAACGTATAAACAGAAAATATATTAAAATCTTTGTTGGATTTAATCCATTTACTATGAGATCAATGTTAGTGTTACAAATTCAGAATGGTTGTTCACGGTGTGTGTTTTCAATAATTCAAATTCAGGCTGAACGGTATAACACAGATGATGTTGGTTTCAAAAGATCATGTTGTCTACGAAAAAGAACTGATTAATTAAAAAGAGCATCTCATATATCCATAAAAAATAAACTAAAAATATGATAAAAAAGATCCTGTTAATAGTCTAAGATGAGAGATAGATCAGATATATAGGATAGATATATATATATATATATATATATATATATATATAGATAGATGATGAATAGAATAATAGAAAGACTGAGAAGGAAGATAGATATAGATAGATAATCCATGTGAATAGGCTAAGATAGATACTAACAGAATGGACATGAATGGAGAATATATATATATATATATATATATATATATATATATATATATATATTACGATAAACGTGCAATCAATTTACAAATTCATGAATTATTCACACAAAAAACAAATGCAAAGGTTAATGATTTCATTGGCGAGAAATGCATCATCGCAAACAATTCAAATAATATACAAAAATCTTCCGAATCCGTTATGAATGAAATGATCTGTGTTTCCATAAATTTCTGCCGTATTAGTTCTTATTTTTACTACAAGCTTTCGTCTGTTCCTACAGACATCTTCAGGTATAGAATAGATGTTGTTCTTGTTTTTTCTCTTAGTAATAAGAGGACAACGAAAATATATGTATTGTTGTATCCGAAAATGCTATTGAAAATGAGTTATTGTTTTTGGAGCGCGCAGTAGCAACGCTGAGTTTGATTTTAAATTTTAAAGGTTGTGCGTTCATATAAAATAAAATATTTTTTCTGGTATATTATTTGAATTGTGCGATGATGGATTTCTCGAATTTTTTCATTTGTTTTTGTGTGAATAATTCATGAATATATATATATATATATATATATATATATATTATATATATATATATGAAGAAATATAGTCTTAAGATGCTATATTTATGGATAAAGTGCTCAATTCAGAAATAGAGCGTATGTAAATATAAACATAAATCATTCCAAAGGCGACAGGCTGTTTCATTACACAATCGTCAATTCTATATATATATATATATATATATATATATATATATATATATATATATATCCGTTGGGTTATGAATACTTGGCGCTATACAGTTTCTACATCTTCAACGTGGCCCGGTTCTTGGTAGTGGATGCGCACTACTGATGAGTCCCAAATAGTGTAAAACAGTCTGTCGCCTCTGGGTGTTAACTTCAATGTCACTAATATATATATATATATATATATATATATATATATATATATATATATATATATATAAACTAAAAAGATAACATACATTTAACACACCCACATCCTCTTCCCAACAACCAATAAAACTGTCACAAATGGCCAAGGGAAGATTCTGAGGCAGAGCAATCTTCCAGCCTATAACTTAAACACAACTTGAATTATCTATCTATCTATCTATCTATCTATCTATCTATCTGACCAAAGATAGCTAAATATATTTATTATAGAAAATTAAACTTTTTTCTTTTCTTTTTTTCTCTTTCTCTAACAAACGTTTTTGCATTGACAATCCCCAGGGAGAAAACTGAAATCGCCGTCGGAATGAGGTAATAGAATTTCATTTTATTTAAATTATATATATATATATATATATATATATATATATATATATATATATATATATGAAGTTATGAAGAACTTGGTAAACCGAATTGGTAAATTCAAGGAGGAAATCCTGAGAGCTCAATGTGAAGAACAGAGTTAGTATTTAATGAAAAACAAACCACTTTAAGGTACCATTACAATAATTTATTTCACCAAAATCCTTTTTTAAGTAAATTATATATATATATATATATATATATATATATATATATATATATATATATAGACACACAACAGGTACAATGAGAACAAATGGAGTATGTTTCCACTTTACCTAACACTTAATTTAAAAAAGCCTATATCAAGAGATTTTTTAGGTTGAATTTGTATTGAGCGTAGATCAGGTTTCATTGGTTAATCACATCAAAGCCCACGATTTTATTTTTTAAGGATTCTGCTTTGAAATTAAATTAATCTTTCACTCACCCGTAGATTAACATCGCCTGAAGAGACACATTTATGATGTCGAAACATAATTGTAATGGTGTAGCGATTTTTAACATACTTTAATATCCTAAAATAGATAATACGTGCACGCATACACAGACGCGCGCGCGCACTCACAAACATATATATATTTATATATATATATATATTCTTCAATCTGTTCATACCTATCTATCAATAAAACTATCATAAATTCCGCTATCTTAGTCTGTTCATATATGCAAATACATATCTATCTATCTAGCTAGCTAGCTAGCTATTTCAGTGAATTTATCCATTTCTCTATCTAAACTCTTCATATCTATCTCAGCATACATAGATAGATAGATAGATAGAAGATAGATAGATAGATAGATAGATAGATAGATAGATTTAAATATACTCCAAGAATTACATAACCAATTAGCTGGCGACATAGATAGGTATGAACAGGCTGATATATATATTTACAGATAGGTATGCATAGATTGAGATAGATAGAAAGATAGGTATGTACAGACTAAGATAGATAGATAGATAGATAGATAGATAGATAGATAGATAGATAGATAGATGACTAAAGATATTGATTCTCAGAGATGACTAAAGATATGATTATTCTCAGATAGATAGATAGATAGATAGATAGATAGATAGATAGATATTTTTAGATCGAAATAGATATATATTTTAGATTGAGATATATTATTAGATTGTGATAGATTATTATTATTTGATCGAGATATGTAGATAAATATTAGATTGAATTGACATGATTAGATTGAGATATATAAATAGAGATGTTTAGACTGAGGTAGGTGGATAGATATGATTAGCCTGAAATAGATAGATAGATAGATAGATAGATAGATAGATAGATAGATAGATAAATAGGCGTCTTTTCTTTCTTCAACGATCTCTTTTTGTATCGTTAACTTGGCCACTGCCATGCGTCAACTATTTTTTTTAATTCTCCTTCATTTCAATCCAAGAAAAGCAGAAATCTTGCAACTAACAAAGAGAAACTATTATTGGAGCAAAGCCTGCAGTTGTCTATTGAAAGAAGTGAAGAACAAGGGGAGATAATTCATGCTTTTTAGAAAAGAAATAGAACGATATAAATAAAAAGACGTTAGAAAATGAATAAATGTCTGAAGAAAAATATAACGTAGTTTGTGTTGTATAAAAGAAGATGAAAGGAGGATTACTGAAGAAGAAGAAGAAGAAGAAGAAGAAGAAGAAGAAGAAGAAGAAGAAGAAGAAGAAGAAAGATTAAAAAAAAGAAAGAAAATTAAACCAGAAAAAAGCGTCAAATCTAAAACTAAAAAAAAAATATGAAAAAGGGCGTGAATATTCTTCCGCGCAGGTGATCAAAATCTCTGGAACCGCATTATGCACTCTTTCTGCTTTGTCTTCTTCTTCAATCCTTGCGCGGTGGCAACGAGTTCTCGTCTGTAATCCGCGCAGATCACAAACTGAAACATCCGGGTTCTGGCTTTTCTCGTGTAATCGCATTTAAGAAGATTAAAAAGTCCCAAAAAGAAAGAAAACCAAAAACAAAAGAAGAACCAAGCTTAAGAAAGAAGGCACTGACAATATCGAAAAGAAAACTTTAAAAGAAAAAAAAATAAACAGATATCCCAAACACTAAAACTGCTGAAAAAAAATGGAGGCTTAAATAGGAAGGGAGATAACCAAACACACACTAATAGCAAGGGAGATAATAACAGAATAAAAGAAAAGTGTGTTTGATGAAATAATAATAATAATAATAATAATAATAATAATAAAGACTTAAAAACCCAAATGAGAATTCCAAAGTTATTTTTATTAGTAGTTGAAGTTGGTGTAAATTTATATCAGCCATAGAAATTTGAATTCCTCTATGTCCTCCTGATAATGTTAATATTAACCGTTTCCCAACAAGGAAACTTTTAGCATTCATTGATCGAACTTCTTTTTTTCTTTTTTTTTTAAAGAAAAACAGGTTTAGAGGTACGTTGTATTAATGGATAGCGTCTGGGATTGAGGAATCGGAGTTCGAATTCCAGTCGGAACCATTTCATTCACTTACGTGCTAATGTTCTTGGGAAAGGTATGAATCCTCTTCTTCTCTCCCCAGCTTATAGCAAGACATAGCCTTGGATAGCAACTGATCTACAGCAGAAAGAAATGGCAACTTACGGCGGGAAAAAATCGTAAGTCATGTATCGAAAGATACATGATCGCCTACGCGTGTATCCCGTATGTCACATAAGTCCAGTAGCTTTTATTGCTCTTTCCAGTATTGATGGGGGTTTCCTTCCTAAGCTTTTATTTGAAGTGGTGTGGAATTCTAATATCTTGACAGCATCGTTACTTTTTTTTCGAGTTACTTACGCTAACCATTTAAGCTGTTCCTTTTTTTGAATGTCCTCAAGTGATGTGGTTTATTATATTTAGCACAGATCCTTTTTGTTTGTGATTCTGTAGCGCCAATCCCTAATGTTCAAAGAAGGATGCTCTTTATCAAGACCCGCAGGCTTTACAATCTCAAAGTCCTTTTTCATTATTGATCTTAGAAGACGTGGCTTACCACGCAACAAGAAAAATGAGCGATACTAGAATTGTACTGTTCCAATCTCTCAAGAGAGCCAAACATATAAAAAAATAATTACACTAGAAGTCATAAAAGTATCTGTCTATATTTCTGAAATGAGGTTTTATGTACACTATTTACATTATTCGGACTATTGTCCTCAATGTTTCGGCCGATGTACGCTCCGGCCTTCTTCAGGCGGTTGGAATGTTGAACGGAACCCTTTATTTCGCTCGCTAGCGTAGACTGTTCTAGTTCTATGTGCCATGTCTAATGGATGTCAGTTATCAGTTATCTCCTGTTAATTCCCCTCTGCAAGTTCTCCACTGCCTTAATCGGGTATTGAACTCACACTGTTTGGTTCCTGGAACTAGAACAGTTTACCCCAGTGAGCTAAATAAAGTGTTCAGTTCTACATTCCAACAGCCTGAAGAAGGCCGGAGCGTACAACGGCCAAAATATTGTAATAAATATGTCAACAAAGATGAGGACAATAGTCCGAATAATGTAAATAGTGTACATAATACCTGATCTCAGAAATATAGACAGATACTGAAAGGCTGAAACGTTGTAATAAATATGTCGACAAAGATGAGGAAAATAGTCCGAATAATGTAAATAGTGTACATAATACCTCATCTCAGAAATACAGATAAATACAGAATACGAAAAGTTGATATTTTCCAGTAAAGGGCATTCAGCCAATCAGAATGATACCCACGATATCAATCAGGTAAAGGTCATGAAAAAAATGCTGCCATTTCATGGAACAATTTCTCAGAAACCAATTTGATTCAGCTATTGATTAGTGACCGTTGACAGATATTATGACGTATATTCGATCCTTAAAATTACCTTCCAGAAAGGGTTCGATTTCTTCGCGAACTATGGTACCAAGTGCTCCTTCAACGACAACAACTATGGTACCAAGGGCTTCTTCAACAACTCTGGCTTCAATTGCTTCTTCAACAACAACAACTATGGCAACACCTGCTTCTTCAACATCAACTACGGCACCAAGTGCTTCTTCAACAACATCTATGGCAACACGTTCTTCTTCAACAACAACTATGGCACCAGTTGCTTCTTCAACAACAACTATGGCACCAGTTGCTTTTTCAACAAATCTATGGCACCACGTGCTTCTTTAACTACAACAACAACCCTGGCTTCAAGTGCTTTTTCAACAACAAATATGGCACTACGTGCTCTTTCAACAATAACAACTATAGCACCTCATGCTTCATCAACAACAAGTATGGCACCGAGTGCTTCTACAGCAACAGCAACCATCGCACCACGTAGTTCTTTAACAACAACTATGGCACCAAGTCCTTCTTCAACAACAACAACTATGGCAGCAAGTGCTTCTTCAACATGAACAACTATGGCACCATGTGCTTCAACAACAACTTTGGCACCACGTGCTTCTTCAACAACAACAACTATGGCACCACGTGATTCTTCATCAAAAACTATGGCACCGAGTTCTTCTTCAGCAACATCTATGGCACCACGTGCTTCTTCGACAACAATTATGTCACCAAGTGCTTCTTCAACCACAATTATGTCACCAAGTGCTTCTTCAACAACAACTATGGCACCACGTGCTTCTTCAACAACAACTATGGCACCACGTGCTTCTTCAACAAAATCAATGGCACCAAGTGCTTCTTGAACAACTATGGCACCATGTGTTTCTTTAACAACAACTATGGCACCAAGTCCTTCTTCAACAACAGCTATGGCACCACGTGCTTCTTCAACAACTACTATAGCTCCACGCGCTCCTTCAACAACAACAACTATGGCACCACCTGCCTCTTCACCAACAACAACTATGGCAGCAAGTGCTTCTTCAACAACTACAACTATGGCACCACGTGGTTCTTTAACAACAACTATGGCACCCCATGCTTCTTTACCAACAATAATTATGGCACCACGTGCTTCTTCAACAACAACAACAAATATTTTACCACGTGCTTCTTGAACTACCACAACAACTCTGGCACCAAGTGCTTCTTTAACTCCAAGAACTATGGCAGCAATTGCTTCTTCAACAACAACAAAAAATGCGTGAGCTGTCACCGAAACACCACATTGAACTTGCTTGGAACTTATCACTTCCCCACTTTTAAACCCAACGCAAAATCACACAAAAACAGCTTCTTGTACACACGCGCTTTAACACTGACACCTACACACACACACGCACACACATACGCACGCACACACACTGACTCATATATATATTGCCTATAACTGAAGATATATCGTTAAGTAGGATGTAAATTTTATTTTCTTTAGTAATTTCACTCTTGTCAAAGAATTAAGAAAGATTCCTTTCTATGACTGCTGTCAACCGTAAAAAACAGATTAAGTTACATTTTTGGTTGTGACAAGAAAAGATAAACTTTGTTTTGAAATTTTATAGACAGTTATGAACGAAACGTGAATTAATATATACAGTGGGGAAAAACAAATATTCGTATGCATACAAATTTTTAATTTATTGTATTTCCAACTAATGAATAAGCATATATTTTATATAATTAACTGTACACAGATGCATGATAACTAAATATGCATAGAAAACAGAAAAAAATGATTTAATAGTTGATACAAATTATTCGTTGTTATGCCATAGTACCTATTCTATTGTAATGGACTCTCCCATAGATAATAAGTAGGACTAGCAGTGGCAGGTCTGGCAGAATAGCGTCTCGCGGTCTTTGACTGCGCACGCCTCCCGTCGAACAGGCTCGGGGATACCCACAATAAAGCCGGCCTTGTCGAATTCTCTGCGTTGGGTGAAAGATAAAACCGAATGGCGACTCGACTTTGACTGCGGACGCCTCCTATCGCTGCGAAGGCAAGGTTTCGAAAAGGGCAAAGTTTCGTCGGGGACAGGCCTGAACCCGTCTAATCGGCTTCAAAAGGCTATTTTTTTTGGCCGAGCCTACGGGCTCGGGGGAAACCCACATAAAAACGGCCTTGTGCCATATTCTTTTCAGTGGGTGAAAAGATAAATACCGAATAGCGTCTCGCGGTCTTTGACTGCGCACGCCTGCTGTCGAACTTTGCCGAAGGGCAAAGTTCGTCCGGGCAGGGCCTGAACCCGGACGGCTTCAAAAGCTATTTTTTGCCGGCTCGGGGATACCCAATTAAAAGTTTCGTCCGTGGGTGGAACGATAAATACTGAATAGCGTCTCGCGGTCTTTGAGGGCCTGAACCCGTCTAATCGGCTCAAAGGCTAAAACGGGCTCGGGATATTTTTTGGCCAGTTTCCGTGGGAAATGATAAATACCGAATGGCGTCTCGGGGATACCCACATTAAAACCGGCCTGAACCCGTTTAATTGCTATTTTTGGCCGAGCCTCGGGGATATTCGTGCCATATTCGTGGGTGGAACGATAAATACCGAATAGCGTCTCGCGGTCTTTGACTGCGCACGCCTCCTGTCGAACTCTCTGCGTTAGCGAAGAGGAACTGGACGAAGCTTTGCCGAAGGGCAAAGTTTCGTCCGGGGGAGGTAGACAGGGCCTGAACCCGTCTAATCGGCTTCAAAGGCTATTTTTTTGGCCAGCCTACGGGCTCGGGGATACCCACATTAAAACCGGCCTTGTGCCATATTCGGTCCTCGTGGGTGGAACGATAAATACTGAATAGCGTCTCGCGGTCTTTGACTGCGCACGCCTCCTGTCGAACTCTCTGCGTTAGCGAAGAGGAACCCAGGACGAAGGGCGGTTCGTTTGCCGAACCCGTCTAATCGGCAAGGCTATTTTTCGTCCGATACCACAATAAGCCGGCCTTGTGCCATATTCGTTTCCCGTGGGAGAAATGATAAATACCGAATGGGCCTCGAAACCCGTCTAATCGGCATTCAAAGGCTTTGCCGAAGGGCAAGGTTTTTGGCCGAGCCTACGGCTATTTCGGGGATGTCCACAATAAAGCCGGCCTTGTGCCATATTCGTTTCCCGTGGGTGAAATGATAAATACCGAATGGCGTCTCGCGGTCTTTGACTGCGCACGCCTCCCTGTCGAAACTCTCTGCATTAGCAGAGAGGAACCCGGACGAAGCAAGGTTTGCCGAAGGGCAAGGTTTCGTCTTCAAAGGTAGGCTCGGGGCCTGAACCCGTCTAATCGGCTTCCAAAAGGCTCGCGGTCTTTTTTTGCCGGGCCTACGGGCTCGGGGAGAAGACAGGGCCTGAACCCGTCTAATCAAAAGCCGAGCCTACGGGCTTGCCTTGTGCCATATTCGTTTCCGTGGGTGAAATGATAAATACCGAATGGTGTTGAGCGCGTCAGTCGATATTCGGACATTTGAAGCACCAACCATCACAACTAGATTTGCTGCGTCATTGACTCTTATTTTCCAAGTTCCTAACGTTTTGTACGTCGGACCTAATTTAGGACGACTTATTAGAAATACAAGCCGATACTGTGAAAATACTCCACAACATTCGCACAATAAAAAAATACATAATTTGTATTTAATACTTTGTAGAATGGCATTATTCACCTCTACACCAACCAACCTCTTCCTGTAGTTTTCAATGATTTGCAAATTTTAGTTGGTATTTTGTTCCATTCTTCTTCGCATATGGTCTTCAGATCCGGAATGTTTGTTGGAACTCTCGATTGGATTTGAATTTTCAAATAACGCCACAAATTCTCGATTGGCGTTAAATCTAGGAACTGACTTGGCCTCATCAGGATATTTACATTATTTTCAGCAAGTAATTTTTTCATAGATTTTGCAATGTGCTTAGGATCATTATCTTGTTGGAAGATCCAATCAGGAGAAAGTTCAAGATTTTCAACCGAAATCATTAAATTTGCTTCCAAAATATTTTGATATGCTGTGGCATTCATTCTACCATCGATTACTGATATATTACCAGTAGCTTTTGCAGAAAACATCCCTAAACCATGTTACTGCCACCACCAAATTTCACTTTTGGATCTTTGTTCTTGTGTTTGAAAGCATCGCCATCTTTCCTCCATATAAAATTTCTAGAATTATCTTCAAACAACTCAATTTTGGTTCCATCTGTCCATATTACTCTTTCCCAATACGATTTCTTCTCATCCTAATCTTCACGAACGAATTTTAACCTGGCATCTCTGTGTCTTTTCAATAGCAGTGGAGTTTTCCGAGGGGAGTGGAATTTTAGATTGTTCTTACGAATTTCATTGCTTATTATCCGTTTAGTGACAGAGATTCCTGATGAAAGCAAATCATCCCGAAACACTTGAAGAGTAACCATTGGATTTTGTTTAATTTGACGCATTAATTTCCACGGAGATCTTGCAGAAATCGTACGTGAAGAACCTGATCTTTGGTTTTCAACAGCTTTGATTTTTTATACCTTGCAATGAATGAACTAATGGGAATGTATGGAATAATCAGTTTGTCGGAGACTTTCCTGTAAATTTTACTTTCTTTCCAGAGCTTAACAATCAGTTCTTTTGCGAATTTGCCAATTCTTTACCTCTTGCCATAATGAAAACCTTCTTGCACGAATATCAATTACAGAATGTTCTGTTTGTATTTTTAGGCTAAAATGACAACTGGTAACATTACTGGAACATTCTAGAATATTCTACTTGAATAACCTAAAGAATTAAAGCAATTTAAATGTTTTTACACCAGAAATATACTTGTTTCGCTCATTAAAATGAATGGATAAATGGATTTTATTTGTATTTAATGAAATTTCTTTCTGTTTTCTATGAATATTTAGATATTATGCATCTTTGTACACCTAATTATATGAAAAGTATGTTTATTCATTAGTTAGAAATACAATAAATTAAAAATTCGTATGTGTACGAATATTTGTTTCCCTACTATATATATATATATATATATATATATATATATATATATATATATATATATATATATGTGTGTGTGTGTGTGTGTGTGTGTGTGTGAAAAATTTCTCAGAGTTAACCTGTAGAAAAGAAAATAAGTCACTCAGAAGGAACGAAGAGTGCCGCCATTGAATATTACCCAAATATAAATGTACGCCCAGGCTTTTTCACTATTTCACCTTTTATAACGAAATTACTACTCTCCCAAACAATCGTACACAACCCTATCGAGAAATTAAAAGAAAATGGTTGAATCCGTCAACACAGCAATAATAACAATATCTCCACACGTAATTGACGTAAGTTTAACAGTATGATAATAGCATTCTCTAAATTCTTCCAGTTAAAGACATTTTGTTTTGTTATTTTTAGTTACTTTGTTTAATAAATTTATTTCATATTTTGCCTTGAAAAAGTCCACATTGGACGAAACGCGTCGGCTAACTATTACAGTTGTCCTGTTGTCTTTTATATATATATATATATATATATATATATATATATATATATATATATATATATATATTTAAAAGAAAAACAGACCACTTTAAGCTACCATTACAATAATTTATTTCATCAAAAAGAAGAAGGAGAGGGATAGTGGATAGATCAAGGTAACTGGAGATGTCGATTGACGTTACATTTGAATAGTTGGAGATTATAGCTCTCAGGGAAACAGTAATTGGGAAGGGTGTTCCACAGGCGAGAGGTGCGAGGTATGAAGCTATTGGAGTAGAAGAGACGGCTACATTTAAAAGTTTCTACAGTGTAAGGGTGGGATCGGGATGCCAGCCTCGTAGGGCGCTTGAATTCATGGAGTCTGGGAATCAGTGAAAGCAGCTCATCAGAGCAATTACCATGGAAGTATTTGTATAAAAGACAGAGAGAGGCGACGGCGCTTCTGTGAGAGAGTGACTGCAGACGAGACGCTAGATCAGGGCCAATTAGATTACATATCCGTCTCACATCATTAGAAAATTGAAAAATAAAGATTCTGAAATATTTTGATATTTAAATCTTCTTGTATAGTTGGCAAAATTGACTTTATAATTTGGGGGTGACATTTTTCAAGAACTAAAAGAAATTAATGCACTTTTCATTATTTTTGAACAAAAGTTCATTGATTCAAGATGCAGGAATATTTGATTATAAAAAAGTCATATTTCCATGCTGTGAAAAATTCCGGATTTGCTACATAAAGGAAAAACTATTAATGACAAGCGCTAACATCTAAAGACTATCTATTGTGGCGAAATCGGTAAAGGGATGTCAGGCAGTATGACGGTTCCGTATAGGATACAGGTTCGATTCCTATCGGAAGACGAATTTTTCTGTGAAAATTTCTCGAACTTTCAGGCCGGTAAATGTTGTTAATACTGTTTATTATAAACAGAGCATTTACTTATATATTTGTATCTATAAAAATAATGTATAAACATGTCTTAAAATAATTGTCGGACTTTGTCCATTTCATAATATATGCTGTTGTTATGATCATAGAATGGGAGTTAGATAGTGCAGGTTAGCAGTAGGTTTCGTAATATATTAGGCCTAATTTTAAGTGTGGGTATAGATGAATTATGGTATATATTATTTATAATGATTCCAATAATTTCACAAACAGGGACATTAGTAAATTGGTTTTCGACATCGAGTGAGGCTATGGTTTCATTGTTAGGTTTTTCACTTTTTTAAATTTGGATTGTTTCAAAAGATGATTTTATGCTGTATTTTCTAGAGAGATATGGCGTTATAAATTGATTGACGATTTTTGTTAATTGATATCCAAGAGTGGGAATTTGTGATATAATGGGCGGAGAGGATATCTCATGTGTTTTTAAAGTGCCATATAGGTAGCCATTTTAAAATGTGTACAATAGATACTCTTTAAATGTTAGCGCTTGTAATTAATACTTTTTTTCCCTTTATCTAGCAATTACTCAAGTCCGGAATTTTTCCACTGCTTACCTAGTTACCTCCCCTTAAAAAGTTGTCCGTCACCCAAGTCATGACACAGAGTTCCTAACACCACATATAAAAACGGTAATTTTCGGATGACCACAATAATTTTGGTCATTCACAACCATGAACACTAAATACTTACTCTATAATTAGCAATACTCCGATGATGACATTATGGTATGTCGAAAGTACTCGGAATAAATACAATATGAAGCAACACATTGTTTTCCTCTCTACTTTTAATAACCGCACAAAAAAGGTTATTCGCGAATATGAAAGGATCCTATCGAGAATAAGTAGACAGAACGCTTAAAGAAACCGGTGTTAATGAAAATATGCTGCCAAAATACACACACACACACACACACATATATATATATATATATATATATATATATATATATATATATATATGAAGTTTTAAGGTGTGCTACATTTATGGGATGAAATCCTCAATATCAGAGATAGAGCGTATGTAAATATAAATATAAAAGTGAACATTGAAGTCAACATTCAGAGGCGACAGGCCGTTTCATGCTGGACGCAATCGTGAAGTGATTTGCTTGTTTATTAAACAAACAAGCTACTCCCACAAAAAATAACCGCCAGAATAGATTACCCACAATGCACCACTGACCAATATATATAAATAGTCAAGGAAATATCCAGCATTCGCGGCCTGACGATTGCGTCCAGCACGAAACAGCCTGTCGCCTCTGAGTGTTGACTTCAATGTTCACTTTATATATATATATATATATATATATATATATATATATAGATAGATAGATAGATAGATAGATGTTGCATGAAAATAGATTTGATTATGTATTACCTCATTCAAGGTTTCATCTTATCCCCAAACAACGAAAGAGCAAAATATGTGTATTAGTATATGTATTTGTGTGCGTCTGTGTGTATGTGTATGTGTGAAATTTCAGATGGAGTATATCTGTGAAAAAACAGTATGAATAAAAACAAAAGAAAACTTATCTTAGCTGGCGCGTTTCGTCCTCTGAGGGATTTATCAAGGCAAATGCAACACCAAAGGACTATGCCAGCATTCAACAACTTAAACAAGGAGGCCGTCCAGAAAAATTGCAGTAGATTACGAAGTCGTCTTGAGACAATGGTTGAAGTCAATGGCGATTTTATTAAATGAATTTAGTCTTTAGTCATGCAAGATATTTTTGTATAATTTTGGTAAATGTATCTATTAAAATGAGATGTCAAGATTTTTTTTTTATTTTAGCGTAATTTAGACGACAATTTATCAATTGCATCCTCTATATGGATGGATATAAAAAAAAAGAGATAAAAAAAAGGCTGTTTAGATAGATAAGCAATAAATATTATAGATAGATAGATAGATAGATAGATAGATAGATAGAAATAAAAGATAGAAATAAAAAGAACAGGCTGTGATAGATAGAGATAGATAGATAGATAGATAGATAGATAGATAGATAAGAAAATGAAGATAGATAGATAGATAGAAGATAGATAGATAGATAGATAGAGATAGAAATAAAATGAACAGCTGTGATGATAGATAGATAGATAGATAGATAGATAGATAGATAGATAGATAGAAAGGCTGTGAAAATAGATAGATAGATAGGATGATGATAGATAGATGAATGATAGATAGAAAATGAACAGGCTGTGATAGATAGATAGATAGATAGATAGATAGATAGATAGATAGATAGATAGATAGATAGATAGATAGAAATAAAATAAACAGGTTGTGATAGATAGATAGATAGATAGATAGATAGATAGATAGATAGATGAATAGATAGATAGAATATGAACAGGCTGTGATAGATAGATAGATAGATAGATAGATAGATAGATAGATAGATAGATAGAAATAGAAAATAAACAGGCTGTGATAGATAGATAGATAGATAGATAGATAGATAGATAGATAGATAGAT
The DNA here is from genome assembly GCA_903632075.3 of Acanthosepion pharaonis. Lineage (NCBI taxonomy): Eukaryota > Metazoa > Mollusca > Cephalopoda > Sepiida > Sepiidae > Acanthosepion > Acanthosepion pharaonis. Next base: position 4,432,539 of record CAHIKZ030002655.1, read on the forward strand.
AGATAGATAGAAATAAAATAAACAGGTTGTGATAGATAGATAGATAGATAGATAGATAGATAGATAGATAGATAGATAGATATGAATAGACCGGATTAGATAGATAGATAGATAGATAGATACGCTTATCAGTGCTAGATTTTGATAAATCCAATCATATCACGCTTTCTGGTGGGGACAGGTAGTGCTCGGTTAAATTCCATTGCGTGAGCTTGTCTACTGATTGTTTCATTAACGATGAGCCAGTATTTCTTTCTTTGTCTCTTTCCGCTTTTTTTTTTTTAATATCTCATGAACTCGCTCAGCCAGCGAGGTGGAGATGATTAAGGAGAGCGCAGTGTCAGCAAATGAAAGACAACTTTCCAGAGACTTTTTAAAAGTGCAAAGGACGTTGAAATTATTGTATGAGGCGCCATTACCCTAGTTAGGCTATTTCAACTAAACGTTTAATGGCTGGCTACTCTCCCGACATACCTCGCAGATATAAATGAGTTTCTTGTTAAAAAAAAAAACAAAAAAAAAAACAAATAAGAAATGTGGAACTTGAATCTGTGAATTCACGCGTGAAAAGAAATGAATGATTTCACAGACTTAATTAAAATACAATCTTCTCGTCAAAAATCGAACGACTGAGAACGTAATGTCTTTATATACAATCGAACTTTTCCCCCAGTTATTGACTAGCACAAAGTCCACCCACAAATATGGCTCAACAAAAATAACTATCGTTATTTAATTTTGGCTTGTATTGAGCTATTATTAAAGACTGTTGTTTGCAATCCGAAAAAAATAAGAAAGGTACTATAATGTTTGACAAATTGGCATCAGTCTTTAATAGTAGCAGTAGTAATAATAGAAACGGTGGTAGTAATATGAACTTAAAAACAATAAGATTGATTACTAAGAGAATTAATAGTAATAGTATAAGAAGACGAAAATTGAAAGAAAAAGGTAGAAAGAAACGGAAATCATATAGAGAAAGAAATAAAGAAATTAAAGAAAGAAAAAGAAATAAAGGACGAGAAAAGAAAGAAAGGGAAATGAAGCAAGGTAAAGAAAGAAAGAAAGAAAGAAAGAAAGAAAGAAAGAGAGAAAATAAAAGAAAGGTAGAAAAAGGGCAATAATAAAGAAAGAACGATAAAAAAAAGAAAAGAAAGAAAAAAGAGTATAATAAAGAAGAAAGAAAGAAAACAAAAGAAAAGAGACAAAGGTAGAAAAAGGGGAATGATAAAAAGAAAGGAAAAGAAAAGAAACGTAGAAAAAGAGGAATAATGAAGAAAGAAAGAAAGAAAGAAATGATGACGAAAAATATTAGAAGACGAAAATTGAAAGAAAAAAGTGAAAAAGAAACGGAAATTATATAGAGAAAGAAATAAAGAAAGTAAAGGAAGAAAAGCAAAGAAAGAACGAGAAAAGAAAGAAAGGGAAATGAAGCAAGGTAGAGAAAGAAAGAAAGAAAGAAAGAAAGAAAGAAAGAAAATAAAAGAAAGGTAGAAAAAGGGCAATAATAAAGAAAGAACGATAAAAAAAAGAAAAGAAAGAAAAAAGAGTTTTATAAAGAAGAAAGAAAGAAAACAAAAGAAAAGAGACAAAGGTAGAAAAAAAGGAATGATAAAAAGAAAGAAAAAGAAAAAAACGTAGATAAAGAGGAATAATGAAGAAAGAAAGAAAGAAATGATGACGAAAAATATAGGAAGACGAAAATTGAAAGAAAAAAGTGAAAAAGAAACGGAAATTATATAGAGAAAAAAATAAAGAAAGTAAAGAAAGAAAAAATAAGTTGAAAAGCAAAGGAATAACGAAAAACGAAAGAAAGGGAAATAAAGCAAGGAAGAGGAAGAAAGAAAGAAAGAAAGAAAGAAAGAAAGAAAGAAAAAAGAAAGAAAGAAAGAATGAAAATAATAAAGAAGAAAGAAAGAAAGAAACCAAAGGAAAAGAGACAAAGGTAGAAAACGGGGAATAATAAAAAGAAACAGAAAAGAAACGTAGAAAAAGAAAAAGAAAGAAAGAAAGAAAGAAAGAAAGAAAGAAAAGAGGCAAAGGTAGAAAAAGGGGAATAATAAAGAAAGAATGAAACAAAGATACAAAGAAAAGAAAAGAAAGGTACAAATATGTAGAATAATAAAGAAAGAAAGTGAGAGAAAAAAGCTAGAAAAAGGGAAATGAGAAAGAAAGAATGAAAGATTGGAAAGTGTTATAAGAAAGAAAATCTAAAGAGACGAAAAAAGAGAGCTGTATATGGGATGAAGATGTAAAGAAAGAAAGAAAGAAGCAAACGAGGAAAAAGAGACATGTATATATAATTTAAGAAAATGCAATTGATAAACACAGCCGAAATTAATTATGACCTTTTGGCAGTTTCCTTGCATTTTTTTCTAATATTCGGACTTTCTTCCAGGGACTGTAATGGTCAAAGTTCACATACCATATTTGATCGGTCAGACCAGATTTTTAACTTTTTTATTTCGATAGGACCTTAAAATTATTCTTCATCGAATCTGATTTTAGCCAAATTCAAAGAACATATAAAGTTCCCAATTCTCTTTTCTAAAAATACTAAAAAAAATAGAAGTGTCCTTACTGATTATGGGTTAAATATTTGCCCATACCTGGGACCCTGACAGGTTCTACTACCACCTCTGATCAGAATGGACCTGGGAAAACCAGCATTCAAGAGGTGGTTCCACACTCCACAAAACCTTCTGATGCCGATGTAGTTTATCGTCTTACCCAGCACGTGGATTTAGTATATCGTCTTACCCAGCACGTGGATGTCGCTTATCGTCTTAAGCCAGGACGCGGATGTAGTTTATCGTCTTACCCAGCGCGTGGATGAAGTTTATCGTCTTACCCAGCCCGAGGATGTCGCTTTTCGTCTTACCCAAGACGCGGATGTAGTTTATCATCATACCCAAGAGGCGGATGTAGTTTATCGTCATACCCAGGACGCGGGTGTAGTTTATCGTCATACCCAGGACGCGGATGTAGTTTATCGTCATGCCCAGAATGCAATGTAGCTTAAAGTCTTACCCAGGACGTGGATGTAGTTTATCGCCTTACCCAGGACGCGGATGTAGTTTATCATCATACCCAGGAGGTGGATGTAGTTTATCATCATACCCAGGAGGCGAATGTAGTTCATCATCATACCCAGGAGACGAATGTAGTTCATCATCATACCCAGGAGGCGAATGTAGTTCATCATCATACCCAGGAGGCGGATGTATTTTCTCGTCGTACCCAGGACGCGAATGCAGTTTATGGTCACACCTAGGACGCAGATATAGTTTATCGTCATACCCAGAACGTGGATGTAGTTTATCGTCTTACCCAGGACGCAGATGTAGTTTATCGTCATACCCAGGACGCGTATTTAGTTATTTGTCATACCCAGGATGCGAATGTAGTTTATCGTCATGTCCAGGACGCAATGTAGCTTAAAGTCTTACCCAGGACGCGGATGTAGTTTATCGTCATACCAAGGATGGACGGACGGATGGACGAATGGTTGATTTGTCAATGTGCAAGATGGATTCTGACACGAATATTCACTATTCTTTGTAATGGCTTGTCACTTATCAGGCAGCTCTGCCATATCTTTTGAGTAAAAGTCTTCACGTTTTGATATGAACAGCTTTTCGACGAACTCTTGAATCTTGTTTTCATTAAAGAATTATCCTCCACCCCCTGCGAAATATTTTACAGAGAACGAAAGAACTAATAATCAGTCGGTGTAATGTCAGGTGAATATAGCTGGTTGAGTAGAATTAAACAAACTGAGTTCTATTTCTACCCACCCCTGTGTTTTTCATGCTTAAAGGAGAGTACAATTGCATTTTATTAAATTACATATATGTGTTTTTAGTCGTTACACTCGCAAGGCGGGAATACCACTAGTGCAAGGTAGGGTCAAAAGGGAGTGGGATTGAAAGAAAAAACTGAATATAGGGAGGATTGAACAAAGGACAAAAAGATAAAAGGGATTCAAAAAGATGATCGTCGTTGCGTTTAAAATTTTGAAGATTGTAGTTATCAGGGAAGCAAGGAATTTCCACAGACAGGAAGAACGAGGAAAGAAACTGTTGGAGTAGTAACATTACATTGGATTTTTTTTCATTGACATTAAGGAGAACGACATCCTTCCAAGGGACGAAAGAGGACGCGTTTCGACCAAATATTTATCGACAATGTGCAGCTGTTGGAAGTATAAATTTGCATTTAATGTTTTCGTTGTGTTTTAAGCACTCTAAAGGAATAATACCCGGATTATCTCATCACATTCAGAAGATCAATTTTCTTTGGAGCTCAGTGTCGGCGGTCAGTTAGTGACATTAATCTTAATCGTTAGGATAACTTGTTGTCAATACTCTTGTTTCCAAAACCGGAAAACATCCTAATAAAAACAAGACTAGTAGCCATATCACGTTCAAACACCGGCTCCCGTTCGATCAAGGAAGTTAAGCAACCTCGAACCTAGTCAGTACCTAGATGGGTGACCGCTTGGGTATACCAGGTGCTGTGATCTTGGATGGCGGATGGGGTAATGTGCTTGCGCCCACGTCACGACGAAACACCGGTATTGTACTCACGCACTTTGGGTCTTGTCACTGGATCTAACTAACGACTTTATCCACTGTGCCATGTGTCCTCAAGTGAATAAAGGCATTAGTTAGATCCAGTGACAGGACACAAAGAATGTGAGTTCAATACTCGGTTAAGGCAGTGGAGAACTTGGAGAAGAGAATTAACAGGAGATAACTGATAACTGACATCCATTAAAAACATGTCATGTGGAACTAGAACAGTCTATCCCAGTGAGCGAAATAAAGGGTTCAGTTCGACATTCCAACCACCTGAAGAAGGATGAAGCGTACAACGGCCGAAACGTTGTAACAAATATGGCGACAAAGATGAGGACAATAGTCATGAGTTTTTGTGCTGAGGTACAACGATGAGACTTTAGACATACGTATATACGGAAATTTTATCTTGTTTTCGTGTCAGCACCCCGCCCAAATGTTGAATGGTTTCGCAGGCCCCCATGATACGTTGATGAAGCGTCCCCGCATGTCTGCTGCATAAACCAATTGTTTTAGGTGCCCCCCCCCTTCAGATAAAAAAAGAAAAAACTGAGATCGACGGAACGTGCAGGCAATGGAATCAGCCATCCCTTACCGATCCATCTTTCATGGTAGACGCCAGAGTATCGTGAGCAATGTGAGTAAAATATACTATAGCCTCATCATACATGAAAATCATGTCTTTGTATTAGCAGGGGTACATCCTCTTGCAGGTCTAGAAGTTTGTTCGAAATAAAATAGCTGTTGACAGCTCCTGTAAGACGTGCTGTGTGAACATATGGACCTACCAGACAGTCACCTATAATTCCATCTGACATATTAATCGTAAACAGATGCTGGTGTCTAGCCTGTATTGTAACATGAGAATCCCTATCTGCTCACAAACGTTGGTTGTGTAAATTTGTTATTCCATCTCTTCCAAATGTTTTCAAGACTGAAGTGGCAAACAGCCGATCGGCAGTTTGTGCAAAAAATAATCGTGAAAAGGTTCCCCCATGTTGAGTGATTAAATGGCAAAAGAACTTGCACATGTTGCAAATGATATGAATATAGGAGCTGCTTTTAAATTACCCACCATGTGATACTATGAGATGCACGACAAGCTAGGGCTACTTGACGTGTAATGATACTCTCCGAAAACCTGTAGAATGTGTTCTTCGGTGTCAGGCATATCCGCGGACCACGGTCTATTGTCATACCATGGATCTTGTCTCAGCAACGCGAAGACCAACAAGAAATAGGGAGGAACTGGAAAAAAAAACGATAAACAGCAACAAAGGTTACATGACTCGGCTGCCTTCATTCTTGAAACGCAATTTGATACAGCCGTGCAGCTCCGCGTCCATTACCATTCGCGCAGCCGTATGTAAAAATCATATCTGCTTGCTCGCGATATGAATATCCTGTCATTGTTAAATGGAATTCTTCTCAGTTAACTCACTACAAGTTAAACGCTGAAAACAGACTAGCCACAAATGTACACGAAAGACAAATGTAACCTAGTCTACAAAAACTCAAAAAGTATTTTTGAAACACCATATATATATATATATATATATATATATATATATATATATATAGTATAGTATAGCCCGGCGTTGCCCGGGGATGTAACAGAAAGAGATAGATCAAGTATCGACCATCAAAAAGACCGAAAAATAAAATTGACAAAGATTATTGTTTAAGGTTGATGGACACGCATGTCTTAATTAGTTTTTTTTTTTTGTTTGTTTTGTTTTTTGTTTTTACGAATTGGTCAAACCTAAACTCAAACAAAACATTGTTTTCAATCATTATGAATCTACCGATTGAATAGAATTTTATTATAAACAATTGTCTTGTAAATGGAATTTTTAAAGCATTCTGAATGTAAAGAAAAAATTGTACAAGACAATAAGAATCACTACCTGCCAAAAAAAAAGTGAAGTTTTATTGAAATCGGTTGAAAAATGTAGGAAATCCCATCCCATATATAAACGAACACACGCACAAACAAACAACCTGGGTTTTATAAGTATATAACTCGATATGAGTTGTCCCCCTTTCATTCTCGCGTTGCCTCTTAATCGTATCTTCAAATAGATTTCGTACAAAAACAATTGTGTTTTTTCCAATTTTGGGCGCTGTCAGAACCACCGCAAGGTAATTTTACGTAGTACTGTGAAGTTTTGTTGAAATCGGTTGAAAAATGTATGAAATCCGATCCAATATATAAACGTACAGACACACACACAACCTGGGTTTTTATAATAATTATATATATATATATATATATATATATATATATATATATATATATATATATATATATATATAGATATATACCTTGGTTTCAAACTTTGGTTTGTATCAGTTTCAAACTTTTCCCAACCTCTACATATTAAATATTTATTTTTATTTTTCACAGGTGTATTGAGCACTTTTTAATACTACAGTATAATACAATTCTGACCATTAACCTTTTCAGTATTTATATATTTGCTAACACATAAATTATAAGACTAATACATAAATTGGAAAATAATGAAAAAGCATACTTTGAAGTCGTGCAATGGTTAGCAAGCTTGTCTCGCTAGATCTATTATGACTGAGTAGTGAGTTCAATCCTCACTAGGAGCTGTATACTTTCTGCCTTGTACTAAATCTAATTTGCGCTTAATAAATCGCTATAATAAAAAAAGGAAATGAAGTTTGGATTAGAAAAGGTCTTTATCGAATTAATAGAATAAGAATCATAGATAGACACGACACCTGAATACAACGAGAGAGCATCTAATATTTGATTCTAATATGGTAGGAAAAGAAAAAAGGAAAAAAAAAAGAAGCGTCTATAGAAATATAAAAAATATAAGTGACTCAAATAAAAGAATGGCTACCTCGACTAGTAATGATAAGAAACGCGGACAGTTGATTTGCTGAAGGTGGCAATGACCACTCACACATGTGTTTGGGCAATAATGGTGAAGGATTGAAAATGGAGCAGAAAAGAAACACGAAATATGACTTCGAGGATGGACAACATGGCGGCCATAATATTCAAATTCCAGTCAACCGGGGAAATCTCGCTCAGTCACATATGAAACGTGACCTGGAAACTAACACCTTTTTTATTTTCCCCAATTTCTGACATGTATATATATATATGTGTGTGTGTGTGTGTGTGTGTGTGTGGTATTTTAACGACTATTGTACTTTTGTTTTCTTATTTCTGATTTGTTCTTGTTTTGTCGTCCGGTGCGTCCATGATTTTGTCGTTTATCAGCTTCTTGTTTTGTCAAATCAGCATCAGTTTTGTTCATACTCTAGTCTTTGTCTTTTTTTTTCGAATTTCTTTTATTTTCATAAATTTATTCTTATATTTCTGGTTTATAACAGACGCGGTTAAGGCGTTTGTTTGTTCTTGATCCTCCTTCTCTCTACTGGTAATCCGCCATTGGCAAAGAAATGCGTTGAGATAAAAACACTGATGAGAGAAGGAAGGAGGAAAATGAAGGATAATATGGTGAGCAAGAAATAGAAGAAAATTGAAGAAAAGAAATGAAGAAAACGGAGATTTATTAGAATAATGAAAACTGTAGGTAAAGAAAAATATGGAAGAAAAAAGAAGTAAAGAGAATGTAAAGAAGAGATATAAGAAGAAGAAAGAATGTGAAAATTGGAAACATTAAAAAAAGAAGAGGAAGAAAAAGAGGAGGAAAAGAAGAAATGTTAGAAGGAAATTCAAGGAAAAAAATATTGCAGAAGTAAAAACATGTAGAAGATAAAATGAGAATATAAAGAAGAATTATGAGAGTAAGAAGTAACATGAAAAACAAAGATGAATGAAAAAAGAATGAAAAGAAGAAATATTAAAGAAGGAACATGATAAATGATGACGAATGAAAAAAGAATGAAAAGAAGAAATATTAAAGAAGGAACATGATAAATGAAGACGAATGAAAAAAGAATGAAAAGAAGAAATATCAAAGAAGGAACATGATAAATGAAGACGAATGAAAAAAGAATGAAAAGAAGAAATATTAAAGAAGGAACATGATAAATGAAGACGAATGAAAAAGAATGAAAAAAAGAAATATCAAAGAAGGAACATGATAAATGAAGACGAATGAAAAAGAATGAAAAGAAGAAATATCAAAGAAGGAACATGATAAATGAAGACGAATGAAAAAAGAATGAAAAGAAGAAATATTAAAGAAGGAACATGATAAATGAAGACGAATGAAAAAGAATGAAAAGAAGAAATATTAAAGAAGGAACATGATAAATGAAGACGAATGAAAAAAGAATGAAAAGAAGAAATATCAAAGAAGGAACATGATAAATGAAGACGAATGAAAAAAGAATGAAAAGAAGAAATATCAAAGAAGGAACATGATAAATGAAGACGAATGAAAAAAGAATGAAAAGAAGAAATATTAAAGAAGGAACATGATAAATGAAGACGAATGAAAAAAGAATGAAAAGAAGAAATATTAAAGAAGGAACATGATAAATTAAGACGAATGAAAAAAGAATAAAAATATTAGAGAAAGAAGGAAGGTGAAATTAACAATTTCTTATATACCGTACCTATGAACTCTAATGGGTATGTCTCAATCCTCAGAAAAACGTTGGATACTATTCTAAGTGGGAGTAATATGGTGTCTATGTAGTCCACCACTAGCAGTGGTTTACCTACTTCACGCCGCTAGCGAGTATTGTATTTTGTTGATGTTATAAAGATTATTATTTCATTTCCAACCTCCGTTTTGGTTATTCCTCATTCAGTGACCTTTTCTAGGTTAGCACACAATTATTAGAAGAATGAAAAAGAATGAAAAGAAGAAATTTTAGACGAAGAAGGAAAGCGAAATTAGCAATTATTAAAAGAAGAATGAAAAAGAATGAAAAGAAGAAATTTTAGACGAAGAAGGAAAGCGAAATTAGCAATTATTAAAAGAAGAATGAAAAAGAATGAAAAGAAGAAATTTTAGACGAAGAAGGAAAGCGAAATTAGCAATTATTAAAAGAAGAATGAAAAAGAATGAAAAGAAGAAATTTTAGATGAAGAAGGAAAGCGAAATTAGCAATTATTAAAAGAAGAATGAAAAAAAATGAAAAGAAGAAATTTAAGAGGAAGGTGAAATAAAGAATTACTAAAAGAAGAATGAAAAATAAAAGAAGAATAAAAAGAAGAAATATTAGAGGAAGAAGGAAGGTGAAATTAAAAAAAATTAACAGAAGAAAAGAAGAGGTAAAGAAAAATATTAGAAAGATGAAAAAGAAATATGAGAAAAAAAAAGAAAAGAAATAATAAAGAAAAAACATGATGATGATGATGAAGAAGAAGAAGAAGAAGAAGGAGAAGAAAGAAAAATGTAAGGCAAATATATTAGCAGAAGAAGAAAGATGAAATTAAGTATTATTAAAAGAAGAAAAATGAAAAAGAATGAAAGGACAGAACATGAAAAAGAAGGAGAATAAAAAAATAATAAAAGAAAACTAGGGAAAAGAACTGAAAACAAAAGTAAATAAGGAGGATGGTGATATAAAAATAACTTCTAGATAAGGAGAAAAAAGGAAGTGTCGAGAATCATGAGGAATGATAAAATAAAAATGAAGGAGAGAGAAAAAGGAAGAAAAATAACAAAGAAGGAATAGAAAAATCAGACGTGAAAGGAAGGAATATGAAAATTGGGGAAAAAGAAAACTAAACATCAAAATGAAAAATATCTGTCAATATTTCTGAGATGAGGTATTATGATTATTTACATTATTTACATTATTCGGTCTGTTATCTTCATCTTCATTGCAATATTCACAACGTTTCGTCCATTGTACGCTCTGGCCTTCTTCAGTTGGTTTCATATCTGAGATGAGGTATTATGATTACTTGCATTATTTACATTATTCGGTCTGTTATCTTCATCTCCATTGCAATATTCGCAACGTTTCGGCCGTTGTACGCTCCGACATTCTTCAGTTGGTTTGATCTCTGAGATGAGGTATTATGATTACTTGCATTATTTACATTATTCGGTCTGTTATCTTCATCTTCATTGCAATATTCACAAAGTTACGGACGTTGTACGCTCCGGCCTTCTTCAGTTGATTTGATCTCTGAGATGAGGTATTATGATTACTTGCATTATTTACATTATTCAGACTGTTAACCTCACCTTCATTGCCATATTCACAACGTTTCGGCTGTTGTATGGTCCGGTCTTCTTCAGGTGATTGGATCTCTCAGATGAGGTATTATGATTACTTGCATTATTTATATTATTCGGACTATTATCCTCATCTTCGTTGCCATATACACAACGTTTCGGCCGTTGTACGGTCCGGTCTTCTTCAGGTGATTGGATCTCTCAGATGAGGTATTATGATTACTTGCATTATTTATATTATTCGGACTATTATCTTCATCTTCATTGGCATATACACAACGTTTCGGCCGTTGTACGCTCCGGCCTTCTTCAGATGATTGGATCTATGAGATAAGGTATCATGATTATTTGCATTATTTACATTATTCGGACTGTTATCCTCATGTTCATTGCCATAGTCACAACGTTTCGGCCGTTGTAGGCTCCGGCCTTCTTCAGGTGATCTCTGAGATGAGGTATTATGATTTCTTGCATTATTTCCATTATTCGAACTGTTATCTTCATCTTCGTTGACATATTCCCCACGTTTCGGCCGTTCCTTTTCTGTCACTTCTCTCAACTTTCTTTCGTCTCTTCCCACACCATTTCCCTCAACCTTTCATCCTTTTTCAGCCTACCTTCTTTTCCTCCACTTCTCCCTCTTTCTTTAGCCTATCCTCCGCATATTTCCTTCCAAGGACTTTCAATTCTGACTTAGTCTTTCTCTATTTTTCTCCTCACTTGAATTTTTCTATTTATTTTCCTTCTTTTTCTTTTCCTTTTGCTTTCTCCGACGTTTTATTCGTTTCTTTTTCTCTCTTCTTTCCTTTCTCTCACTCTATTTTTGTCTCTGTTTTTTATTATTATTATTATTATTATTATTATTATTATTATTGTTGTTGTTGTTGTTGTTGTTATTTATTTACATTTATTTACATTATTCGGACTGTTATCCTCAACTTCATTGCTTTATTCAAAACGTTTCGGTCGTTGTACGCTCGGGCCTTCTTCAGATGATTGGTATTTTGGAACGAAGCACTTTATTTAGTCCACGGATGTAAATCATTCTAGTTCCATATGTCATGCCTCTTCCGAATGTCCCAGTTATTTCCTTTTAACTCAAGGACACATGGCCCAGTGGATTAGGACCAAAGATTTGTGAGTTCAATACCAGGCCACAGCAGTAGTGAACCAAAAACTTGGAAATTTGAGTTAAAGGGAAATTTCTATATTATTCTCAGAATATATTTCTTTCTTTTTCCTTATCCTCTATCAGATCAGCCTTCTCTCTATACCACTTTTCTCTCTCACGCTATCTCTCGCTCTCTCTCGACATCTCTATATTATTCTCAGAATATTTTTCTCTCTTTTTCCTTGTCTCAATACCTTCTCTCTTTATATCTTTTCTCTCTCTCTCCCTCTATCTCACTAACTCTCGACATTTCTATATCATTCTCAGAAAAGTTTTCTTTCTTTTCCTTACCCTCCATCTCAATACCCTTCTCTCTTTACCTCTTCTCATTCTCTCTCTCTCTCACCCAGTCTATTAACATTTCTATATCATTCTCAGAATATTTTTCTCTCTTCTTCCCCAGTCTCAATACCCTTCTCTCTTTATATTTTCTCTCTCTCTCTCTCACTCTCTCGACAACTCTATATCATTCTCAAAATATTTTTCTTTCCTTTTCCTTTTCCTACATCTCACCCGCTTCTCTCCATTCCTCTTCTCTCTCTCATTCTCTCAAGACAGTTCAACACCCATCTCAACACCCTTCTCTCTTTACATTCTTATTTCTCTCTCTCACTAACTCTCACTTGACATTTCTATATCATTCTCAGAATATTTTTCTCTCTTCTTCTTGATCTCACATCTCAACACAATTCTCTCTTTACTTCTTTTCTCTCTGTCTCTCTCTTTCTCTCTCTGTCTCTCTCTTCTCCTCTCGGCATTTCTATATCATTCTCAGAATATTTTTCTCTCTTCTTCTTTATCCAAAACCTCAACACTCTTCTCTCTATGCCTTTTACCCTCTCTCTTTCTCTCTCTCAGTCACTATCTCTTGACATTTCTGTATCATTCACATTGTATTTTTTCTCCTTTTCCTTAGGCTACATCCCAACATGCTTCTCTCTTCCCCTCTTTCTTCTCACCCTCCCGCATCCTTCTGTCTCTCTCTCACTCTCGACATTTTTATTTAATTATCAGAATATTTTTCTCTCTTCCTCCTCATTCTCCATCTCAATACGCTTCTCTCTTTCATTCTTACATCTCTCTATCTCGCTGATCTCCATAACTCTCTCTTTCTCTCTCACTCGACATTTCTATATCATTATCAGAATATTTTTCTCTCTTTTCCCTTATGCTCTATCTTAAAACGTCTCTCTCTCTCTCTCTCTGTCTTTCCTGTATCCATTTCCCCTATCTCCCTATCTGTCTCTCTCTCACTCTCTCTCGACATTTCTATATCATTCTCAGAGTATTTTTCTCTCTTTTTTCTTATCCTACATCTCAACAGACTTCTCTCTTTTCCTCTTTCTTCTCTCTTTCTCGCATCTCTCTGTCTTTCTCTCTCTCTCACTCTCGATATTTCTATATCATACTCAGAATATTTTTCTCTCTTCTTCCCCATCTTCCATCTCAACACCCTTTAACTCTTTACCTCTTTTTTCTCTCTCTCTATCTCTTTTACTCTTTACCTCTTTTTCTCTCTTCTTCTGTCTCTCTCTCACTCTCGACATTTCTATTTAATTGTCAGAATATTTTTCTCTTTTTTCCCTTATGTACTATCTTAAAACGCTTCTCTCTCTCTCTCTCTCTCTCTCTCTCTCTCTCTGTTTCCTCTATCCATTTCCCCCATCTCCCTATCTGTCTGTCTGTCTCTCACTCTCTCTCGACATTCTCTCTTTTTCCTTATCCTTTTCCTACATCCCAACCTGCTTCTCTCTTTTCCTCTCTCTTTCTCGCATCTCTCTTCTCCCCCCCATCTTCTACCTCAGCACCCTTCTCTCTTTAACTCATTTTTCTCTCTCTATCTCCTCACTATTTCTATATCAATCTGCTAAAATTCTTTCTCGCTAATTCATCCACCTCTTTATTTTTCTTACTCATTTTAATTTTCTTTCTAATTCCTCTCTCTCTCTCTCTCTTTCTCTCTCTCTCCTATTTATACCCTATTCAACTCTTTGTTTTTTCTTTCTCCACTTCTCTCACCTAAACCTATATTCTTCTTTTTCTCTCTCTGTGACTTCTCCCTTTCACCCATTAACCACTTTCTCGTTTTACTCTTCTTCTCTTTCTTCGCTTTTGTCCATCTTCTCTATTCTTTCTCTCTTTCTGTTTCTCTTCTCTGTACCGTATTCCCCTGCTCTTTCTCTTCCTCACTCTCTATATTTCTATTACCTTTCGACCCCCGACTTTAACCCCCCCACACACACACACTTTTTTACACTCTCTCTAATATGTCCCCTTTTTCTGCATGCCTGACCTTATTTGCATCATCTTCCGATGTGTTTCGTTTACCCAACATTCCGACGTTTAAACCAGTCTGTCATTCAGACTTTTAATCTACCCTTTGAACCATTCAGTTCGTAATTCGAGACAAGTCCGGGGGCCGGACCCTGGGAATCTAGGTTAAGACACTGTTGGGTATAAAACTCGAACAGAGCCATCTGAGACGTTCAGATCCAATTTTGGTCGACCAACGATAACCTTGGATATAGACAAATAAATATGTTGTGCATTATACCACATGGATAAGGCAGGTTGACCGCCCCTCGAGGCTAGTGATTTTTTTATGGGGGGGGGTATTTTTTTTTTTGTATTTTTATTGTCGATTTTTAGCTTTCCTTTCCCCATGAGATCTAAACTACCACAACAGTAAAAATAAAATATACAAAATTATTACAATAAAATTAACCAAATTTTATTCTACATATTTTCTACATAATTATCACATTTATTTTAAGCCAATATTTCGGCTGATACATTCTTCAACCTTACAAAATTATTACAATAAAATTAATGCAGTCTTATTCTATATATTTACCAGATTTATCATGTTTTTTTTTGTTTTTGTTTTTTTGGGGGTTTTTTTTTTTTTGTAAACCAATATTTCAGCCGACAGATTCTTCTACCTTATAACATCGTAATTATTAAGGATAATGGATAGCGGCTCGGATTGAGGAATCGGAGACCCGAGTTCGAATTCCTGTTGAATTCATTTGGGGAAGGTATGAAACTTATTCTCCTCCCCATCTATTGGTATAGGAAGAGAAACCGGGTTCGATAGCCTTGGATAGCAACTGATCTACCGCAAAATGAAATGGCAACCTACTGCGGGAAAAAATCTGCCTCGTCAACCATGTATCGAAAGGTACATGATCGCCTAAGCGTGTATCACGCATGCCACATAATTGACTTAGGAGGCACAGTTGATTGAAGAATCCATTTGAATCGATTGCATTCACTTACGTGCTTATACCCTTAGGAAAGGTATGAATCCTCTTCTCCCCCCCCTCAGCTATGAGTAAATAACAGGACAGACCGAGTTCTATAGCCTTGTATGGCAACTGGTCTACCGCAAAAAGAAATGGCAACCTACTGCTAGAAAAAAATCTGCCTCTTCAGTCATGTATCGAAAGATACATGATCGCCTAAGCGTGTATCACGCATGGCACATAACTGAGTGAATTATGTTCTGAATCATATATATTTTGGGGCATATAATCTCTGACCATTGTAAATTAACTTTACTGTATGAAAAAATAATTTTGCGTTAATATTTTTTTTCAAACTTCATACTGATTTTTGAATTTTTAAATTTTCTTTCATATTCTCATATAATTTTCAAAAAAAATCTCTATTTCCCTTCCATTCTATATTCCTTTGATATTTATTTAACTTTTACACATTATACTTGTTTAATAACAGCAGCAAACATAAAATAAAAATTACATTAATATTTAAAAAAGCCTATAATTTTCATAGGTTTTTTTGTAAACTTATGTTTCCGCAGGTAAATTCTTCCAGTTGTCATTTATATGACTTGTCCCTTCAGGCGATCAAGGCTCTCGACATCTTCCTGTCACCTGTAACTCTTAATAAGAATTGTCTTTTTGTTATTTCACCCAAACCCTGTTTTGACATCCATTTAATTAAGCCCATCAAGTATGTTACACGCTGCTTTTCTCTGTTGTACTTTCCCGCCATCTGTCCCGTGAGTATCAAATTTTCCAAGCTCTCCTTCCTTATTACGTGCCTCAGAAACATCAACTGCCTCTTCCTGATGTTAAGGTTAAGTTTCCTCTTTGTTTCAATTCTCTCCAAAACCTCGCCATTCTTCACATGTTTGGTTCATGGTATCCTCAGCATCCTTCTGTAGAAACTTCAATTTTCTCTTCCAGATGTTATGTATAAGTTTTCTATTTCATTCCATTTTCTCTAAAACCTCATCGTTGCTCACATGTTCTATCCATGGTATCCTCAGCATCCTTCTGTAGAAATTTCAACTGCCTCTTCCTGATGTTAGGTATAAGTATCCTTTTTGA
This sequence comes from Acanthosepion pharaonis, assembly GCA_903632075.3. Lineage (NCBI taxonomy): Eukaryota > Metazoa > Mollusca > Cephalopoda > Sepiida > Sepiidae > Acanthosepion > Acanthosepion pharaonis. The sequence continues at coordinate 4,448,794 of CAHIKZ030002655.1, forward strand.
TTTCATTTTCTCTAAAACCTCATCGTTGCTCACATGTTCGGTCCATGGTATCCTCAGCATCCTTCTGTAGAATTTTCAACTGTCTCTTCTTGATGTTAAGTATAAGTTTCCTTTCTGTTTCAGTTTTCTCTAAAACCTCCTCGTTGCTCACATATTCAGTCCATGGTATCCTCAGCATCCTTCTGTAGAATTTTCAACTCTCTCTTCCTGATGTTAGGTATAAGTTTCCTTTCTGTTTCCATTTTCTCTAAAACCTCATCGTTGCTCACATGTTCGGTCCATGGTATCTTCAGCATCCTTCTGTAGAAACTTCAACTCTCTCTTCCTGTTGTTAGGTATAAGTTTCCTTTTTGTTTCCATTTTATCTAAAACCTCATCGTTGCTCACATGCTTGTCCCATGTATCTGCCACCTTACAATGTTTTAAGACATGTAAGACGGTGTCGTTAATGGAGAGATAACCATATACATTTGTCCGTCTATATTTTCGAACCTTTATAATAATCTTTATTGTATGAAAAATAATTTTTCGGTTGATAAAATTCTTGAGCCTTCATGTTATTTAAATTTGTGTTATTTTTTCCATTTATTGTTTTCAGACAACCGTCTCTATCTCGGTTCTTTTTTAACTCACTGTATATAGATTGAACTTTTACCCATTCTACCTGAACGATCACAGTCGTAAATTTAAATCCAAAAAATTCATTAATTGAAATTTAATTAATCCTTGTCTATATTTACATGAAGTTTGTGGAACTTCGTTGCCTTAGTGAGTGGTCTTCCTTTATCCATGCGTTTTTGTTTTTTTTTATTCTGTTTATTTCCTTTTCAAAAACTCCTACAGATGGCAAGGAAGGAAAGCGAGAAGAATGTACAAACATCAAATGCAAGAAGTCATAATGAAAGACTCTTAGCAAAAGGATTATCTCCCTTTGGTATTTTTTTTTTATTTCATCATAAATTCAGGTTACATTAAATGACCCATTGAGGTTGATATGCCGTAAAACAAAACAAACCAAACCAAATCATTATGTCGTTCTATACAATTTTTCAGAATCTATCACATTTAAAAGTCTCCCATTTGTCCTTGCTTTGAATATTGCAGTCACATCTGGTTTGGTGCTCCTGGTATATATTCAGAGACCCGTGAGAAAATTGAAATACGTATCTGAAATGTTATTGGTCCTGACCTGGCATCTCGGCTTCAGTCCCTTTCCTGTCACCGTAACGTAGCTTCCTTATGTCTTTACTTTCATAGTAATTGTTCTGATGAATTTTTCATTATGGTACATAGACTTTCTGAATTTAAGCGCAGTACTAGACTGGCGGCGAGGTCTCATCAATTTACAGGTGAAATGGCATGATGTAAGCGTAACTTCTATATTAACATTTTTTTTTCTATCGCACTTCTCGCTTGTGGAATTATCCTCCGACTTCTTGTTTCCCAATCAACTTTGATCTTCAAAATTTAAATGTAATGGCAATCGTTATTTTTTCTCTTCTTAATTCTTGTTCTTTTATTACCTTCTCTCATTAATAGTAGTTTTTCTAATATTCTCTAACACTCAGTGACCTCTTGAACCGCAGTGGCTTTATTGCCTTACTTGGGAGTGGAATGATTAAAAAATAATATGCCTCCAGACATGATTGACATTCATTTTTTTTTAGGAGAAATGAGTGAGTGATATAAGTGTATCCTATTCTGATTCTTAGTAGAAAGACTTCTTTCTTCCGATAATATTTGAGACCTTTGAGGCCATTCTCATAAAAGAAAGTTTGTCGTCTGCCTGAGAGTTCTGCAACGCTTGTCATTTGTTTAGAATGTATGAATTTATAGTTGCATTGGGATCAGTATATAAGGATTTTCAAATACGGAATGTTTATTTTTTTTAGGGATTTTTTTGCTGCCATGTCATCGTTTCCTTTTCAGTGGATGCTAATATGGCTAGGTACCCAACAGAAGACATTTTCTTTGTCTTCCAGATGTCACTGATCCTGTTCTGTAATTTGTGTTTATTTTTCTCAGTGATGTGTAAATATGGATAGTGGATCAGAGAAAACAATAAAATTATCTGACTGTTATATCAAAACCTAAGTCTATGGTTATAGCTTCAACACTAAAAACACAAGATTTGTTAGATAGAAGAGTTTGATTATTATATCATCAAGAATGGTTGAACATACAACTTAAAAAAAAAACGATTATAAAAAATTCAGTAACTTAACAGATTGATTCTAACAGTTTTTAATTGCCGCTCCTTGTCGTGCAGGGGCATGTGTTGTCCAATGATTCTGAGAGCGATGCCGACGGGAATTTTAAATTCTTGTTAGGGCCACCATTGATGACGAAGACCCAGAGTAATCATGACCACTCCCAAAGCCTCCAACGGTTAAATCAGTGGATGAAGAGGGCTATGCATGACATATAAGATACAAAAGGCGCCACAGGATATTATAACAGTCAGCAGCAGTTCGTTGCAGTTTCATAACTGCATTCTGCATATTTTAATCCATATGTACTGGATAAAAAGCCATAAAATCAGATGTTTCGGTCACTTCCTGACAGGTTAAGGTCCACTTTAATCAAAATGACGCCATCAGCACATTCTTCTACTCTGATTTTCTTCCACCTTCAACCAACTCTTGCAAAGCCAAACGACGATAGGAAATAGATAACGGAAGCATGTATTGGTGAAACTGGAAACATCTCGTCCTGAACCTGAACGTTGGCAGTGAATTTAGTCATCAACGTCATCATCATAAAGGAAGCGATCAGAAGAAATTAAATTCTTGGATACGAGATAAAAGCCGAAGACGATTAGAATATCAATAATAAAACGGAATAATGGTCTATAGATGTCGAAATGAAAGAAACTTTGAACTAAATCTGCCATCGTACTAAGTACAAACCCTTCCACCACGACAATCATTTGCCGTTTCATAACTGAATACTGTATGTGTCATTCTGTATGTGCCGTAGAGGAATGTCATAAAATCAAGTGTTTTGATCAATTCGCGTCAGGTTGAGGTACGCCTTAAATAATTCACGCCATCGACACTTTCTTCTATTCGGATTTTCAATCACCTCCAACCAACTTTTGCAAAGCCAAACGGCGATAGTGAATGGATGATGGGAGCAGGTTTTGGTGAAACTGAAAGCTTCTCGTCTTGAACCTGTAAGTTAATGGCGAATTTAGTCATCAACGCCATCATCATAAAGGAAGTGATCAAAAAAGAAATTAAATTCTTGGATTCGAAATAAAAGCCGACGACAAAATAGCAGTTTTTTTTATTATTATCCGTTTACTGTCATATATTTTTTGCTTTTACAATGATATTCACTTCGGATTGTACACGGCCCAAGAGCAACTCGAGACAGAGTAAGCGGCACAGATTATGGAGATAAGTGGAGAAGATTACAGTTACCTCTTGACTTGAAGAGTTTAAGATTGTAGTGATTTGGAGAAGTTTTCTATTGGGATTCAGTACCGTAAAGGATCGAGATATTCGGTAAAGACTGTAGAGAGATTCCCTGTTTTCTTTCACTTAGACTTGTTACCTCGTAATACTATAGTCTAGTCCACCCTCATATTTAGGGAAATGAAAACGTGGAATTTTAAAGATTCATAAATATAGTTGTCAGCAAAAAAGGACAGACCAACAAACAAATGACAAATAGGAGACACCAAAATCAAGCAAGTACAAAAATGTAAATATCTACGAAGACGGAAAGTGCGACCCCGAAATTCAAAGATGAAGCCAATAGTCCGAACATTGTAAATAGTGTTAATAAATACATATTTATAGTAAAATTACAAATAATTCATACTTATGGTAAAATTAGCAACAATTCATATTCAAAGAAAAATGACCAAAATACGTATTTACAGAAACACTACAAACAATTCATATTTATAGTATAATTACCAACTATTCATGTTTATAGTAAAAGTACTAAGTAATCATATTTATAGTAAAAGTACCAACAATACGCATTTACATTAAAAGTACCAACAATTCATATCTATTTTATAAGTACCAACAATTCATATTTATAGTAAAAATACCAACGATACAGGTAGGAAATACGCGAAAAGAATCTCTTGGGGTAGAAGTAGCTGTTGTATTTTGGTATTTCGTGATAAACGTGTGGGACCTAACTGCCAATGTAGTATCATGCTTAAATTCATGTGGTCAGGACAACAAGGGAAAGTATCTCGGCAGAGAAGTTGCCATGAAATATTTGTAGGAAAGACAGAGGAAAACCACCTCACGTCGGTGAGAAAGTGACTGATGGCTGGTCAGGATCGATTATATTGCAAATCCTTCCTTGGATTTTGTTAAGAATCTAGAGATACACAGCAGTATTCAATACAAGAAACAATGGTAGATTTGTAAACATTCAAGATGGATTCTGATGAGAAAAACATTTCTTTTCGCGATACCCAGCTTTTCTTGCAATAGATGCAGCTATTGTATAACCTACCTAACGAGCTTGTGTAAATGGTTGATAGAACAGCTACAAATGACAGGAAGTTGTGGAGAGCCATGTCTACGACATACTAAAAGGACAAGGTACATAGAAGAAGAAGAAGAACGAGCATGTGTAAATGGTTGACAGAACAGGGATTAGGAGAGATAGCAAATAGACAAAATTTACTAAGAGCTACAAAAGACGGGAAGTTGTGGAGAGCCATGTCTACTACGTCCAGAAAGGACACGGTACATAGAAGAAGAACGAGCTTGTGTAAATGGTTGGCACAACAGGGATTAGGAGAGATACCAAAAAATAAATAAATAAAATTTTACTAAGAGCTACAAAGAACAGGAAGTTGTGGAGACCCATGATCACCTACGTCCTAAAAGGATACGGCACATAAAAGATGTTAACCGTATTGTGAATACGTGCATTTAGTGTACAGGTCAAGTATTGGACTATTATAGTGCGCAGTAAAGAGACATTGCTTCGAGCAAGGGAAGACCGGAAGTTGTGGAGACCCATGATCACCTATGTCCTAAAAGGATACGACACATAGAAGATATTAACCGTATTGTGAATACGTGCATTTAGTGCGCAAGTCGACTATTGGACTATAAAAATGGATAGTAAAGAGACATTGCTTCGAGCAAGGGAAGAGCGGAAGTTGTGGAGACCCATGATACACGACCCCTTAAAGGAAGAACTGACCTATAATTGTACTGTTTATAGTACTAGACTAAAAACTTAGTCCAGCTTTCTCCTATTTATTGCATTCTAACTCCTCATCCTCCTTATCGACATCATCTTCTCTACCGACAATTCCCTTTTTCAGCTTACAGCCACATCACGTTGAAACCCCCGTTCCTGTACGATCAACAAAGTTAAGCAACGTCGAACCTGGTTTGTACCCAGATACCTGGGAATACCAGGTGCTGTAACACTAGATGTGTGAGTGGTGTAATGGATAATGGCTCGGAATTGTTAATCGGAGAGGTGAGTTCGAATTCAAGTTGGGTTCATTAGATTCACTTACGCGCAAATACCCTTGGAGATGGTATGAATCCATTTCTTCTCCCCCAGCAATAGGTTAATTAGTAAGACTTGCATCACTAAAGCAGTTATCATCTCGAAAGAATAAATTAACTAAAAATAAAACTGCATACAGATATTTAAAATTTGATATTAACACAAAGAAGATGATATGCCGATGAAAAAAAAAACAATTAACAAACTCTTCCTTCATATAACTTACCTCAGACATCATTAGCGTTTTAACTGTAATACCCTAGCTTGAGTGTCTCTCGAGCCTTTAATATAAAGCGCTGAGTAAATTTTTAAAGATTTTTCTAAACATTTCGCAAATGATGGTTATGTGAAATTTTACATCCATCCATCATCATCATTATTATCACTATTATTATTATTGTTGTTATTGTTGTTGTTGTTGTTATAGCATGACCGCAGGGACAAGCTCCTGTATCACTACCCACAGATGTTACCCTTTATATGCGACTCACTGAAGTCAACGAATTTCATTCTTTGGGCGGTACTGTTTGCTTTCTCTTTTCATCATTTTTTTTTCCTTCGACCCTACAACGTGTCTACCTCATTCGGTTTGTCCTCAAAAGACCCCCAGACCCAAAACATAACCCCTACCCCTACCCTTAAAGTTTTCTAGTCTCCAACCCGCTCATATCTGACACAAGACCACCGCGCACATAAACACTGCTCACGTAAATATATAAAACGTACATACACACACACACAAACACACACACACACATATATATATATATATGGTACATACATATATATATATATATGGTATATATATATATATATATATATATATATATATATATATATATATATATATATATATGTACCAGGTGTAACATCAAAATTGCCTAAATCGTGTAAAATCAAAATTGACCATTTGTTAGATCAAGCTTAGAACTATTGTAACTTAGAAAAGATTAGATACCTTACTGGAATTCTATTTTGAGCAATAAGAATGTATAATTACTCTCCAAGCTTAATAGAAGAATCGTGATGAAATCGATCATAAACGAAAATGACATGTTCATCAATAATAGCTATGGCTCGGAAGGTCATGATGGATTGAAATTAAATTCATATATATATATATATTATTCAAGTCAAGGATCATTTGCCAACATGATGATGTTAGCTCTCTCTAACCTCCTAACTTTCTGTCCTGGAGTAACAATTTGTCTCACAGTTTTCGCGTACGGTTTCATTTTCAAGTCTTTTTTCGCTTCTCTTTGGACTGTCATAACTAAAAGTTCTTTCCCACGTGGCAAACGTCTTATAGATTGAGTTGGATCTTTTCTAATTGATCTCTTTAGCTCTAAGTTGAAATGATGATCCCTCTTCCTATTTTGACCTCCTGATACATTTTCCTCTCTAATTCTGAACAAATATCCTTTAATTTTTTGACAACGCTTATAAAATTAACCCTAACCATAAAACTTACCTTGACCCTAAAACTAAATTATATATATATATATATATATATATATATATATATATATATATATATATATATATATATATATATATATATATATATATATTAAGCATTCCACCCCAAGCAAGGCGGGAAGCCACTAGCACGCAAAGAGTTACAGAGAGTGTGAGTAAAGAGTAAAGAGGAGTGATAGAGGAAAGGATGAAGAGGAGGATAGGGGATAGATCAGGGCATCTGAAGACGTCGATTGACGTTACATTTGAATAGTTGGAGATTATAGTTATCAGGAAAACAAGAATTGGGGAGAGAGTTCCACAGGCGAGAAGTGCGAGATATGAAGCTATTGGAGTAGAAGAGACGGCCACATTTAACAGTCTCGACAGTGAAAGGATGAGACCGGGATGCCAGCCTCGTAGGGTGCTTGAATTCATGAAGTCTGGGAACCAGTGAAAGCAGCTCATCGGAACAGTTACCATGAAATTATTTGTAAAAAAAGACAGAGAGAGGCGACGGCGCGTCTGTGAGAAAGCGACTGTAGACGAGATGCCAGAACAGGGCCAATTATATTGCATATCCGCCTCTGGAGCTTATCAAGAACCCCGAGGCAAACAGAAGGGGCCCCAGACCATATATGGCAGCAATACGCCATTACTTAGCTGATGCCATTTACCTCTGAGTTAGGGGATTCCTCCAGTGTGCACTTAACCCTGTCGATTGCCCCATTGTATAGTTCTACTATAGTCCTTAAATCTAATCCTTTATCAAGTTCGGTAGGTAAACCCCGTTTCATGATAAGCAAAAATCTTCAAGAAATTCATTAAAACCAAATACAATATGAGTACCTCTACATGCGGATAATTGTTCCCATCTTTGTTGTTGTTATCACAAAGTTTCAGTCGTTATGCCCTCTGGCCTTCATCAGGTGTATCCTGATCCGGGTAACCTATAGGAAATTACGAACTGAACTCTTTATTTAATCTACTGGACTCAGTTATTGCTCACCCTACTTCCAAGTACACACTACCCGGCTCAGGGATTGAACTCACTATTACTGTGTTAGCAAATTCACAAATCAAGACTTTAATCTGCTAGGCTATATTCCCGAAACGTTAAGGGCAGTCGTCCGTATTTCAATAGTGGTAAGCAGTGTTTCCCAAACAATTTTGGGCCATGCCTCGATTTGGTATTTCTAAAATTCACCAGTTTTTCCCATGCAAGGGAGACAACTTATGTATTTCTTTATTTTATTATTATTATTATTCAGATATATATATATATATATATGTGTGTGTGTGTGTGTGTGTGTGTGTGTGTGTGTGTGTGTGTGTGTGTTTGCATTTATGTATGTTTATATAACTTTGCTGTTACAAACATTTAAGAACAAAATAATTTAATATCTGAATATTTGTATCATTTTATGCTAATTTTCTTTCTCTGTACACATACTTTGTATACGGCTCTTCCTAAATCCTTTACTGTTATCAAATCATGTGTGTGTGGATAGTACTGGCTGCTCGGTCCATTGGACGAAAACGTTAGGAGAGTCCAGTTTCATTTTTTACATATATCGCTATTTCCATGGCAAATATTCTGACGAGCTGCAAATCTTTAGTTTCCACCTGTTAATACATTTATAACTGAAACAAGTTGTGTTATGTCCGCAATTTCGAATGACCATCATTCCTTTTTCATTCTTTTCTTCAAGAAGGAAGTTCCATCCATAGAGATTCTTCACTTTGTGGAAGAGACTGCCGGCTCTATACCTTCCCTGAAAACCACAATCCTAACGCCTTGAAGACACCGTGCAGTCATTATCTCTCTGTTACTTCTTACCACAGAATAATGGATAGCAGCTCGCATTGAGTTCGATTTCCAGTCGAATTACTTTACATTCACCTACGTGCAAATACCCTTGGAAAAGGCATGAATCCATCTCTATCCCCTACAGCTACAGGTAAAAATAACAAGCCAGATTGATTTCTATAGCCTTGGTTGAAAACCGGTTCATGAGAATGAAGAACCTGAGGTGAGTGGTTTGGTGACCTTGTGGCACACTTTATGCAACAGTATTTGGCTCTTGCAAAAAGTCTGCTTGGTTCTATACTAGTCTTCACCCCTATAATCAAATCATATGTGTGAATAGCAGTGGCTGTTCGGTTCTAAGAACTAAATTGCTGTACCCTCATACGTCGAAAACGACGGTAGAGTTCAGAATATGCACCCTTGGGCAAATTAATTGAAACAAAAGGAGTAATTACATTATTAGTTACTTTTTTATTCGTGTTTTTCCAATGAAACATGACTGAATGCAGATGTTAGTACTTCGTATGTGCATTCCACGAAGCCTTTCCTTGCAGATTGACCACAGATTCTCGATTGGATTTAAATCAGGAGAGTTTCCGAGCCAGTCTATAGTACTTTGATTTGCTCACTGGTGTGTTCGTGCAGTCTTACAATTTCCGTACGCTTCCTTGAAGTAACATCCATCGCAGACAATGGCCGTAGGGCAACTAATCGACAGTCGAGACAATATTGTCTGGGGGTGATAAAAATCTGATGCAATCATGGATAACGCAATATTTTTCAATGCCGACCAAATTTCATCATACACCGCGAAAATAGATTCATATGACTGCACACCACTGCAAATGACCTAATCTTAGGAAAAAATAGGAATCGATTACACCCTATCAATCCAGTAGGTCTAAAACTGACCGTATGGTGATATAAATAAAACTAAAGCGGTTGTTTTAATTAATTTGCACAAGGGTGTATGTATATATATATATATATATATATATATATATATATATATATATATATATGTGTGTGTGTGTGTGTGTATTTAATGTCTAAATAATAAAAATATCTGACTGTATTAAAAGGTTACCTTGTATGAATTTAAAATAGACCACTTTATGTGAGAAAGCGTTTAAACAAAACATGGCGGTTTAAAATTAATCAATTTATTTTTTTAGAAATTGCTTTGTCTCTGTTTCACACACGAAACTGAGCAATTATCATACGGTTCATACTTCCCTAATTTTTTGAACAGGAGTAGAGGGTTTATCCCTTATTTTCTGTTGCGGATTCGTTTACGATTAAATCAACTCTGCATTTCTTGCGTCTTGGTCTGATCTCTGACATTTTATATGAGTCCATCTCTACTCCCTCCGGCTATGAGTAAATAGCAGATCAGACTCGAGTCCGATAGCTTTGGCTGGCAACCGGTTCATGAGAATTAAAAACCTGAGGTGGGTGGTTTCGTGACCTTGTGGCACACTATATGCAACAGTATTTGGCTCTTGCAAAAAGTTCGTTTGGGTTGACACAAGTCTTCACTACCATAATCAATGTATGGTTAATACTGGTGATTCGGATCTAAGAACTGACTCGAAAATGACTGGAGAGTTCTTCGTCTTTGCTCCCATTTAAATTTGCCTAAAGACTTGACAATTTATTATATAGCTGATAAATCATTTTATGTACATCTTGGGTGTCAGTCGACTGAAGTTTATTCCTCATAATAAAAAGAAAAATATACAAAAAAAAGGCTATAATTGTCAACAGTTTAAATACGTTTTCACAAATTTCTCACTACAAAAATCCCCTTCTCTTCCTATAAAAGGAGAGTCGTAGAATCTTAAGTACAGATCGCCAAAGGCCAAATGTCTATCATTATTAGACCATTTTATCTTGAAACGCGAAAACTTCAATAAAATATTTATGAGCCCCATTCATTTTTCAGGTCAATTCGAAATGAACAGCCAATTTTTTTTTTCTTTTTCGAGTGAAAAAAATCATGTTTAAATTTACGACTTCAACGATTTCAACCAAGCGAAAATATTATCTACAATGAGGTCACCAACCTTACAAAAAGATTGACCCCAAAATATTTTTGCGAGTTCATTTATTGTAATTTTCTCCTCATTAACATGTTATATTTTTATTTCAACCTCCACTGGGTGCTTATTTAACTCGGAATTAGTTTTTATTACACTTAAAAATAGCTTTGTTCGCCAACTATTCCACCACATTTTTCAGCGGGAATGTATGTCCAACAGCTAAAAACTCAACATATTTTCCGTCCTGGGTATGACGATAAACTACATCCGCGTTCTGGGTATGGCGATAAACTACATCCGCGTCCTGGGTATGACGATAAACTACATCCGCGTCCTGGGTATGACGAGGGTAAACGATAAACACATCCGCGTCTGGGTATGACGATAAACTACATCCGCGGTAAGACGATAAACTACATCCGCGTCTAGGGTAAGACGATAAATCCGTGTCCTGGGTATGGCGATAAACTACATCCGCCTCCTGGGTAAGACAATAAACTACATCCGCCTCCTGAGTAAGACGATAAACTACATCCGCATCCTGGGTAAGACGATAAACTACATCCGCGTCCTGGGTAAGACGATAAACTACATCCGCCTCCTGGGTAAGACGATAAACTACATCCGCGTCCTGGGTATGGCGATAAACTACCTCCGCGTCCTGGGTAAGACGATAAACTACATCCGGCAGCAAGGTTTCTTTCTGATCAGGACGTTTTGAGCAGCGTGGAACGACCTCTTAACTGCTGGTGTTCCCAGGTCCATCCTGACCCCCGGTGGTAGCACCTGTTAGTGTATCAGCTATGTGCAAATAGTTAACCCCCAAAATGTGATCAAAACACTATGAAAGCGTAAAAATAGGTTTTAATACCAGCAATAGATTTTTGTAAAAAATTATTGCTAGCAATGAATTTTTGAAAGAAAAAATTATTACCAGCAATACATTAAAAATATATCAGCAATACATTTTTGAACAAAAATATTACCAGCAATAAAAATCGTGTCGGTATTAAATAAACCCATTGAGGTTAAGCCGTAAAGCAAACCAAACTAAATCAACATTTTTTTTTTACTTATAGTGATGAGATAACACGCGTCTTCGTCACAAAGATCAATTTGATTGTGATTGATTTTTATAAGCGCTCCGCTATTGTCCTTGTACCAGACTAGGGAAGTTTACTAAATAGTTATAAAACAGATGCCAATAAATTTTCAATAAATAACCCATTTACGTTCTATAAAGCGACTGGATAGTGTGCCTTCAGTACAGAAAGCCAAAGGCAAAGCTTTCATCATTTAATATTACGCCAATTTTCATATGAACAAGATAACTTTAAACTAAATATTAAATATTTACTAACTCCATTTGAGGAAATTAAAAATGAATTTTTTTTTCTTACTTTATGTTTCTCTCCTTTAATCTAGTGTAGGGTTAACCATTATCTACCCCTCCTGTCCGTCTAACTGCCTCTTAACTTAATCCTCTACCACAAGTGACCCCAGGGCCTTGTACAGGGTGAACTTAACTGTAAAAAAAAAAAAAAATTCATGATTCCCAGCCTGTGTGTATTTCGATACAACTCGTATTTCTCAGTTTGAATACACACCAATATATATATATATATATATATATATATATATATATATATATATATATATATATATATGACGTCACACATTATGAAATGGACAAAGTCCGACAATTATTTTAAGACATTTTATGTTTATACATTCTTTTGTAGATACAAATATTTAAGTAAATGCTCTGTTTATAATAAACAGTATTAAACAACATTTCTCGGACATTCAGGCCGGTAAATGTTGTTTAATACCGTTTATTATAAACAGAGCATTTACTTAAGTATTTGTATCTATAAAAAGAATGTATAAACATAAAAATGCCTTAAAATATCTATCTATATATATATATATATATATATATATATATATAGTAAAGTTAACAAATCCATTGGTATATAATCCAAGTAATTAATATAAAATGTTAAAACGTATTCTTTTAAAGCATTCAGAGTTAAATTTCAATTTCCGACACGAACTCAGTGCATACCGGGGTGTGTGTGTTGATATATATATATATATATGTGTGTGTGTGTGTGTGTGTGTATATATATATATATATATATATATATCAACACACACATATATATATATCAACACCTACACACACACACACACACATATATATATATATATATATATATATATATATATATATATATATATCTATGAAATCAGAACGAATGGAGTTCAATGCAAAAATAGCGCAATATTCTTTATTTTAGGATATTACTTAAAAATATGTAAAACTAAAAACACCAGATGAGATGTCTTAATACACGTCGAAACATGATTGCATTTGTGTAGCGATTTTTACTTGTTTTGATCTAATATCCTAAAATATATATATATGTATATATATATATATATATTATTTTAAGTTTTATTTGTATAAAATTTAATTATTATCATTTTCCGTGATTACCTTTTTTTAAAGACAGTTTCGGCCGATGTATCTTTCGGCCTTCACTAGGTGCCCAATTAAACCTGTACATTATTCTTTTCCTGCTTAAAAATAGTACTAGTTCGTCACTGCTTCGACCACATTTCCCCCGGGGAGTGGAGAATTTATTAACAACAACTTACGCTAAAATGTAATATACGTAGAATGTATCGGGGCTGCTGCTATAAAAAGAAAACTACAATATATATCAATTCGACATTTAATCCCCTTCGAAGCAATTTCTTTCTGGAGTCACTCACTTCATCCAGCGTTAATTCCATGGTAGGAAGGATACTTGGAACTCCATTTTTTTTAGATTTCTTTGAAATCTTGTAATCTAGTTCCTTTCAAGTGGGATTTGATTTTTGGAAAGAGGAACAAGTCGCATGGGGTTAGATCTTGTAAATATAGTTGTTGTCGGACCATGTGGAATGTTATGAGACGTTTGGCAAAAGTTAAAGCGGAAGTGAGCAAGAACGTTATAATTTAGCGATAAATTTCAATCTGTGCCAAGTGTCACCGTTGGGACCGCTCGTTTTTAAATTTTTTGATTACGATAATTGGTGATTACGATAAAATTGAGATAAAATTCGATAATGTCATGAGAGTGATATTTATAAGCACTTTACTATTGTCCTTGTACCAGACAAAGGAGAATGAGTAAGTAGTTATAAAACAGATGTCAGTAACCTTTCATTTAATATCCCATTTGCGTTTTGCTAACTGGCGGGTGGGTGTTCCTTAAGTGCAGAATGCCGAAGGCAAATTTTATTTGTTATTTAATATTACGCCAATTTCCAAATGAACAAAGTAACTTTAAACTAAATAGTATCTAGTTCTTTTCAACGACTATTTTCTTCGTATATTAAAAATGGCTCAACCGCCATTTTTTATGTCTGTTTTACTAAATTATGACTTACTTCATGAGAAACGACTGAACTATTGTGGCCCTGTGTGTGCGTGTGTGTGTGTATCTGTGATGTGTTTATGTGTGTGCGTGTCTGTGCGTGTGAGAGCTTTTGTGTGTGTGTGTCTGTGTGAGCGTTTGTGTGTGTGTTTATGTGTGTGTCTGTGTTTGTGCGCGTGTGTGTTTCTGTGTTTGTATGTGTGTTTTTGTGTATGTGTGTGTTTGCGCGTGTAGATGTGTGTGTTTGCGCGTGCGTGTGTGGGGGGTGCTTGTAGCGTGTGTATGTTTGTGCGTCTTGTTTGTGTGTGTGCGTATGTATATTTATGTGTGTATGTGTGATGTGCTTATGTGTGTGATTGTGTGTGTTTGTGCGTGTGAGACCGTTTGTGTGTGTGTTTTTGTGTGTTCATGTGTGTATGTTTGCGTGTGTGTGTGTGTGTGTTTATGCGTGTGTGTTTGTGCGTCTGTGTGTATGTGTGTGTTTCTGTGTGTATTTGTGTGTGTTTGCGCCTGTGTGCTTTTGTGTGTTTGTGTGGGTGCGTGTTTGTGCATGTCTATGTTTGTGCGTCTTGTTTCTGTGTGTGCGTATGTATACTTCTGTGTGTGTCTATGTGTGATAAAAATATTGTTTCAAGTAATGCTATATTTAAGGGTAGCGTGTTCAATATCAGTGAGCGAGCATCTGCAGTTATAAAAGTGGACACTGGGGTCAACACCAAGCGGCGATATTTTGTTTCATGTTTATACGCAATCTTCAGGCTACGTATGTTGTGTGTTAACTCAACTATTTATATATGCTGGTCAATGATGCATGACGGGTAGTAAGTCATATATACAGTCCCCCTCCAAAAGTATTAAAACGGCAAGATCAATTCCATTCTTTTTGTTGATCTCTGAAGACATTTCGGTTCAAGATCAAAAGATGAATATGTGAATAAAGTTCAGAACTTCAGCAAGCGTTCAGAAGCTAAGTAAAGTATTAAGAAACAAGAAAAGTTTTTATTAGAAACAACTAAAACAGTCTGTAATTGCTATATAATATCAGTCCTCCTATTTGGCAATGAATTCTGGACAATTTCCTCACAGATGACGAGAAGACTTAAGGCAAAAGATAAGACGACAGATTGATGCTGAGAATACTATGGACCTAAAATGAGAGAAACCAGTAAGAAAAATGCGAAAAAAAAAAATCTAAGTGATGGATTGTAAGCTTAAATTATATATTTACGCCATTCGGTGATGGGTTGAAAGTTCGGGATTTTCATTTTAATGACATTTATTTCTTATTAATTTCGTATTTTATTTAACCATTATTTACTTAAATTTATCATTCTATATAATACTAAAAGTCTGTAATTATGTGCGAGCTTGTTTGCTTGTGTAGTGCGTGCGTCCGGCCTTTAACGATTTAAGTTAATCTGATTTAGAAAATATTTTAGGTGAATAAGATTTAAAAATACGAGTTGTTTATAAAGCCTTTTTATTTTAACTTTCTTCAAACAGACATTTTTTTAATTAGAATATTTTAAAGATAAAGACAGACACAAAGAGATCCCGCTTTGCTGTTTCGTCCAGTTGTTTGTAGGGTAATTATTTATATTCCAGCTTTCTTTAAATTAATTATTTAAAAAATATTTTTTGTCATATTTAAAAAAATATTTTCAAGTCAGTATGGTTTTTAAATAATTTTTAGCATATTAGAATAAAATATTTTAAAGTTAACTTGATTTAAAAAATATAAGTGAATAAGATTTACAAATACGAGTTGTTAATATAGTATCCATTTTCATTTCAACTTTCTTCAAACAGACAATTTCTTAATGTTGAAATCAACTTCAATGTTTTATAAACTGAACTGTTAGTGACGCAACGGATCAGAGTTAGTCTAGTTTTTATATAAAATCTTAAATATGTTGAAACTGCTTAGATTTACATATGTTCTGTCGCAAAATTTGAACAATTTTCTCTCTTGAATATAACATACATTAAAAACTATATTACACACAGAAACACAGACTGACAGACACACACACATGCACAGAAAGATAGACACATAAACAAACACATATACACACAGACATGTATATGTTCATAATTAACACCGACTGATTGTATTTATCTACCTATCTTTATATTCAAATCTAAATTTCTTTCTTTCTTTCTTTCTTACTTTCTTTCTTTCTATCTATCTCGATTTTTTCGTATCTATCTCAGTATGTTTATATCTACTTACCCACCTACTATCTACCTATCTATCACTGTCTGTTCATATCTATCTATCTATCTATCTATCTATCTATCTATCTCAATTTGTTCCAATTTGTTCCATTTCATCTCTCTCTCTCTCTCTCTCTCTTTCTCTCTCTCTCTCTATATATATAGGGAGAGAGAGAAAGAGAGAGAGAGGAGAGAGAGGAGAGAGACTGTTCATATCTATCAATCTATCTCGGTCTGATCATATTTATTTATCTCAATCTATCTATTATATATATATATATATTTATGTGTGTGTACACACACACACACACACATATATATATATATATATATATATATATATATATATATATATATATCAAATATGTGCAAACTGCTTATAGTTATATACCGTCTGTCCCAGGGATTGAACAAATTTTGAGATATGTAATGAAATGTGTGCTGAATTGCATCTTCGCATATGGCAATGAATGTTGGACAAGTTCTCCACGTATAAGGAATAAAACAGAGGCAGAAGAAATGTGGTGCTACAGAAGGATACTGAGATTTCTATTGACGGCGCGAGTAAGCAACAAGGTAGTCTTAAAGTAAATGGCACCAGAAAGAACACCTCTACTTCGAATCAGAAAACACAGCTGAAATTCCTTGGACGCTTAATGAGAAAGGAGGGTTTGGAAAACTTAAACCTCACGGGATGTATTGAGAGCAAGAGACGGGAAAGCATAGTTATTCATTTACCTGGCGTGATTGTGTGAATGAATATAACTGGAAGTCGGAGGCATTGACAAAGGGGGAAAACTACTAAGGGATACACGAGATAGAAAGTTGTGGAGAGCCATGATCGCCTGTGTCCTGAAGGGACACGGCACATAGAAGAAGCAGCAGAAGAATGAAAACGTTATAGAATAGGAACATCAGCCAAGACTTTTAACATAATATATGATAGCTGAAAGACCATCTTGTAAATTTCAAGACATTTCTAACGCAATAAATTTAAAGCCATCTCTTTTTTCCCTGTACTTCCCCACCCCCAAATCTCGACCTTATCAACGTGAACCCCCCACCTACCCACTTGATTTTTACTTTCTCTTACCGCCTCTATTAACCCTGTTTCTCAACCGCATGTTGCCTTTTTTTTTTACTGGAAAATGAGGCCAGGGGTGACTTGGTGTGACCAAACGCTTTTGACGGGTGAATGCTTCCCTCACGAGATGGAAAATGGCGAAGTGTTATAATTAATTAACAAACGAACTGTTTTAAATGAAACATTGTGTGTCGGGAAAATAAAGAATTCCTTATTTATCGTTTAGTTTTCATCTTTTCTTTTTTCGTTTTTATTTTTTTAATCAGACTGTGGATAATAAAAATAGAGGGAAATGGAAAATTGGTGGCAAAGGAATGAAGAAGATGAAAAGCAAAAAGTAACAACATTAAAATAGGAAGGATGAGGAATGGGAAGCGGGACGGAAAGAAAATAATGTTCCACTGTAAAAAGAAAAGAAAGAAAGAAAGAAAGAAATAAAGGACGAAAGAAGGAGTAACTTACAAGAATTCAGAATATATTTGATAAAGACAGGAGAAAAAGAAGGGAAAAAGAGGGAAGAAAAGAATATTATTCAAAGAATGCAGAATAATGTAAAATAATGTATAATAGCAAGAATAAATACAGGAGGAAGGAAGGAAGGAAGGAAGGAAGGAAGGAAGGAAGGAAGGAAGGAAGGAAGGAAGGAAGGAATAATGTCAAAGAATTCAGATTAAGATCAAAGAATTCAGAACAATGTAAAAATTCAGAATATGTTTGAAAAATAGAGAAGGAAGGATGGAAGGAATAATGTCAAAGAATTCAAAATAATGTAAAAGAATTCAGAACAGGTTTGAAAAACAGAGGAGGAAGCAAGCAAGCAAGGAATGAAGGAGGGAAGGAATAATATCCAAAAATTCAAAATAATGTAAAAGAATTCAGAATAGGTTTGAAAAACAGAGGAGGAAGCAAGCAAGGAAGTACGTAAGGATGGAAGGAAGGAAGAAAGGAACGAAGGAAGGAAGGAAGGAATAATATCAAAGACTTCAAAATAATGTCGAAGAATTCAGAATACGTTTGAAAATAGTGGAGTACGTAAGTACGTAAGGAAGGAGGGAAGGAAGTACGTAAGGAAGGAAGGAACGAACGAAGGAAGGAAGGAAGGAGGGAAGGAAGGAAGTAGGTAAGGAAGGAAGGCAGGAAGAAAGGAAGGAGGGAAGAAAGGAAGTACGTAAGGAAGTACGTAAGGAAGTACGGAAGGAAGGAAGGCAGGGGGAAGGAAGGAAGGAATGTATAATGTAATTTAATACTGAATGGCTTTGGAAAATGTAAGAGGTAAGATGGAAGGAAGCGAGAAAGGAATAATCTAAAAAAAATGCAGATTAGGCTTGAAAAATACAGGAAGAAAGGATACGACAGTGAAAGAGGAACACTCTACTCACGAATGAAGAAAAAGACATGAGGCAACAGCAATGTGGTTCTACAGAAGGATACTGAGAATATCATGGAGAGAACACGTGAGTAACGACGAAGTTTTAGGGAAAATGGAAAGACAAAACATTTATATTGAGAATTAGAAATAGGCAACTGAAATTTCTAGGGCACATAATGAGGAAAGAGGGCTTGGAGAATTTGTCACTCTCCGATAAGAGAAACAGTATAGAAAGCAGGGATTAACCTACCTAACGAGCTTGTGTAAATAGCTGGCAGATCCCGGATTAAGAGAGACAGCAAAAAGACAAACTTTGCTAAAGGTTACAAAAGATAGGAAGCTGTGAAGAACAATAATCGCTCACGTCCTGAAAAGACACGGTTGAAGAAAAAGTCCCTTTTGACATACTGTTATCTACCGTACCTATAAATACTAATGGGTATGTCCCAATCCTCATAAATACGTTGGACACTATTGTAAGTGTGGGTAATATGATGTCTATGTAGTCCACTACTAGCAGTGGTTTACCTACTTGACGTCGCTGGCGAGTATTGTATTTTGTTGATGTTATAAAGATTACAATTTTCAACCACAGTTATTCCTCATTCAGTAACTCTTCCTAGGTTACAAAACTCTCTATGAATCCCTTTTCATTATCTATCTATCTATCTATCTATCTATCTATCTATCTATCTATCTATCTGTCTGTCTGTCTATCTATCTATCTATCTGTTATATGCCGTACCTATGAACACTAATGGCTATGTCCTAATCCCCATAAAAACGTTGGGCGCTGTTGTAATTAGGAGTAATATGGTGTCTATGTAGTCCAACACTAGCAGTGGTTTACCTACTTCACGCCGCTGGCGAGTATTGTATTTTGTTGATATCATAAAGATTACCATTTCATTTCCAACCTCCGTTTTGGTTATTACTCGTTCAGTAACCCTTTCTAGGTTGCAATACATACTAAACAATTATTTTACGCTATTGCCGCCAGCGACAGATTACAAATTCATGTGATTTTATTTTTTACTTGAATCCACTAAATGGAATGGTTGAGACTAACTCTAGGTTGGGTGTTACTGAATTAGGTTGTTCTATGAACGTAAGAGGCGAAGGTAAGTAGTGCATATTATATGGATATGTAGGAGCGATAACCGATGATCCTAAACTTGAGGAGGTTAAGATTATAGTGATCGGGGAAGCATTCTCCCGGGAATCTGTTCCACAAAGTAACAGTTCTTGGGAAGAAGCTATCAAAATGAAACATCTTTCTTGCTTATGGAATACAAAAGGAATTTGGTTAGATTTGTCACAAAGGCAGTTATACCAGCCCTGAGAAGTTGGCACAGTTAGAATATCGAAAAGGAAGGTGGAAGGGGCAGAATTTAGTCCCACCTGTGCGGAGTAGCGGTGCGAGATGTGAAGTGAAGAATTTTGGAGTTATGTTTTGGGGTAATCCTTGTGATTAATCCCAAGGAAGGTGGATAATTCTCCAAATTTGGAAAGTTGTTTAAGAAAGCAAAAATAGAAAACAAAGAATCTCCAGAACCCTTCGTCCGTACGTTGGTTTGAGGCCAAAGGGCATATAAGCAGATGACTTTTGTGAGCTCGGAGACCTTGGGCTAAGAACCAGTATTGAGAGCCTCTGAAATCCATGTCAGCTGCCACTTTCCTGATTCCAAGACATTGAACCCAGCTCCTCCAGAAGTAAGACAAAGCCCAGTGTCACTGATTGATGAGGGAAAGGTTCATTTTTGTTGCATCACGAGCTATTTAAACCAGTTGAAGTTGAACCTCACAAAGCTCACGGTTCATTTTTCGTCGTGGAGAAACATAGCACTCTTTAAGGACTGAACCATCGCTGACAGACTGCGACCTGTTCTGAGATCAAGAACACAGCGTGGACAGAATTGGTGTGGATCGAAGCGGTCAGCAACCAACAACCAGTCTGGACCAGTGTCAGCATTGACTAGCGCAGGGTTAGCCCCGTGGTTAAAACATTGTTCTAAGGCCGCGAGGACCGGACCTTTAAAACGTGGTAACACCACCGGTGTAGGCGGCGGTGAAAAGTGTTATGAAGGTCTTGCGGCAGCCACCCACTTGACAAAGAGCATCACTACCTCTTCAAGGCACTTGATGTAGGCCTCCGTGTTTAACGATCAGTGAATTTTCCGAGCTGCCGTTCCTTCGTAATCACCATTAGACTCATCTAGCTCTTTCCGAATCCTCTGCACTGGCCACAGATTGACACACAGACACTCTTAAATGTTCGTAGTGGCGCTTACGGCGCGAATGCCAAGCAGTACAGTAAGCTGTTTCTAACTTTCTGGCGGTGTGAAGTGCTCAGACGTTGCCCGACTGAACCCACTATACTGTGCTGTCGACAAAATTAAAAACAAACTGCGTTCATTTGTAAAATTAAAGATATAAAATGGCGACAATTTACCCATCGCGCGTTGTAGTATGTCGATCATTAAATGTATTGTTGGTTATTTTGTTATAAAAACGTTTTCTTTTAATATATTTTAGCGTTACATTGTTTGACATTTTGCTATAAAAATTTATTGTCAGCCATTCTTCTGTTGTTTTTTTTTTTTGTTTTTTGTGTGTGTGTGTGTGTGTGTGTGTGTGTGTGTGTGTGTGTGTAGTTAATTATTTGTCCAGACCTGGGCCAATAACAGGTTCTATTACGCAGTGTCAAGGTAGACCTGTGAACAATAGCAGTCAAGAGGTTGTTCCACGCACTTGAAAACGTCTAATCTCCCGATCGGAGGCTTTGTTACTGGATGTAGTTCATCGTCATACCCACGACGATTGTGGATTGGCGCCACAGAATTACTAAATAAGAGAAATCACATCACTTGAGGACACACAACAAAAGCAAAACACATATATAGCCACTAGTATTCGAGGATATCCGTCTACCGGGGCGGCTAGTCAATCCTGATTGCAGACGTTTGGTCAGGCGCATTTGTGTTTATTCAACACCCACAGAGCCCACCTGTGGATTATACTGCAACTATGCTGAGCGAACCTTAGTTGCAGTTTCTGGGAAAGAGCGTGTTATCTAGCGTGATCAACGATTTGAACAAGGCCAGCACACTCAAAACCTCGGTCACGAAGATTTATGACTTCGAGCTAGCACAGTTATCGACGGGCCCTAAGGGTTCCGTTAACCCAATTTCACTCACAAGGTTTGGGTCAAACCGTGGTATGATTTTCAGGCACTTTCCAAAGGTGCCCACACGCTGGGATCGACCCCTCCAGTAGGATAACATCTGGAAGTCTCCTTCCTGATAAATCGACCATGGTGAGATTCGGACCCGAGTCTCATGGTCAGAATGCAAACGCTCTAACCACTCGGCCATTACTGGAAGAATATTGCTTAATATTGACTGTCTACGTTAGAAATAAAATTCATTTAATAATCATTTTAATGATGTTTTTCTTTTAGGGGCCCAACATTTCTTATCGGTCGCTAACTGAAATTGGTGGTTAACGTTAGAAATTAAATTCTTTTAATAATTATTTTACTGAATTTTTTTTCCTTTCTTTGCCTAAAATTTCTTTCTGTGCCTCACACAATTCTTTACTGGATGCAAAGTTTGTGGCCTCTGTCAGGGATTAAATTCATTTTTGTACCAATTTCCAGGAAATGTTTCTATTTTCTAGACTACCTGAAATTACTACTCTACCTCCCAAATTTCCTTTGTTTCTTCCTTCGAATGAGAAAAAATAAAATTAGATTTCATGCCTGTTAACCGCGTTTCACCCCTCAGAGCAGCAGCCTTACACTGCACTAAGACATAGGGTTTGCGGTACATTCAGATGTCTAAGGAAACAGCCCAGGGAACCAAACAGTCTTGGATGACTCATTATCACTGCAAATTAGCCTCGGGTGTTCCAGCGGATTGGTTGACGGATTACCTCAAACTAAAATCTAATCTTTTTTTAAAGAAGGTGACAAACGTAAAGTAACAATATTCAATAGGATTAATGAAATGAAACATAAAAAAAAAAAAGATAATTTTCAATAAGCCATTCGTTTTTATTAGGTTGAGTAATACATAATTTCAGGTTTTATTTATCAAATTTATTCTTCAAAAAATAAAACACAATTAATTTTTATTCTATTAAACATTCACCGTTATCTGAAATGACTTGCATCCACTTAGCATTCAAAAAAGATAGGGAAAAAAAATTTTGGCGAAATCTTGAATCAGGTTTTGATTAGAGAATTTTTTTTCTCGTCAACTCATTTTGAAGCGATCCAAAATGGTAATAAATAGGTTGAGTGAAAAACATTTCCTATGTGATCTTCGTTCTGTGACATTGCTTTGTAATAGAGGAGAACAAGGTACGTTCACAAAGAACTATTTGAACTGCGAGGTAAGATTGTTTTATTTAGGGAGGTACGTTCGAGTAGTGGATAGCAGTTCGGATTAAGGGATCAGATTCCAGTCGAATCCGTTACATTCACTTACGTGCTAATACCCTTGGGAAAGGTATTAATCCTTTTTCACCTCACCCTCAGCTATGAGTAAATAGCAGGACAGACAAGGTTCTATAGCATCGGATGGAAACTGGTCTAGCCCAGAAAGAAATGGCAACCTACTGACGGACAAAAAATCTGCCTCGTCAGTCATGTATCGAAAGATACATGATCGCTTAATCGTGTATCAAGTATGATACATAAATGACTTAGGAGGACGGTGGAGTAATGAATAGTGGCTCGGACTGAGTAATCGGAGAGCCGAGTTCGAATTCTAGTGGAATCCATTACATTCACTTACGTGCTAATATCTTTGGGAAGGATATGAATCCTCTTCTTCTTCAGGACAGACCGCGTTCTATAGACTTGGATGGCAACTGGTCTACCGCAGAAAGAAATGGCAACCTACTGTGGAAAAAATCTGCCTCGTCAGTCATGTATCGGAAGATACATGATCGCCTAAGCGTGTATCACGCATGGCACATAACTGACTTTGGAGGCACGGTGGAGTAATCGATAGCGGCTCGGACTGAGGAATCCATTCGAATCCATTACATTCACTTACGTGCTAATACCCTTGGGAAAGGTATGAATTCTTTCCTTCTCCCCCCAGCTATCGGTACATGGCAAGGCAGACCGTGTTCTGTAGCTTTGGATGGCAACTGGTCTACCCCAGAAAGAAATGGGAACCTACTGCGGGGAAAAAAAATCTGCCTCGTCAGTCATGTATCGAAAGATACATGATCGCCTAAGCGTGTATTACACGTGGCAGATAATGCAGAATTTATACTGGAAACAAACCATCTGTGAGGACAGAAAATGAATTCAGTAAGTACACAAAACAGAAAGGGGTATAAGACAAGGGTGTGTTTTCTTACCGGACTTTTTCCATCTTTATAGCAATCCTGATAGAATGGGAAGCTCAAGGAGGTGTCGTTATTGACGGTGGCAATCTTAAGATCAATAGACACGCATGTGACACAGTATTGATAGCAGGCACAGAAAAGAAACATGCAGTCACTCTTACAGAAGATAGGCGAAAACAAAGAAGTAAAATTCAAATATAAGAAGACACAACACAGGGTACAATTGATAAATTGTCGTCTAAATTACACAAAAATAAAAATAACTCACTTTATCTCACTTTAACAGATGTATTTACTAAAATTACACAAAATTATCTTAAAATACTAAAGAGTAAAATTATTCACACTATTTACATTATTCGGACTATTGTCCTCATCTTTATCTTTTGTTCTCATATTTATCACAACGTTTCGGCCGTTGTACACTCCAGCCTTCTTCAGGTGGTTGGAATGCCGCACTGAACCCTTTATTTCGCTCACTGGGGGTAGACTGTTCTAATGGATGTCAGTTATCAGTTATCCCCTGTTAATTCCCCTCTGCAAGTTCTCCACCGCCTTAACCACGTATTGAACTCACACTCTTTAGGTTTTGTCACTGGATCCGACTAACGCCTTTATCCACTGTGCCATGTGTCCTTGAGCACACACCTGAAGAAGTCCGGAGTGTACAACGACCGAAACGTGGTGATAAATATGGCAACAGAGATGAGAACAATAGTCGGAATAATGTAAATAGTGTACAAAATATCTCATCTCAGAAATATAGACAGGTAAAATTATTCAAGGAGCCATTTGATTCAATTACAACCTCCAAATGATTCGGAATCTCCGGCAACTCTTCTGGACGGCCTCCTTGTTTAAGTTCATGAAATACTGCCATAACTCTTGCTTTTAGTTCATGTTTGTGTTACAATGATTTTTCTTGGTCTCCCACTCGGCTGCGCCCCACACATAATAATGGGTTGCAATCTGGGAAGTTAGGCGGCCTGATGTAAGGCGTGATGTGGCCGCAGAGATTGTCTGATAGCCATGACTATGTTCCCCTACTTGTATAGCATGACGCAAATTTCTGTTGCCAGTTATAGGATCTTCCAGCAGCTGCTATCTTGGCCCAGGGCAGGACTACCCCCTCAAGGTACTTTATGTAGCCCTTCGTGTTGAGTTTGAGGCCCTCACCAACAAATCATGGGTTCTTTTCGTATCAGAACGATCAGAGTGAGTTTTCCGAGGTGCCATACCTTTGTAATCACTGCTAATTTCTCGGACATTCAGACCGGTAAATGTTGTTTAATACTATTTATTATAAACAGAGCATTTACTTAAATATTTGTATCTATAATATATATATATATATATATATATAAAATCGACTCTCCCGTCGAGAATCGACGTATGAGGGTCAAGCAGATCAGTTCCCAGGAAACCGACACCTGCACATGAAATTTGATTATAGTGGTGAAGGGTTCGTGCAGGACCATCCACACTTTTTGAAGGGCCGAATACAGAGACCTGGTGCACTAAGTGCCACAAGGTCCCCAAACGACCCTCCGCAGGTTTTGAATTCAGAGTTGTCCTTCTCCTAGATCAGTTGCCATCCAAGACTATAGAACCCAGTCTGTCCTGCTATTTTACCCATAGCTGGAGGGAGGGGAAGAGGATTCATACCTTTCCCAAGGGTATTAGCACGTAAGTTAATGTAATGGATTCGACTGGATTCCTCAATCTAAGCTGTTATCCATTACTCCACCGTGCATCTCTCTCTCTCTCTCTCTCTCTCTCTCTATCTATCTATCTATATATATATATATATATATATATATATATATATGCATGGTAGTACTCGTTTGGAAAACCTCGGATAGCTCAACTTGCAGTAGAACAAATCGGTACCTGAGGAAAAAATTGGAATAAAAAAGAAAAGAACCAAGAATATTAACACAATACGAAACCAATCGACAAGTGCTTAAGTTCCAAGTCCAAAGAAAAAAAACCCAAATGAGTAAAAAGTCAAAGACGTAGAGCGCTCAATACGCTAAGTATTATCAATAAATACTGTTCCGTTATTTTTTTTTTAGCCAGCTTTACCCTGAATATCCGTTTAGGTGAAACCTAGGTAGGTTTTGCCTGGTTCCTTAGGATTATTTTAGTCTATATATATATATATATATATATATATATATATATATATATATATATATATATATATATATATTAGAAAAAATCTTAACGAGCCAGGCAAACCTACCTAGGTTTCATCTAAACGGATCTTCAAGTAAATTATATATATATAATTTCAATAAAAAACAAAATAAATAGAATAACATATGTATTTTTTCCTCAGTAATTTTATAATTTTAAACTTAATAAAGATTAAATTTAAATTTTAAAATGGCTCATTTTTATTTTTTATTTCAAATTTTATCGTACAATTTAATATTTATTAGAATAAATTCTATTTTAGTCTAACCCCAACATTAAAGCATTAAATAATTATTATAACCAAAGTTCGTTGTCAAGTTTTTTGAATTCTCGTATACTTGTATTTTGATTGGTCATTCCAGCTTATGTAACAGTGCTTCCCTTAGTGAGGGGTGTTTGATTGATTTGAACCTTTTAAAACCCTTTATTCTACATTCAACACCATCACTTGATAAGATACCAAAAGTGTTGAAACAAAATGGCTATTTTTGTAGTGATATTATAACATAATTATGTTATAATTTTCGAATAAATAATTACATATATATTATTGAACTATATACTTAGTTCATGAATACACTTGTAAAAATAGAATA
The DNA here is from genome assembly GCA_903632075.3 of Acanthosepion pharaonis. Taxonomy (NCBI): domain Eukaryota; kingdom Metazoa; phylum Mollusca; class Cephalopoda; order Sepiida; family Sepiidae; genus Acanthosepion; species Acanthosepion pharaonis. The sequence goes on from CAHIKZ030002655.1 coordinate 4,475,866, forward strand.
TGTGGATTCAACACATCACAAGAAATATTTAAATAAAATTCTCACTTAAAAAATTTTTTGAAAAACTTAGCTTTGCGTCTTTGCACGTTCCGAGATCTTACACAACCGTCAATAATAGCAGATATTCAAAAAACATCTTTCGGTCGACATACAGGTATATCGTCTCAAGTTTTTGATTTTATAAGGAAAAAACACATACCTGATGATGAATAGAAGACTATTCGTAAGTACTAGCATTTTAACATCAAATAAACTGAAAAACTACAGACAACAAGTTTTTCGACAAGGATCAAAACTCGCACTATGGATGAACAGGATTTTAATGCATATATTATGTTTTCTAGCGATGGATGTTGCCAATAATCGCATTAATACTTCTGATTAATTCTATGTGTGATTATTCTTGTATATATATATATATATATATATATATATATATATATATATATATATATATATGTGTGTGTGTGTATGTATATATATATATGTTGTTTAAAAATCAATCTGTTCATATCTACCTATCTCTGTTCATGTCTAAGTCTGCTCGTACCTATCTATTTATCTATCTATCTCAGTCTTTTCTTATCTATCAGGTTGTTCTTCTATCTATCTATCTATCTATCTATCTATCTATCTATCTATCTCTCTAGATCTGTATATATCTATTTCAGTACATGTCTATTGAAGAAAGCGTTATCGATTTTAAGATGATAGAATCTATGGTTGTCGAGAACAAATGAAACTCAAGATACGAGTTACCGATTTCAAGACATGATACAATCTCTTTCAGAAGGAAGAGTGGTGTACATTTCAGGACGGAGGAGTTGATCGCCATTTTATCCACGTAGTGCAATAAATGAAAACTGAAGCTTATAATAACTGCACATATAAGAAAACAGTTTTAAATTGTTTCAATTTAATGTGAATTCAGGAGGATATGGCGTTTGAACAACTGACTTCCTTCCATGTATAGTAGAATAAAGCAATTACGGAATAGAGAAAGATGTTTTCGAAAAGCTAAGAAATAGTATTAAGAAAGATGATAATTACATTCATCATCATCATCATTATCCCCTTGACTTTTGTAATCGTACAGCAGATCCGAATACAGAAGTCACACTAACTCTTTTTCACAATGGTCTATCAACGACAGCCATCAGCAATTCTGGTACAGTCATACCTGTCCATTGTTTAATATTTGTCAAGCAGTTTGCATGATGGTCTTAACGCATAAAATATTTAAAACACTAACCTACCTTCTATAGCGGGTTCTACCAATTAGGTATCAACAGGCAGATTTTCCATCCCAAGACACTAAAATATACATAGGAATGTCGCTGATAAAAGGGAGAAGGAAATAAGTAAAGAGGGGGATGGATTGCCATATTCTATATAAATACTCCTACCTGGGTTCATAGCTTGTTTAGATGAATTTTCTACCAATCTTAGATGCTGTCATTCCGCCCGATGTTTCGTTTAGAAGCTTATGTTGTTCAGTGTACAGCATAATCATCAATTCCTTTTCTTGGCATAATTTATACATTTGATTCCCGCTCAATACAAAGAAAATGGAGATCAATTTTAAGCCACCATCATCATTATCACTCCCACATCATCATCATCATTATCATCCCCTTGACTTTTGTAATCGTACAGCAGATCCGAATACAGAAGTCACACTAACTCTTTTCCACAACGGTCTATCAAGGTCAGCTATCAGCAATTCTAGTATAGTCATACCTGTCTCTTGTTTGATATTAACCAGTTTTTTACGTTGGCGACCTCTCCTAAGTCCACCTTCAACGTTGACTTGCATGATGGTCTTCCACAGGCTGTCTTGCCTTGTAACGTGTCCAAAATCACGCCAATTTCCTTCGGTTGACAATGCCGAGAAGTGGTTCCTGGTATCCCACAAAAACTTTCAACCCTTTTCCCAATCGAAAATTTTTTTTTTTTTTAAGCATTTCACCCCAAGCAAGGCGGGAAGCCACTAGGACGCAAGGGGTTACAGAAAATTTAGAGCAAGATCAGATAGGAGTGATAGAAGAAAGGATGAGGATAGTGGATAGATCAAGGCAACTGGAGATGTCGATTGACATTACACTTGAATAGCTGGAGATTATAGCTCTCAGGGAAACATGAGAAGGGAAGGGAGTTCCACAGGCGAGAGGTGCGATACATGAAGTTATTAGAGTAGAAGAGACGGCTACATTTAGGAGTTTCGACAGTGAAAGGGTGAGAGCGGGATGCCAGCCTCGTAAGGTGCTGGAACTCATGACGTTTGGGAACCAGCGAATGCAGCTCCTGGGAACAATTTCCATGAAAGTATTTGTAGAACAGACAGAGGGAGGCGACGGCGCGTCTGTGAGAAAGTGACTGTAGACGAGACGCCAGGGCAGGACCAACCACATTGCATATCCGTCTCTGGAGCCTATCAAGAACCCCGAGGCAAACAGAAGGGGCACCAGACCATATATGGCAGCAATACTCCATGCAAGGGCGAATTGTGGATTTGTAGATCTGGAGAATCGACTCCGGGGAGAAAAACTTCCTAGCGCGGCTCAGGGAGCCAACTTTCCTTGCAGTGGATGCCAAGGAGTTTTTTCATGCATTTGTTCTCAAACGCTTGGTTCATTCTCTTTATAACTACCAACAGTGTCCACGTTTCACATCCATATAGGAGAATTATATTAGAAAAAATAAATAAGGAATGGACTGCTGTGTAATATCAAACCACCTGAGCCATTTGATAACAACTAATTGGCAGCTGATCTTAAAAATAATTTACATTCTAGATTATTTACATCATTCGGACTATTGTCTTCATCTTTGTCGCCATATTTATTACAACGTTTCGGCCGTTGTAAGCTCTGGTCTTCTTCAGGTGGTTGGAATGTCGAACTGAACCCTTTATTTCGGAGCGTACAACGGCCGAAACGTTGTAATAAATATGGCGACAAAGATGAGGACAATAGTCCGAATAATGTAAATAATGTACACAATACATCATCTCAGAAATATAGACAAATTTACATTCTGTTGTTAACTGGGGCAAGAAATGGCTTGTTAATTTTAACGCCACCAAAACAGAACCGTTCTCTTTTAATTGTCTCAGAGAACTCCTCCTCTGCCTTGCATCAATATGGCTGATGCTAATCTCCAGGAAAGTGAATCATTGCGCCTGCTCGGATTAACGCTTATCGCTGACATGAAGTGGAAAGATTATATCGAATCAGTTGCTAGATCTGCTGTAAGGAAAATTTCCTGTGTCGTCTTAGGCAATTTCTCTCAACAGATTTTCTCTTACAGATTTATAAGTCTATCATTCTTTCATGCTTTGAATTTTGCTGTTAGATCTGGTCTGATGCTCCTGCTATATATTTAGAGATTCTTGATAAAATCAATAGAAAAATCTGCAATGAGATAGACTCTGAGCTGGCATCTCAGCCTCATCACATTCCCATGCTGGTCAATGATGCATGACGGGTAGCAAGTCCTATATACAGTCCCCTCTCCAAAAGTATTAAAACGGAAAGATCAATTCCATTCTTTTTGTTGATCTCTGAAGACATTTCGGTTCAAGATCAAAAGATGAATATGTGAATAAAGTTCAGAACTTCAGCAAGCGTTCAGAAGCTAAGTAAAGTATTAAGAAACAAGAAGAGTTTTATTAGAAACAACTAAAACAGTCTGTAATTGCTATATAATATCAGTCCTCCTATTTGGCAATGAATTCTGGACAATTTCCTCACAGATGAAGAAACGACTTAAGGCAAAAGATAAGACGACAGATTGATGCTGAGAATACTATGGACGTAAAATGAGAGAAACGAGGAAGAAAAATGCGAAAAAAATCTATCTAAGTGATGGATTGGAAGCTTAAATTATATATTTACGCCATTCGGTGATGGGTTGAAAGTTCGGGATTTTCATTTTAATGACATTTATTTCTTATTAATTTGGTATTTTATTTAACCATTATTTACTTCCATTTTATCAATTTATAGAATACTAAAGTCGTTGTGTAGGTTTATTTATTTGATTGGTTCAAAGTGTATTGTGTGTACTATCGTTATATATCGTTATATTTTATTTTTTTATATAAAATCTCAAATATGTTTATATATGCTTATATTTACATACGGTCTGTCCGAGAGATTGAACAATTTTCTCCCTTGAATATACCATACCTTAAAAACTATATTACATACACAAACACACACGTTCACACACACGTACACACACAAACACACAAAGAGAGAGAGAGAGAGAGAGAGAGAGAAATATAGACACATAATCAAACACGTATACACACAGAAATATATATGTATATATATTTAATATCAACTGTTTTTATCGATCTACCTATCTTTCTATATTTTAATCTATCTATCTATCTCGGTTTGTTCATATCCATATATCTATCCATCTATCTCAGTATATTTATATCTACTTATACACTACCCTACCTTCCATATCTCTCTATCACGGTCTGTTCATATCTGTCTCTTTGTGTTCCTATCTGTCCATCTCTGTCTGTCTCTCTCACTTACTCTCTCTTTCTCTCTCTCTCTCTCTCTCTCTATATATATATATATATATATATATATATATATATATATATATATATACCAGTCTGTTTCATATCTATCTATCTATCTATATATCTATCTGTCTGTCTGTCCAAAACTCTCTTTCTCTCTCTCTCTAAAGATATATATATATATATATATATATATATATATATAAGTATATTTCACAGTTAAATTAGATACATTTGCGGATTTTTTTTTTCTTTTTGCCTTCTTTTGGTCATCGTTTGTTTTGTTTTTTGGGGTTTTTTTTGTTATTTTTTTTTTGTTATAGATTTTTTTACATTTTTGTGTAACATTTTTTCCTCTTACCGCCACCGCCTTCCACCTCCACCACCCCCGACATTCTCTAACCAATTTTTTTTTTTTTTTCTTCTTCGCCTCTTTCGCCTGGCTGCCTATCAGTGTTCAAAAAGCTGTACAAATTAACTTAGGTACCAAGAAGAAGTATATCACAACGTAGCCGGCTCTTTTTCTCACTCGTATATTCCGCCTCCGGGGTTCGAGCTGCGTTTAACGCATCGTCGGACTCACATGTCCCCCAAATCACTCTGCAAAGGACAGATGAAGAGAGATAGAAGGATGTAAGAGCGAACAAGAAAGAAGTCTATGTCGATGTGACGGGAGGGGGGGGGAAGTTGTGAGGATGGTGTGAGGGGGAAAATAGGATGGCGCAGGGCGATGGTGGCGGCACTTATAAGTAAAGGTTTGGGGTGGGGATGTTCCGAGGTATATATGAGAAAAAAGAGTTAAAGTGAGAAATATATACAGGGAATTTAACAACAGAAACAGAGAGAGAAAAAGAAGAGATGAGACGAGACACAGAGAGAGAGAGAGAGAGAGAGAGAGAGAGAGAAAAGGTTAGTTGGAATAATAATATTAACAATAACAAGAATAATAACAACAATAATAATACCAACAATAATAATATAATGACAAAAATAGCAATAATAATAATGATAGTAATAAGAACAATAATAATTATGACAATAATAATAAAACCATAATAATATAATGACAATAATGACAATAGTAGCAATAATAATAATGATAGTAATAATAATAACAATAACAATAACAGCAATGATAATATGACAATAATATTAACAATAACGACAATAATAGTGTAATGACAATAATAACAATAATAATAATAATAATAATGACAATGATGAGAAGAATAACAATAGCAACAATAATAATATAATGACAATAATAATAATGATACTAATAATAACACTAATAGAAATAATAATTATTATCTCAACTAATAATATGACAATAATAATATTGATAGTAATATAAAAATAATGATAACAACAACAATAATATATAATGACAATAGTAGCAATAATAATGATAGTAATAATACTAATAATAACAATGATAATATGACAATAATAATAACAATTATATAATGAAAATAATAACAATAATAATATTGATAGTAATATAACAATAATAACAGCAGCAATAATATATAATGACAATAATGACAATAGTAGCAATAATAATAATGATAGTAATAATACTAATAAAACCAATAATAACAATGATAATGACAATAATAATAATAACAATAATATAATGAGAATAATAACAAGAATAATAATTATAGTAATAATAACAATAATGAGAAGAGTAGCAATAGCAAAAAATAATAATATAATGCCAATAATAATAATGATACTAATAATAATATTAACATATTAACAATAACATTACTACTACTAATAACAACAATAATAGTATAATGACAACAATGACAATAATAATAATAATGATAGTAAAATAATAATAGTAACAATAACGATAATATAATAACAGCAACAATAATAATAATAATAACAATGAAAAAACGGCTACCTAGTGCTAATCACAAAACAGGAAAGTACCAGGAATAGATCGAATAGCCAATTTTTGGATAAAAATCCTGCTTCACACAGGCATACAATGATATAAATATAAACACAGAAAAATACTCCAAATAGCTCGCGTGGGGGAGTAACAGGCCTACTCCCCCAAAACAGAAGAAATGCAAAACCTGAATTACTATAGGCCGATTACCTGCTTACCAACAATGTACAAGATCCTCAGTTCTATCATAACCAAAAGGACATACAACTTCTTTGAAGAAAACAATTTACTGCCAGCAGAACAGAAGGGATGTAAAAGAGGAAGTTATGGCTGCAAAGACCAACTCATTGTCAATAAAAAGAGGTGAAAACAAGGAAAAGAAACGTATCGATAACATGGATCGATCACAGAAAGGCGTTCGACAGTGTTCCACACTCATGGATTGAAAAGAGCCTAAAAATATACAGAGTACGCCAAACAAAGATCAAATTCATGAAAACCGGGAAGACTACATTAAATCCAAGCCAACGGATTATTAACATCGAGACCAATCAACATCAAAAGCGGGATTATCCAAGGAGATTTATTGTCACCACAACTTTTCTGTCTTGCATAAGCGCCACTCGGCTGCCCACTGAACAAAATTAGCTCCAGATACAAGTCACAGAATAGCAAACTGAATTATCTATTCTATATTGATGATCTTAAAACGTTTACCAAGGATGACAACGAGCAGAAAACCTACTCACTATTGTCAAAACATTCAGCAAATATATTCGAATGGAGTTCGGAATCGAGAAATGTGCTAAAGTCAACTTCCTTTTAAGAACTAAACCAAGATGGTACATAGAAATACTTAGGAATTAATGAAGGAGACGGAATACAACATTCAATTATGAAGAAAAAGTTCCGAAGACATTATAAGGTGAACTTAATGTGACCAATAAAATGAAGGCTACAACACCTTGGCTATACCCGTAGTAACATACAGCTTCGACATTATTAAAATCTCCCAAATGGCTCACGTGGGGGAGTAACATGCCTACTCCCTCAAAACAGAAGAGACGCAGAACCTGAATTACTATAGGCCGATTACCTGCTTACCAACAATGTACAAGACCCTCAGTTCTATCATAACCAAGAGGACATACAACTTCTTTGAAGAAAACAATTTACTGCCAGCAGAACAGAAGGGTTGTAAAAGCGGAAGTTACGGGTGCCAGGAACAACTAATTATCAATAAAACTATTGGAAGAGGTGAAAAGAAAGGAAAAGAAAATTATCGATAGCATGGATCGATCACAGAAAGTCGTTCGATAGTGTAACACACTCATGGATTGAGAAGAGCCTAAAGATATACAGCGGATGCTTCGCAACGGTCAGATATATGAAAATCTGGAAGACTACACTAAATCTAAACCCTACAAACGGGTCAATAACATCAAGACCAATCAACATCAAAATCGGGATCTTCGGATTCACTGTTACCATTACTTTTCTGCCTTGCATTAGAGCCACTCAGCTACCTACTGAACAACATTAGCTACAGATACAAGTCACAGAATGGCAAAATGAATCATCTATTCTATATTGATGATCTTAAAACGTTTTTCAAAGATGTCAGCTAGCAGAAAACCTACACACCATTGTCAAAACCTGCAGCGAAAATATTAGGATCGACTTCAGTAACGGCAAAGCCAACTTTAAACTAACAAAATCTACAGATTTAGACGTTGATATTAACAATAAGATTAAAAACACTAGAACACGATAGTACACAGAAATATTTAGTAATTAATGAAGGAGTCAGAATACAACATTCAATTATGAAGAAAAAGATCCGAAAAGAATATTATAGGAGAGTGTGTTTGATATTAGAAAGTAAATTAAATGGAGTCAATAAAATGAAAACAGTCAACACCTTAGCTATTCCCGTAGAAATATACCGCTTCAACATTATTTCGTGTAAGTTGAATGATATTAAAAGATTTGACGCCAAAACCAGAAATATGCTTACCCAAATGAGGATGCACCAACCGAAATCAAATGTTGACAGTCTGTATGTACCAAGAACTTTAGGAGGTCGAGGTCTAACCCAACTTGAATTAATTACAACAGTCGGATTGGAAGCCTAACTCACAAAAACCAATGACCCTTTCCTGCAAATAAACACCAAATCGACTCCATCAACAAAGACGCTGCACCCTTCAAGAAAAAAACTCAATATACCTGAAATCAACAGAAAACGAAGTGAAGACATTAGAATCGACTTCGGAAACGGCAAAGCCAACTTTAAACTAACAAAAACTACAGATTTAGACGTTGATATTAACAAGAAGATTAAAAAAAACTTGAATACGATAGTACACAGAAATATTTAGGAGTTAATGAAAGAGTCAGAATACAACATTCAATTATGAAGAAAAAGATCCGAAAAGAATATTATAGGAGAGTGTGTTTGATATTAGAAGGTGAACTGTTATCACTACTCTTCAGCCTTGCATTAGTGACAATCAGCTGCCTACTAAACAGCATTGGCTACGGATACAAGTCACAGAATGGCAAAATGAATAATCTATTCTATACTGATTGTCTTAAAACGTTTGCCAAGGATGTCAGCCAGCAGAAAAAAAAAACTACTCACCATTGTCCAAACCTTCAGCGAAGACATTAGGATGGAGTTCAGAATCGACACATGTGCCAAAGTCAACTTCAAAGGCAGTAAACTAACGACAACTACAGATTTAGACCTATATATATACAAGATTAAAATAACTAGACCAAGACGGTATATACAAATAATTAGGAATTATTAAAGGAGACAGAATACAACATTCAATTGTGAAGAAAAAGATCCGAAAAGAATATTATAGGAGAGTGCGTTTGATATTAGAAAGCAAATTAAATGGATTCAATAAAATGAAGGCTATCAAACACCTTAGCTATTCCCGTAGTAATATACAGGTTCAACAATATTAAATGTAAGTTGAATAATATTAAATGATTGGATGCAAAAAAACAGCTATTTACCCATAGCTAGAGGGAGAAGAAAGGGGATTCATACCTTTCCCAAGGGTGTTAGCACGTAAGTGAATGTAATGGATTCGACTGGAGTTCGAACTCGGCTCAACCAGACACAGTTAGCCAAAATATGTTGTATCTACCAAACGCTTTAGGAGACCGAAGTCTAATCCAACTTGAACTAAATCTAAAACTAAAAAAAATTGGATTGGAAGAATACTTTACATAAAACAATGACCCTCTCCAAGAAATAGTAAAATACCAAATCCACTCCATCAACAAAGAAGCTGAACTCTCCAAGAAAGAGTTTAATATACCTGAAGCCCTACCAACAAAAACCGAAGCGAATACCATCTACGCCAAATGAGTAAAACAGAAAGCAAAACAATTTGGCCAAATGAAATTGCAAAAAAACTGGGAGTACAAGGCATTGGATGGCTAAAAAGAACGAAAGAAGCAGACGTGAACAAACAGAAAACAGATCAGTGGTGTGAGGAGCAGCGAGTTAAAAACCTAAGATAGAAGGCCTTATTATTGCAGCTCAGGACCAAAGCCTCGCAACCAGATCCTATCAATGTCATATAATTAAGGACGGAACTAACCCGAAATGCAGGATCTGCAGAAAATATGATGAATTGGCCGACCATATTATCTCAGGATGTTCGGAACTGGCAAAAAAATGAATATACCCAGAGACATAACAAGGTAGTGACATATGTGCACTGGCAGATATGCAAGAAGCACAAAATCGAAACCACTGAGAGATGGTATGAGCACCAACCAGACGAAAGGATGAAGAAGCGACGAAGCATTTTTGTTTCCCATCGGTATGACCAATGCTAACCTCCAAGATGGCAACTCACTGCGTCTTCTTAGTTTTACGTTTTACACTGACATGAATTGTAGTGATTGTATTAACTCTATTTGCTGCCAGGCAAGTTTTTTTTTCTCTCGACAGAATTTCTCTTGAACATTTAAAAGTCTACTATTCGTTCGTTTATTAAATATTGGCATTTCAAGATTCTCCCCAAAACCTAGAGAAGGGTCGGCTTCAATCACTTGCCCACCGCCGTGATGTGGCCTACCTCTTTCTTTTCTATACTTATTTTCATAGCGTTTTTTTTTTTAATGAGCTCACGTCCTTGGGACCTCGACCACATGAATTTAATCTTGCTTCTAAATTGGTAAGTCGTTTTCATCGTTTTATTATAGAACTAGTTAGATGTAGGGCTGGTGCGTATACCCACGATCCCCCTGCGACCAGTTTAGGGGTCCCGGGCGGTGCTTTGTGATCTTCGCTAGTTTCTCAACATTTGCTTTTTTTCTGGTTACCTTTATATACGTTACAAATTAAACTAAGCACAACTGTCTATTGAAATTTCGCAGACTTTGATGTCATTCTGTATTTTTTTTTTTCGTCAAAATCTGTGAATTTGTTTTGCTCACTCTAAGTCTCGAAAAAATCCTAATTTATTTAATGATAACTCTTCGTGATTGGGAGCCCCGGGCCGTACTTTGTGACCGTACCTTTCTTATCAACATTTGCTTTTTCTACCTACATGTATATAAGTTAAAAATTAAACTAAGCACAACTTACTATTAAAGGATTAAAATTTTTCGCGGGTTTGGTCGTCATTCTTTGGTCTTATATTTTTTTCGTCCAAATCCATGAATTTTTTTGCTTATGCTAAGTCCCGAAAAACCACTATGTAAAATTCACTATTTTTATCCATAATGTTGGATATGTTAAAATTATTCAATTTTTAACAAGAAAAATCTCAATTTGATGTTAAAAACTATGAACGTAGGGTGAAAAGTTGAAGATGAAAGAGGAGGCGTACAGAAAAAAAATAAAATAATAATAATAATTTTCAGTAAAGAAATATACAAATAATAATAATAATAATAAAAATTTTTATTTTTTTTGTCAGTGGAAAGTGTCATGACGCCATTTCTAACCTTAGGTCCCTGGGCAGGACCCGGAAAGAAATGTGTAAACGCCAGAAATAAAATAAAATAAAAATAAAAATAAAAATAATAATACAACAATCGCATTGGAGGCCTACCTAAAAAAAAAAGCAAACAAAAATAAAAAAACATAAACAAAAACAAAAAAGAAAAACAATGACCCTCTCCTAGAAATAGTAAAACACTAAATCCACACCATCAACAAAGAAGCTGTACTCTTCAAGAAAAAGCTTAATATACCTGAAATCCTACCAACAAAAACCAAAGCGAATACCATCTACGCCAAACGAGTAAAGCAGAAAGCTGGTCAAATGAAATTACAACAAAACTGGAAGGACAAGGCGTTGCAGGGCAAATACATAAAAAGAACGAAAGAATTAGATGTGGACCAACAGAAAATACATCAGTAGCTGAGAAGAATCGGGTTGAAAGCTGAGATAGAAAGCCTAATTATTCCAACTCAGGACCAAAGCCTCGCAACCAGATCCTATCAATGTCACATAATCAAGGATAAAACTAACCCGAAATGCAGGATCTGCGGAAAACATTATGAAATTGTCGACCATATTATCTAAGGATGTTCGGAACTGGCAAAAAAAATGAATATACCCAGACATAACAAGGTAGTGACATATGTGCACTGAAAGATATGCAAGAAGCAAACAAACGAAACCACTAAGAAATAGTATGAGCACCAACCAGACACGGTTACCCAAACTATGTTGTATCTACCAAACGCTTTAGGAGACCGAAGTCTAATCCAACTTGAACTAAATCCAAAACTACAAAAATCGGATTGTAAGAATACTTTACAAAAAAACAATCACCATCTCCTATAAATAGTAAAACACTAAATCCACACCATCAACAAAGAAACTGAACTCTTCAAGAGAAAGCTTAATATATTTGAAACCCTACCAACAAAAAACGAAGCGAATGCCATCTACGCCAAATGAGTAAAACAGAAAGCAAAACAATTTGGCCAAATGAAATTGCAAAAACTGGGCGGACACGGCAATGCATTGCAAATAGCTAAAAAGAACGAAAGAAGCAGATGTGAACAAACAGACAACAGATCAGTGGCTGAGAAGCACTGGGTTGAAAGCTGAGAGAGAAGGCCTTATTATTTCAGCTCAGGACCAAAGCATCGCAAGCAGATCCTATCACTTTCACATAATCAAGGATGGAACTACCCTGAAATGCAGGATCTGCGGAAAATATGATGAAACCGTCGACCATATTTTCTCAGATAGCCAAAGATATAACAAGGTAGCGACTTATGTGCACTGGAAGATACCAGGCACAGTTACGCAAAATAACAATGTAACTATCCTCTGGGATATTCCAATTCAAACCGACAGGGAAATAAAAGCCAACACACTGATATTATCAGAAGACAAGAAATTAAGGAAGTGTATGCTTATTGATATGGCAGTATCATCTGAGGGTAACACTTCCAGTGTCGAGAAATTGTCCAAAATCCTGGAGATCAAGATTAACAGGATGTGGGGGATGAACACTGAGACTGTACCAACAGTAATCGAAGCTTTGGGCATCGTAAGAAAAGGGATGGACAATTTTACTAAGGGTGTCCCAGGTAACATCAACATACAAATGGCCCAGAAGATCGCCCTACTACGAATATCCCATATAGTAAGAAAAGTATTATCAATTAAATGTCAGTTCTCTTCTAGGGCCTAGAGACCATAGTTTGGACCCGGCTCTACAGGATACAAAGCAGGAAATATAACATACACAAATAATAATTATAACAACAACAACAATAATAATACAATAAAAATAATAATAACGAAAATAACAGTAACAACAATAAGAAGAATAACATTAATAACCATAATAATAATAATAATAACGTCAAAAATAATAATAACAATAAGAAGAAGAGGGATGTAACAGTAAGAGATAGATCAAGTATCGACCATCATAAAGACTGAAAAATAAAATTGACAAAGATTATTGTTTAAGGTTGACGGACACGCATGTCTTAATTATTTTTTTTTTTTTTTTTACGAATTGGTCAAACCCAAATTCAAACAAAAACATTGTTTACAATCGTTATGAGTCTATCGATTGGTGAATAGAATTTTATTATAAACAATTGTCTTGTAAATGGAATTTTTAAAGCATTCTGAATGTAAATAAAGAAAAAAGTGTGCAAGACAATAAGAAATACTACATGCCGAAAAAAAAATGGATGTTTGTTTATCGGCTGAAAAATAAGAAATCTGATCCCATATATAAAGGACACACACACACACACACACACACACACACACACACACACACATAAACAACCTGGGTTTTTTAACCTAAGTCACTCCACGGAATCGCTAAAACATAGAGCATAGTCTGATGAAAAAAAACGCCAAAGTTTATGAAAATAAAAATTTTATCGTCAAAATATTTTTTTTTATGAAGAGGATAGACTAAATTTTTTTTTAATTATTTTTAAAAATTTTTTCCATCTTTTTAGAATATTCTAAATTTTGATTAAAAAACCTTGTTTCTCTTTGTCGCAACAAGGGGTAGTAAATAACATAGATAATTTTTAGCGCATTTTTTTGTATTTACACACATTAATTTGGAAAATCTTGTAAAAATAAAAATAATTGTCAGATGTTAATGAAACTTTCAGAAACTATACATAGATGATCGAAATTATTATAAATATTTTTTTTTATTAAAGTCATGGCAGAAATATTTTTTTTATATTTATTAACACCCCCATAACTAATTTTATGAAAAACTCTAGAAATTCGAGACCATCGGTTTTAGTGATTACAATAGTTAAAAGCACAAGGCTTTGAAGAATGCAAATCATGTTTTTTTTGGTTTTTTTTTTTTTTGTTTTTTGGCCAACGTACCTGAAAATCAGCTCTGAATTGTAACATACAAAACTCAATAAAACAAATATATTATTTAGTTTCAAATGCTTTTATTTGTTTTAATTTGTTTTTATGAATATGGACAATATTTTCTGAAAGCAAAAATTTTTTTCAATGAAAATTGAATTTTTAATACAATTATTTCTTATTTCTTTAATTTTAAAAAAGATTTTTAAAAATGTTTAAATTGAATTTAAAAAATATTTTAACATTAGTTAAAAGCAACATCAACCTTTCAAAATGTCCGTGTGAGATTGTCATTGTCTAGCGCTTTGAAAATTGTATAATTTGGACCAATCAGATTAGCCATGGTAATTAAGAAATGTAATTTTTGTGTTTATAGTCGGACAGTAATTATCAAGTACGGAAGACCAACCAGAATACAATTTAGTTGCATTATTTGAGTTCAGCATTGTTCTCCGCTGTTAAGCCCTTTACTTTTGCGAAACACGTATGGAGAAGTTAATTTGAGTCTTCAATTTCAACTGAGAAGGGTACCTACAAGTAACAGTATCATCTTATGAAATTTAACTACTGCTAAACTTTAATTTATATGATCTTATTTTTATATTAATCTCAGTTATGACATTTTTCCATAAATGAAATATCAAAATTAATAATAAAATGAATGGAAATACAAATAACACAGTAAAATGTAATAAATGTACATAAAATTATAGTATTTTATGTACACTTTTAATAAAATTTCATAAGAAAAGGTACCTAAATTAATTAGATACCTTTTTCTTATGAAATTTAATTTCACTATTAACAGTCTTATTTTTTAATTTCTTTATATTTTCCATAAAGCATCGTAAACGTAAAAATGAAAGCTAAGTACAAAAAAAAAAAAATAAATAAATAAAAAATAAAAAATTAGGGCGCTGAAAGATTTCCTTAAAAGTAACAAGGTAAATAATTTGTTCACTTAAATAATTTCACTTCCTTCCATCAGTAGAAAGTATTCTCCTCCGTAAGTTATCTAAACGTCATGAAATGTGCCTTTCGTCAATCGTCAAGCGACGCGAAAGGTTATGACCTGCTTTGTTTTATTTTCAAATTACATTTTTCGGCGCAGAAGCTAAGTTAAGCTTGGTTCAAAATATTTTAAATAAACAGTATAATATCTGTTTTATTAAAATCAGTTTTGAAAAAATGATAATTGACTTTTAAAAGAATATCAAAGTAAGATTTTAATCTTTTTTATCAATCGAAAAAAAATGATTGAAAATGATTATCTTTTTTTTTTTTTTTTTGAAAAAAAAAACAATATTTTTAACGAAAATTTCAGACGTGCTAGGAACGATTAAAAAATGTAAAAAATACCCCAAAATACTTTGATCTTTTCCTCTTTAATAATAATATGAACATTAGACGATAAAATTTTGTTTTCGTCAAGTTCGGCGTCTTTTTCATCATGCTATGCTCTTTTGTTTACATTTTCGTGGGTGAGTTCTCCCCCTTTCATTCTCACGATGTGTCTTAATCGTGTTTTCAAATTGATTTTATTAAAAAAACAACTGTATTTTTCCCATTTTCGGTCCCGTTAGAACCACCACAAGGTAATTTTATGTAGTCCTGTGAAGTTTTGTTGAAATCGGCTAAAAAATGTAGGAAATTCGATCCAACATATAAACGTTACAGACACACACACAACCTGCGTTTTATAATAAGTAAGATCATTTCAATATTTGTCACCGTGACAGAATGTCTAAGGTGGTTTTGAAGCCACCAAGAATTCGAGAACATCCAGACTTCTTCAGTATTAGGATAAGTAATAAAGCAATAATGTTTCGGCGCTTTTATACTATTTACTACATAACAACTATCCTATGTCATGACTATAAACATTTTTTCTTAATGTACACTCGATACACACACACACACACATATATATATATATATATATATATATATATATATACTATATATATATGGTATATATATGGTATATATATATATATATTATATGAATATATACATATATATATGTATATATATATATATATATATATATATATATATATATATATGCTAAAAGTCTCGATGTATAATACTTTGCTAAAAATTTTGTGTAATTCTGGTAAATATTTTGTTAAATTGAGATGTAAGCCGTTTTATTTTTTTTTTTTGCATAACAACTTTTTACCGACAATTTACAAATCGCTATATATATATATATATATATATATATATATATATATATATATATATATATATATAGATATATAGATAGAGAGAGAGAGAGAAAGAGAGAAAAAGAGAGACAGAAAGAGACACTCACATACACACATAATTTTAAAAATGTCCTGAGTTTAATCAAGGTACTTATTTTAATAAATATACCAGTAATTGCTTCAATTCAATTTCGATCTAAAATCGACTGGGTCTCTCAAATTAGTTCTTGATAAATGGCCTGCCGCCGGTGACCGTTGATTATAAAAAATAAATAAAATAAAATTGCAAAAATGAAGATATTCAAACAAAATGAAGATAAATGGATATTTCACAGCTTATCGATTACGCCTGATCGATAGCCATCGCTTTCTCGTTGAGTGGTCACATTTTGATTATTGAAGTAATCACCCTTCTGCTGTCGGCCTGTCAACATCCTCCACTCCTTTCCCCTCCTAACCCTATCCCCTATCCAAAAATAGGAATATAAATAAAATTTAAAAATAAAACATCTATTTTGGTTGTAGTATAATAATTTTAAAATTCACCATTATCACCCCTCCCCGATAATTTGACCACAAAAGCTCTGAAAAGATTAATATTAATATTTATTTTACTTTCGCTACTTCTAAAATCCTCATGTAACAGGGTTCAAAAGTAAATAGATGAGTTGCCAATCTAATAGCACGCAGAAATTCAATTAGTCAAGGCACCAGTTAAAAAAAAAAAAGCCCATCAGAACAATTGCTATAAAAATATTTATAGACCAGATAGACGGAAGCCATGTTAGGTCGATGAGAAAGTGACTGGAGACGAGGTGCATGCTCAGTACCGATTGTATTGCAGACCCTTCTTTGGATTTTCTTAAGGATCTGGAGATGCAGGATAGAAGCACCGGACCAGATATAGCAACAGTATTCAATACACGGACAAATGCTAGATTTATAAATGTGCAAGATGGATTCTGATATATATTTGTTTTGTCTTTTTAAGTTTCCCTATTGCCTACTTAATAGAAAACTGAATACAAGTGAGAAGTGCAAGCGAAGAAACTGTTAGATTAGAAATGGCGGTTACATGTAACAGAGTTCAACAGTAAAAAGATGAGTTGCCAATCTAATAGCACGCAGAAATTCAATTAGTCAGGGGACCAGTAAAAAAAAAAAAGCCCATCAGAACAATTGCTATGAAAATATTTATAGGAAAGACAGAGGGAAGCCATGTTAGGTCGATGAGAAAGTGACTAATGTCGAGATGCCAAGTCAGGATGGATTACATTACAGACTCTTTGAATTTTCTCATTATCCATTGCCAATATTTATTACACTTTCTTTCTTCTTTTTACTTTCTTTTTCTTCTTTTTTCTATCTTTTTCTTTCATTTTTTTCTTTCTTTCTTTCTTTCTTTCTTTCTTTCTTTCTTTTCCTAACGTTTTATCTCATTATCCATGACCAATATTTATTACTCACTTTCTTTATCATCCACTGCCAATATTTCTTTCTTTCTTTCTTTCTTTCTTTCTTTCTTTCTTTCTTTCTTTCTCAATCATTGCCATTGCCAATATTTATTTATTTATTTATTTATCATCCCTTGCTAATATTTATTACTTGCTTTCTTTCTTTTTTTCTTTCTTTTTCTTCTCACATATTTCCTCATTATCCGTTGCCAGTATTTCTTTCTTTCTTTCCTTCTTTCTTTCTTTCTTTCTTTTCCTCACATATTTCCTCATTATCCATTGAAATATTTCTTTCTTTCACTTTTTACTTTTCTTCGTACACTTCTTAATCAGCCAGTGCCACAATTTCTTTCTTTTTTCCTTCTTTCTTTTTCTTTCTTTCTTTTTTCTTTCTTTTTTCTTCTTTTCTCAGTCATTGCCAATATTTCTTTCTTTCTTCATCAGCCATTGTCAGTATTTCTTTCTTTCTTTTTTTTTCTTTCTATCTTCCTGTATTTCTTCACCCTTTACTTCCCACTCATTCTTTCTTTATTACAATTTCTTTTTTTCACTTTCCTTCTTTTTATGATTCTTCCATTGTTTATTCACAATCCTTAAACGACCCTCGAAAAAAAAAGTAAACTCATTATTTAATAAAAAATAGCGCATAAAATATTGTTCTGATCAAATAAACATGTATCAATTAATCAATACATATATATCCGACTATATTTTTAATCAGAATCAGGAGATTAAATATTGATTATTGATTGATCTGATCAATAACATCTGAATTCGTGAATTGGTTCTTTCAGTTTATGCTTGTTTCAAACGATAGTTTAGTGACAGAAGTAATTTTTACATTTACGTTTTTAAAGGCAACACGAAGATCATCTTGGTATTATATTTAAAGGCAACACGAAGATTATATTGGTATTATATTTAAAGGCATAACGAAGATCATCTTGGTATTATATTTAAAGGCATAACGAAGATCATCTTGGTAATTTATTTAAAGGCAACACGAACATCATCTTGGTATTATATTTAAAGGCAACACGAAGATTATATTGGTATTATATTTAAAGGTATAACGAAGATCATCTTGGTATTATATTTAAAGGCAACACGAAGATTATCTTAGTATTAGGTTGGTGCAAAATTTAATGACGTAATAATGTTTTTTTTTTGACGTTAAAAATACGTCAAAAACGACATTATTACGTCATTATTTTTGCACCAACCTAATATTATATTTAAAGACATCACGGAGATCATCTTGCTAATTTATTTAAAGGCAAAACGAAGATCATCTTGGTATTATATTTAAAGGCAACACGAAGATTATCTTGGTATTATATTTAAAGACATCACGAAGATCATCTTGGTAATTTAAAGGCAACACGAAGATTATCTTGATATTATATTTAAATCCCTTTATTAAAATTTGGTTGTCTGATTTAATGAAATCGTTTCTTCTCATTACCGCCTGATAAAGTTTATGGATTTTTTGCTACTTAACGTCCACTGGCCAGCGTTAAATCTAATCAGGCTGTAATTATGATTTCTCTCATTTTAGGAATCAACTTCTGAAATATTTATTCAGCTTATTTTAATACGGTCAGTGTTAAGTTCAGGAGTCTACGAGTAGGATGATTCTTCTTCTATGTGACCTGTCCCTTCAGAACCTCGACGATCATGGCTCTCCTCTATTTCCTACACTGGTGTGGTGTGAGTATCAATTTTTCAAGCCTTCTTTTCTCATGCTATGCCCTAGAAATTTCAACTGACTCTTCCCAGTCTTGCTTTACTAAACATATATATAATTGGTGAAAAGCAGTTCAGGAAAAAAAAACACCTTCCTTCGAAAAAAGCAGTAGACAAATAAAAGAGTCGAAGAGAGATCAAAGATATGCGAGAACTCCCCATCTCCTGAACCCTCCTACGCTAACATGTGATGGCTGCGGACGCCTCCTCCACGCCTACATATGAATCATTACACACAGAAGAAAATGTCGATGGCAGGACTCGTTGCAAATACATAACACACACACACACACACACACACACACACACACACACACATATATATATATATATATATATATATATATATATATATAATTTGAACAATAAAAATATTAAAAAACTAGCAGTAGAGCCCGGCATTGCCCGGGGATGTAACAGTAAGAGATAGATCAAGTATCGACCATCATAAAGACTGAAAGATAAAATTGACAAAGATTATTGTTTAAGGTTGACGGACAGACATGCATGTCTTAATTAGTTTTTTTTTTGGGGGGGGGGTTACAAATTAGTCAAACTCAAAAAAAAACATTGTTTTCAATCGTTATGAGTTTACCGATTGAATAGAATTTTATTATAAACAATTGTCTTATAAATGGAGTTTTTAAAGCATTCTGAATGTAAAAATAAAGAAAAAAGTGTGCAAGATAATAAGAAACACTACCTGCCAAAAAAAGTGAAGTTTTGTTGAAATCGGTTGAAAAATGTAGGAAATCCGATCCCATATAAACACACACACACACACACACACACACACACACACACACACACACACACACACACACACACACACGCACAGCCAACCTGGGTTTTGTAAGTATAATTTTATATGAGTTGTCCCCCTTTCATTCTGGCGACAGAATCCTGTTTTCAAATTGATTCCATGCAAAAAGAATTGTGTTTTTCCAATTTTTGACGCTGTCAGAACCACTGCAAGGTAATTTTACGTAGTCCTGTGAAGTTTTGTTGAAAAATTTAGGAAATACGATCCAATATATAAACGTACAGACACACACACACACACACACACAATCTGCGTTTTATAAAAAGTAAGATTAAAAACTTCAGACACACTGGGTTGTATATTAATATCCTTTCGTTTTCATTATTATTGCATTTAGATTCCTCGACTAGTTTCGACCAATATGGCCATCATCAGGAGAAAAAATAATTTTCTGCTTGCTGGTAGCAGTGAACTACAGAAATGAATGTCTTGATGGAATATATATATATATATATATATATATATATATATATATATATATATATATATATATATATCATTATTATTATTATTATATTATATTACCATATACGCCAGCTGGATGTTTTTCCATAAAAGCAGTCTGCGTGCCTTCTGTTGAGTTAACCTTCAAGATAGGACATCTAAGGTAGACCTGTTTAAAAGGTGTAATATTGGAGGAATCGATACTTTTCTGATACAGTCTCAGTTACGGTGGACTGATCATGTCTTGAGAATGCCTTATGACAGGATACCCAATGAAGGTCGTCCATGTCTAAGCTACAAAGAAAAGCTGAAGATCAACTTGTCAGCTGTCGATATACCTCATAACACCCCCGCGCGCTTAGCCTTGGAGCGGGTAGAATGGAGATCAATGTGTTTTAGTGGACTCAGCAGTTTTCAATCTGCTTGTCTGAATCGTCTTCAAGAAGCGAGAGCAAAATCTAAAAGCTCAGCCAATCTAACAGTGATCTCATGACACAATCCTCACTCTTGCTTCATATGCGGCCTCATTTGTAAACCAATAGCGGGTGATAAGTGCCTCTTAAGATTATCGCACAAAATTTCATAACTGAATCAATTTGTCAGATCCTCGTACGTCGAAACCGACGGGAGAGTCCATTAATATTATTATTATTATCATTATTATTATTATTATTATTATAAAAAAGTAATCATTCAAAGAATTAATCAGTAAAGTTAATGTATTTAATGGCGAAATCACTTCGCTAACAGATCAATAAAATATTAACTTTGTTAGTTAATATTTTTCTGAATGACGCGATCCTAATGTTTAAAATTATGAGATGGATTTGATGTTCTGTTACAAGTACTTTCGAAGAACTTCACTCCTTCATCGTTAGGTATTCACCTGAAATGAAAACAGTCTCAATATAATAATATTATTCATGGCTTTCTTCCGTCCCTATTGCCATCAATATTCTTTGTTAGTGTCAAATTTTCCAAGGGCTCTTTCCTCTATGTGCTCTAGAACTTTCAACTCTCTCTTTCGGATGCTTTGTAAAAATGTCCTTTTTGTTTCCATTTTCTCTTAAACTTCAACGTCGCTCATATGTTCATTCCATGCTATTCTCAGCATCCTTCTGTAGAAACACATTTCTGTTGTCTATGTCTGTGATAAGATAATCCAGCATTCACTTCCATATAGTATGATTGTGGGGTGTTGCATACAGTTTTCTCTATGAGTGGCCTATCCAAGAAGTGACAGGAATCAATGATGCTTAACTTCGATGATCGAATGAGAGCCGGTGTTTTTGAGTGTAATTTGAGCGCAGGCTTGCAATTGTGTTCTCTTTCAAATTTTACTTGCCCTGCATTAGTGATATATAAACTGAACACATGACGGGAAAATCTTGCTGATTTCCAAATTGATTTATTACGTTAACGGCTCCGTAAACTATTGTACTATATAAACATTGAGAAATTATAAATGAAATAATTGCTATGAAATTGTATGAAATTTCTATGAAATTGTATGAAATTCCTATGAAATTGTATTAAATGTGTATGAAATTGTATGCAATTGTACTGAAATTGATATGAAATTGCTATGAAATAATTGTATGAAATTGTATGAAATAATTGTACTGTATAAATATTTATAACGTTTACGGCTCCATACACAACTGTACTGTATAAACATTGAGAAATTATATTGGGTTGTTGGAGAAATGGTTCCATCGCTCTCTCTCACTCTCTCTCTCTCTCAATCTCTCTATATATATATAATTTTCGAATAAATTACACACACACACACACACACACACACACACACACACACACACACACACACATATATATATATATATACATATAATTTATTCGAAAATTATATATATATAAAATTGATGTAGCATCCGAGACAAAAAAAAAAATCAGTTGACAATATGATAGCGTCGGCTAATAATACAGATATCCTTATTGTCTTTCACTATATATATATATATATATATATATATATATATATATATATATATATATATATATATATATATATATATATATATATATATATATATATAGCCGACGCTATTGTATTCATATTTTCAACTGATTTTTTTTTGTTTGCGAATTTTAGCAAAAAAGGAGAAAATTGTTTTTATGCCTGATGATGACCGGAGAAATTATAAATGAAATAATTGTATGAAATTCTTATGAAATTGTATGAAATGTGTATGAAATTGTATGCAATTGTACTGAAATTGATGTGAAATTGTATGAAATACTGTATAAACATTTATTACGTTAACGGCACCGTACACAACTGTACTGTATAAAAATTAAGAAATTATAAATGAAATATTTGACCCCAAAATAAAATGAAAGTTCACGGAAGCTGGTTGACAAATTCATTACAAGCCTAAGATGTCTGAAATAGCGATTGTTGGAACAGACCTAGCCAACCGAACGATCCTTTGTGGCCGAGCGCTCAAGGCACGTCAGCGTAAATGACGGTTCCGTATAGGATGCAGGTTCGAATCCTGTCAAAGGACGAATATTTTCTATGAAAATTTCTCGGACATTCAGGCCGGTAAATGTTATTTAATACTGTTTATTATAAACAGAGCATTTACTTAAATACTTGTATCTATAAAAAGAACGTTAAACATAAAAATGTCTTTTATATATAAATGTTAAAGACAATAGGAAAATTGTATTATTAGCCGACGCTATTGTATTCATATTGTCACTGACTTTTTCTTCTCGGGCTCGTCGAAAGTACTTGCACATTTAAGGAAATCCTAATACAGTTCAGAATTTTTAAAAAATGATGATAATATTCATTGAGTGATTAGTAAGTTAATGAATCTTTTTTAAAATTTAGTTAGCGAAATGAATTCGTCATTTCATATCATCAACTTTACTCATTTACTTTTTGTATGAATGATTCATTGTATTATATATATATGTAAATATGTGTGTGTGTTTGTGTGTGTATGTATGGTTGTACACAGCTATGAAACTTATATATACGCACAATGTGTATATTACATTATATATACAGTCAGTATGTATACTGCGGTTTTCGACAACTTATTTCAAAACGTAGCAATGAAAGTGCTTGGTATGCTATTTATATAACAATATAACAATATATATATATATATATAT